>CANTUT010000548.1:2500-392521 GCA_947687605.1 Reutealis trisperma | reverse complement strand
ACTAACATTCCCTACTAGCACTTTGCTATATAGTCTTTGAACTTCCCCTCTCCATTTGCGCAAAACATATTTCTCAAGGACTGAAACCACATCCCTCATTACTAACGTGCTTATAGAATGGTAGCGCATTGTCTTAGCAGTCTCAAACATCTTGCAATTGTACTCAATCTCTAAAATATCATCGTGATACAACACTTTATATGTCAAGTTGCATGAATGGTTCTCACCATAGAATTTCTTCTCATCAACTTTGTACTCGTAAGTTGTCGCCTTCTTAAAAATGAATAAGAGATGTATTATAACACATGACTTGTATAGCCTCACTTTGGAGTTTTCTGAAATGTTATTGGTGTACGCCTTTTGAAACTATCTTTCTACTATAAAAGGAGTAACATATGGAATTTTTGACGTCAACATGTTGTAATCTACAGTGGTCTCTTTCTCAATTTTGAAATAAAGAGCTTCCTTATATTCATTGATAAAATTACTTGAAAGTACTCATTGAATGCACATAACCATTAAAAAAACCATTCATATAGTCGCTCCTCTTTGTTGAAGACATTCTAGCCCAAAAGATACCATGTAGATATACTGGCACCCATTTATCCCTAATTGCAAATAATGATCGTAACCATTTATTAGTCTCAAGTCTATATTATTGAATCATGGAACCCCATCCTTGTTTGAAATTCTCAATACTTATACTATGGTGCACTAGATCCGTGAATTTGGATTTAATGTCATAGCATCAATTATATTGTTGCATCTTATTAGGAAACTTCATAAGTATGTGCCATAGGCACTACTTGTGCTTTGTATTAGGTAGAACTTCCTGCACAGCTTTAGCAATGCTTGGGCATTGGTCAGTTATAATTGTTGTTGGAGTCACATTTGACATGCAAGATAACTAAGTTTCAAACATCCATTTAAATGTGTCCTCGTCCTCATTTGAAATTAAGCATATCCTAGTAATGTTGAATGTCTATGGTGGTTGACACCAATAAATGGCAGGATAGGCATGTGATATTTATTCAACAAATAAGTCTTATCAAAGCTCATAACATCCCTAAACTCTCTACATGTAGCTTGACTATGAGCATCTACCCATATAACATTTCTCATGTGGCCCTCCTCATCGAGGTCTATTGCATAGAAGAAATTCTAGTTTTGTCTTTGTAGGCGACAGAACATCTTATGGATAGCCTCAACATTGCCTTTTTCAAGATTAAGCTTGTGTGAATTTGTAATATGATTCCAAAAGTCACGTTTACCGAAGCATGAATATTCATATCCTCTAGATTCCACTATGAATGAACGTATGGTTTTGCTTAGTTGGATTTCAGTTGCATCATTTAACTCTAACCTATGTTTAACATTAGTTGGCACATCCCTATATTGATGAATAAATCTAGACTTACTTAGTGACATTTCACGATCGTGCTCTAAGCAAATAGTATTGATTCTCCACCTACCACCATCTTGTAATGATGCACATACTCTTGTAGGACACCTAATTCTTCAAGAAGGGAGTGGTTTTAGGCCATTCCTTATTGAACTTTTAGATTAACCAGATCTATGGCATGCCAATGTCTGGTACTTTTGTACTCTATTTGCACCTTTTGATTTAAAGTATTTTGCATATGTATTACATACAATGAACATTTCATCAATTGTTTGAAAAAACATCCCAACTGCAAGTTACTGATTAATAACTACATTCATACGAGAAAATTGGTTGTTATTAACGATTCCATTGTCACAATTGTCATGATTTTCATCCTTGATTTTACCTAATACTTGCATTTGGACAAATACAATCATACTATTCAATTTCACCAACTTGATGCGATTATAATAACAATAATCATGTATATAAGCACATTGTAATCGTTCAGTATAAAACCAATAACTCTAATTGTGGAATATTATATGAATATGTAAATACCAATACATATTTATGAAACATAGTGCTTGACTTGACCTCTCATATAGTCATTATTATTGCCCTTTATTAACTTTATATATATTATAATTGGATCATAAACTTATATTCACAATCCATTCAATCCAATAACTTTTTATATCTATCCAAACACAATTTTGCAATTCTAATACTTCACACCATTTATATAACACAAACTCATTAGAGAAATTATATTCAAGGTTATTTCATTCAGCATTGTGCATAAACAATCTATTTTTAAATTAATGGATTTAATTTTTAATATTGCTACTCTATTATAATACCAAAATGTAAACAACAACGAACTACAATATAGGAAATAATAGAAAATAATACATATATAAAAAAACCCAAAACTATAACCCAATATGTACACTATAAGTTAAAAATGGCTGAAATTTAGAATAAACAATGAATAATATTATTGATACCTATGATTTTCGCAGTAGATTGATCATGAGGGAAGATGACGATGCCGAGAAATGACAAACCAAGATGGCTATGTATTCCTACCAACCTTCTCTCACTCTACTTGCCTTGATAGGTTGTATGTAATGGGTTATGTGTAGAGAAGACAAATAAACTTCAAAGTAACCTTTCACTATTAGTACTATATTATATTATCAGTTTTCTTGGACTGTTTAACCCAATTTCATATCTTAAAATTGGTCAATTATTTTTCAATATATCTATTAAGCCCTTTATTTCGATATCAATAAGTGTTTAAAAATTTTAAATTGAAATTACACCTTCTAGGTTATTTGGTTTTTATGCATTTTTACATAGCTGTTTTCATTTTTTTTTTATCTTTATTGCTAATATCTATATTTGTTTAATATGATACTAATATCTTTTTTGTATGGCACTAATTTGTTGACCAATAAGATAGTATCATTCTAGTTGATATTGTTTATCCTTTTATGATTTGGCCCATTAAATACATTTATACAGGGTCTTTAGTATAATATACTCTTAATTTGCAAAATGATACTGTTTAATATGATAAACAAACTTGACAACTAGGATTGGGATGGTAAATTCATGATTAATTGCTATGATATTATTTTTATCCTAAATCCTCCAACTTGTTTAGCATATGATGGGAAAAAAAATAAAAATACTTATAATGTACTAAGATTAATATATATTAAAGCATATGTAATACATATACTATAATTATATAGCCAAGATATGATCCATGATCATACCTCGTAACTTTTCCTAACAAGAACATCCCACAAGTATATGTTATAAGTTTTTAACTTGCCATAACCATAGGCTAAGCCTGTAGCCATCCTTAAAGAAGCCTTTAAGAGTCGAAAAAATTCACGGAGTCCTTAACACATTTTCCTCATTTGCCCACCTACCTCGTGGAGTAGGAGTCGAAGCCTTGCACCACTTTGTTCAACTTGCAAGAACATTATGGGGAATGTTGGTACTGGCTAGCTTATGTTTGGTATATCACTTGATTCTTCTATAAACACAAATAATGAATGGAACACTTTCATAGATTTGAACAGTAGGTCATCTTCTGATTGTAGTATGAAATAAAGTTTGTGCTTTCCAAGGTGAAATTCTAGCCTTTATTGCAGCTTCATGACCTCTGTTTCCCAATTTGCATTGCTTAATTACTCATGAAAAAGAAGCTTCTGAACTTCTTTTGGCGACACCCCCTGGTGAACACCATTGCCTAATGCTAAAAAATAAAACCCACAATTGTTAAATGTTTAGATAAGAAGGTAGGAGAATCACTGAATTAGCAGTCTAAACCAAAAAATTAAAAAACGATGTATAGAGGTAATACTAAACCTATTGCCAAATGGGTATGACATTGAGAGTTTGAAGTTGACCACACTCTTACAATAGGAATGGACCTTCTGATGTTATGAAGATAAAGTTGTCCTATTTATAAGTTGAAAAAGTAAATTGCAATATATATATATATATATATATATATATATATATATATATATATATATATATATATATATATATATATATATATATATATATATATATATATATATATATATATATATATATATATATAGATCATTTTTAATATAATATGTATTAATATATATTCATTATATATTTATGCTTATGTTTCCATACATATTGTGTTAAACCTGCGTTTATAATTAGATAAGTTATCTTATGAAATTTTATTTATTTGGTTATTCTGATGGGAAAATTTTGTACTTAAATATTAAATTTCATATTAATGAATTTTTTATTGTTATCTAAGATTCAATTAGTGTGTGTGTCTATATATATATATATATATATATATATATATATTCTCTTACATTGATTTTATAATTTTACATAAAAATAAATATATTATATTTTGAGATATTATACTGCTTTGGTTGTTTTTGAAAATATTTGTCATGTGAATACCCTGAAGTTGTCATAATTCCAAATAACTATCTTTTTGATTTCCTCTTTAACCCGTCCGAGTTTTCAAATCAATGTTAAAGCTTTTCAATCTACTAGATACGTCATACAATATACTATTTTGCCAACTCATTATATTGTTTATTGTCAACAACAAGTCTTTAGTGTAACTATACTTAAATGTTTGAATGGTTCAAATGTGGGATTGGAAGTTGTGAATTGTGGTCCGGTTCCTTTTAAAACATGGTTACATTAACAGTTGCATATGGTTTTGATTTTGATTTGAATAATCTAAAAATCTTTTAAATATAAATATTTAAAATTTTATGTTACAAGTTTAAAATATGTTTTATATGTAAAAATTTAAAATACCGTTATTCTAATAGAATCCTAATATAATTTTTCAGATATGAGTCAACTTAATTATAATTTTTATATTATACTGTACAAAATATAATTTATTTTACACCCATTAGATGAGTTATGGGCATAATTTGTGGGTTACAAATAAATAAATTAATACATATCTTTTTGTATTTTATGTTTTTTTATCTAACTACTTATTTTAATACTTAAATTAAAGAAGACTTGGACTATAATATTTAAAAAACTACATATATTCCGGAATTGATAATATATATATATATATATATATATATATATATATATATATATATATATATATATATATATATATATATATATATATATATATAAATATGTATACATACATACATACATCTCTCTCTCTCTCTCTCTCCTCTCTCTCTCACTCTATATATATATATATTTTAATATGTTTTAATAAATGAGGATATTTGGTTTGTAAACTCATCCCACATTTTATGCTCAAAACATTTTTATTGATTAAAAAAAAACATTAAAATCTTTTAACTTAAAATAAATAAATATATTTATAAAGAATTGAAGTTTCCTTGGGGGTTTAGCACTCGCCCTTTAATTCTAACATCATTGGTTTATTTCAGTTTTTTTTTTCTATTGAATCTAAGTTCAAATTTAGGCTAAAACTTTCTCCTTAATTCTAGATTGTACATGTTAAGTGTATATTATGAGATTAATTTTGTGATTGTTTTCTTGGTTAAATAAAATTATGTATATATTTTATAGCTATGAAAATATTTACACTTTTCTGTTTTAGACTCAATGATTTTCTGGGATAAAATTTGAAGTTTCTTTTATTTCAATGATTTTATACTTAATAGTAATGTTTTAATATATTTTTAACAATAAAAACATATCGAATTAATAATAATTATAAGATATTAAATCAAATTAATAACAAAATTAAAAACATATATCAAAGGGAAGACCCTATGATTATGATAGGGATATAATATTAAGATTAACCTCATTAATTCAACAACAACTATAATTTACCCAAAAAATTATAAAAATGCTAATTTGTAACTTGCAATAAAAAAATTTACAAAGTCACTGAATTATGTATCATAGTCGTACAAAAGAAACCCATTTTTCTTTTCGTGAATAGTATTATTCCTATTGATGATAAATTTCTCACCCATAAAAAGTTAATTGGCTCTAAAATGATAGATAAATAATATATATAATAGGTAAATAATATATGTAATACATATTAACACGAGAAGAACCAAAAAAACTTCATTTGGAGAATTAGAATTAATAGGAGAGTAAATAAAAAAGTAGAAGGTTAATATTTAAAAAAAAAATTCCAATAATTGTCAATTCAACTAATAATAACTCTATATTGTTTCATATAAGTATTTTTTTAATTAATTTATCTGCCATTTTCACCATATGAGTATCAATTAAATAATTTTAACATTTGGAATTACTTATAAAAAATTATTTTTAGAAGGATCAATTAAAAATTTATTAAAACTAATTTAATTTTAATACTAATTATATAAAGGTAATAGAAATATATATATATATATATATATATATATATATATATATATATATATATATATATATATATATATATATATATATATATATATATATATATATATATATATATATATATATATATATATATATATATATATATATATATATTTATTTATTTTGGTATGGGAGGGCCAAGGCACCTACCTATCGTTTTTAATTATGCATCTTTTAATTACGCATTTCATATTGGCCTAACAAACAACATTATTATAATAATGCAAAAAAAAAAAAAAAAAATCCCGCTAGAACTAATACTCTACACCAAATCTAATTAAATTTAATTAATTATTCACAGACAAAGAATTGCAATTTTCTTAAAAAAAAGAAAGCCTAATAACCAACATTATAATTACTCTAATTAATTTTATTTACAATGTTGGATCTCTAGCCTTGTTGTTTATACAATAAATCTTTCATGTTTCCTTGATCGAATTGATGTCATCCACGAAGTTGTATCTTTTTGCCATCTAAATAATCAAATAAAAAAAAAAAAAAAAAGAGAGGAGAGTATCAACTTGTCCAACTTAATTTCTAGTTGAATTATGATAATATGTATATTATTATGATAATATACATTTTAAAAAACAACACTAAGATAATAGGATTTATTATATAATAATTAAAATAAGTTGTATTTGATAATAATTACGAGAATCATATGATATTTAGTGATAGTTGTATTCATTGTCAAATGCATAAAGAATATGAAATTACAGATAATTAACATGTGGCGGTCTAATGGTTCAGTATATACTAATTTAGTATATAGTAATAGATGTAATAAATATTGGAGCACCCCGAAAATTCTATATTTTATTCCTACTTCTATAAAAGTAGGGAAGCAAAATATTTTTAACACTATTAACAAACTTCTATACTAAGATCATTTAATAAAAATATTTAAAATATTTATAAGCCACTTTCTTTCTCTATTATATTTAATCGTTTCGTAAGGTGATATACAAAATTAATTTAGTTATATGTAAACATTTTTTATTTACTTGTTTATTATTGTATAATGTCATTCTTCTTTATTCAAATAGTTTTAATAATAAAAAAAATATAGAGTGTCATATAGATTATTGCCTAAGAGTTCACAATTTTCAAATTGTATCTCTCAATTATTTTTATTTTTTAATTTTGCATCTTTTTTATTCCTTATTAAAATGACTTGTATAAGTATGGGGTAAGATTGAAAATTTACTTACAAACCATACTGTTGCTTTCATTGGGTGAAACGGTTGTGCTATAATATAAAATGGTGCCATTTTTCCTTCAAGTTAATCTAAATGTCTTCTTCCTTCACGGATGCCTCTGTCAAATCATAATCTCTCTCCATTAGCTACCTATTCAACATCCTAATTAATTGCATCAAGCTTTGCCTTTGAAAACATTGGAGGAATTTTCCTTTTTCTTTTTTCTTCCTAATTGACACCAATGCATTACTCAATTGGTTTTTCCATCCCAATGAATAGTGGTATTTATTTTTTGCTTTGAATAATAATTTTCAGTTATTATTCCTTTAATTTATGTTGTCCTTGATGATTACCTGCTAATAAATGACTATTGGAGCTGGATTTATTGATCTTCTTCATTCGATGAGCAATTTCCCATATGAAAGCAAAGGCAGTCTCCAAAATGTAGAAAATACATTGGAAAAAAAAGGTATGACAATGTTGTTTTTCCTATCGTGAATTTACAGATTTTGTATTTTATGACATTATTTTTTAGTTTTATCTATAACTTGGCAACCACATAAATGGTTAAATATATCAATTTTGGTAATGTACTACATTTGAAAGTTGCACTGTTTTAGAAATTCTTGGATGTTTGGTTCTTGAAATTCATATTCATGGCTGATGCCAAAGTTAATGAAATACAATGCTCTGTCTTTTTTGTTAATATATTACCTCATTGGAAATTTAGCATATGATTTAAAGATAATTTGTAATTTTTATTAAGAAAAATATAGGTGGAAATTTTGCTTATGACTTAAAGATGCGTGGTGTGCTTTTAGGCTTCTTTAGGATTAAGGTTGAATATCTTATTTATTTGTATAATGGGATTAGTCTTAAAAAATTTAACATTTGGTATTTGTATGTCTTAGGAATTAAGTTCTTTATTCTTCCAACTATGATTGTAATAAGAAATTGCCCTTCAAAGCCATTGTGAAGATAGCCATCTATATGGTAACCTAATCAACTATAGATTATATAAAATTTCAGCTTGTGTAAGACACACTCTATTACATCCATCTACTATACATGAAAATATTTCTAGTGTATGATTTAGTAGCACAATGTGGTAACTGTATTTAATTTTGATTATGTAGGTGAAAGAAATTCATGAAAGCATCTAAAAAGAATAGGTTATAAGAGCACTGAAATTGAATAGTTTGTTCAATATAAATACCTTTATTGACCGTAAAAAATTAGGTATAATAAAGTAATTCACAAAGTGTGGGACTGCAGATGCCTTGCTATTAAGAGGCATCTACCTATTATTTTATAAGAACAATTGTAACATGGGATTTCAACTGTTGAATAAGTCTCATTTACGGAATCATAGATTGGCAACATATTCTATTGCAACAATACAACAAATACATCTTGAGAGTAATGGCTCCTTAATGTTGATAGAATTGGTGAAGAAAGATGTTGATGCAACATTTGTAATGCATGATCTGAGAATTCAATTTCTGCAGTTAGTACCTAATACTTTCATATAGACAAATATTAAATATAAGATGTTGTGCTTATATAAAACATAAGGTCATTGGATGTGCAAACCAGACATACCAATAGAGGATTTCTTTGGGATAATTAAATGTCCATGCTGCATTGTTGATGTTGAGATGAAAAATTTAATTATGTATTCTGGCTATGTTTGAATTTCTTAGGTATGTTGTATTGAAATCCTTAAAAAAAGTGACAAAAGTATGGGTGATGAAAATGTATTACTATAATGCATTTTATTGCAACCATTATATAAGTACAATAATTGTAGTGTATTCATATATGTCCCCGTATTTCTGAGTATAATCTTATTAATTGATTATAAAACATTATTGATAAATGTGCAAATTTAATAATTTATAAATTACTCAGAAACTATAGCATTACAATATTCATATGGATATCGAAATTAAAATGGTTTAGATCTATTATTATATTAAACCTTTATGAAGTGTTTTACCTAATAAATGTCACTTTATACATAAAATGTCACATCCCAAATTTAGAGACATGACAGTGATAGAACATGGGGAGACATAAGGTCATCCACGTCCATAAAACCCACTTATACATATACAAATACTATCGAAGATCGTACTAAAACCTCATACATTAACCCAATTAAGCCATTTATAAGATAATCTTTAGTTGCAAAAGAATAATAAAAATATGCTTCAAATACAATCCATAAGAAAATAATATTTAGAATCCCATTAAAGCCTCGATAGATAACATTTCAAAATAAATATCTAAAAGTAAATATTCCTAGAGCATCTAAAGATAACTCTTCAAGACACATCAAACTAGTTAACTTGGACAAGGAATTTCCCAAGCGAGGTAGGATGCTTGAGCCATCACTTTGCCTCCACATACTGCTCACCTAGAACCACATAAGGAAAAGGGTGAGATGGATGATCTCAATAAGTAAACATTATGGCACATACAATAACATGTATCCCTTTTTAAGAAGGAAACCTATAGCTTATAATACATAGTTGATGTTTTACAATTCATGAACCAAAGTTTGTAATTTAGAAAGGGTTGCAAAAATTACACTTATTACTTTTGAGTGAAGACTCTTGCTCAATTCACTTGAATTTACTTATGAGTGAATACTCTTACTCAATTCACTCAAATTTACTTGTGAGTGAAGACTCTTGCTCAATTCACTTGTATACATGGAAGACATGACAAGAGATAAGATAAGATAAGATAAGAGTGTGATTCCAGAAAGAAAGTAAGTAAGCTACAATTACAAAAGGTTTTTCATATCATTGAATAAACATTATTGATTTTGGACCAATTGTCCTTTGGCAACCCAAGCTTAACAAAGAAATCACAAAGTAAGTAAGTTACAATTACAAAAGGTTTTTCATATCATTGAATAAACATTATTGGTTTTGGACCAATTATCCTTTGGCAACCCAAGCTTAATAAAAAAATCACATAATCATATTTTAGAATGAAAGTGAACTTGGGTTTCAAGAATCGTAAAGGTTCTCATTAACATAATAATGATAACTTGTACTTGTAATAATAGCATAATATTTACTCACCTTGTGGTTCCTTCGCTCTTAGTACTTGTAGCCATTAAGCCTCAAAAACTCTCAAGGTCTAACATCATATTTATTTAATACTTAGTATATATTTAATCATCATGCTATCCTATCTCATAACTACCCCATGCATATATAACATTCACATACACTTAGAGTTGTACATAGAACTGCACTCATTACTTGCGCATAACATATTGACTTTAAAAGTCTTGCCCATTAGCCTTCATAGGCTCACGTGAAAATACATTATAATTCATGCCAATACTTTTCTCAAGTCAAGCACAATGTCATGATTTTAATATTAGTTTGCTTTAACAATTTTCTTAGTATACTTAACACTTCCACACTTGTCAACTTATCAATAGCTTTTCAAGTGTTATGCCTATCTCCTATGACCAATTCATTCAATCAATCTCTTCATCAATTCAAGATCATTAATTCATTATTAACACATCATGAAACCTATTTTCATATTACCTAATCACATTCACATTCTAATCACAACATAAGATTAAGATACCTTAAGTATACCAAATTGCCTCTATTTATCCATTTATCATTCACTCATACATGTCTAGAGTCATTCCTTCAACCAACATGCAATTTAACCATTTACCATTCACTCATGCATGTTAATAATCATTAAAATACACTACATAAAATTATAGACATTGGGATAAAAATCCCAACAATGGCCAAATGCACTATCAAAGAGAAAACCTGAATTTTTTCTTATTTTTCATACTTTATGTTCATTACAGTCATATGCAAAAACATGGATTAAACCAAAGATTTTTCATGTAATCAAAATAAAAATCATTTTAGAACATGAATTCCTATAAATTGGCAGCCATTGATGTCCATATGCATGAAAATTTTCTAATTTTATGTTTTAGGATGAAAACCATGCTCCTATCTTGTTTCGGGTACTTTCTGATCATTACAGTAATATGTAAACACATGCTTTAAACCATTATTTTTCATTCCATCATGACAAAAATCACTTTAAGATGAAAAACTACACAAATTGGCAGCCCCTAGGGTTCATACACATGAAAATTTCCAACTTTTAAGTTTTAGGATGAAAACCATGAATTTCTTTGTTTTTTGAAACCTTTTGGTCATTACAGTAATATGCAAAAATATGATTTAATTCGATATTTTTCATCTAAACACATAAAAAATCCATTTAGAATACAAATATATAGAAATCTCCCCCCACCCCCCCCTCCCCTTGTAGTGTTTATGCATGAAAAATTCAATTTTGAGTTGTAGGATTCACCTTTGGAGAAATCGCGTGGAGAGGTTGGTGTTTTGGGTAGAAAAATTGGTTTCTCTCTCAAGAATTCACCTAGGCTGAATTTAATTAATAAAAATTAGTAAATATTCAGTTCAAAATAATTTTCCCATAATTAGTTTCACAAAAATCAAATAGCAAATTGAAAGGAAAGGACAAACTTATGAAACAGTTGTGAAAGCGCGAAGTTTGAAGGTATTTTATGAATTTCGATAGAGAGAATAATTTTGAGAGAATTTTTCTATCAAAATAATGAAATAATAGAATGGTGGCTACTGGAATGAAGGGCTGGCTAAAATTCATATAATATATCTTAGGTTTTGGGTAATTTCTAAGATTACCCTTAATGTGTTAGATTAGGAGTATTTTGGTATAGTAGGTTTTTGGGTATTTGGATTTTTTAGTTAATTTTGGGGCAATTATAGGTAATTAAAAATAAAATATTTCTCTTATTATTTCCATTAAAATTCCCCCAAACAATTTATTTAAAAATATTTTAAAAATGTCCATAAAAATTATTTTATGCTTAAAAATAGCCTTTTTTCATGAAAATTCAATTCATGTGAAATAAATATTTTTATGCTTATGCATTTCATGTAAATTGCTTACTTTATTATAAAAATTAATGTTAAAGCTAATCTAACGTGCCACATACTCATTAATCACATAACTCATAAATTTCATAAAAGCACTTAGACATAATTGGTCTAAATTCAAGTAATTGGTTATGAAAACTCTTAGGGTGGGTGTGGGTTGTCATAAGAGTTTTCATAACCAATTACATGATAATTTGTGCATAATTTGTGCATGAAATATTTGGCCTTCATTAACGTTTAGGCAAAAAATTCCAGAATACTGCAGACCCCTTCCTTTTTAATTCTTATCTAGCATCTCATGTAAGGCAAATGAGGTGCGAATATCACATGTAGTTGCTTGGTAAATTGCTCAGATTCATAGCATTTTATTTGGCTGGATATTATAGTGTCAAAATTTCATAATATGAAAATCCTATAGTTAATGCAATATGACCGTGCTAACCCAAGAATTGGATGGACCACATGGCCAGACATGTTTAATATTGATATATTCCCAATTCTATGTCCTTGAGTTATATCAGTAAATTCATTGGAATCAGTGACTTGATTAGTTGTAAGGATGGCCAAGTTGTATATGGTTGCCATCACCCTTAGCTTACTAGATATTGCAAAAAACAAACATGATCTTGTATGGAAATTTGATTGTGTACTACCAAATTGGAACTTAAACAGTGAAGCTATTGAGTCCATAACAATAAGGTGGACTGGCATATGTGTGTAGATGCAACAATGAAGGACTCCAGTTTAGACATTTCATCAAGCATATTATGTGCAAAAGAAATACAATGTACAAAGACATTGCCACATGGATCAAATCCCTTAAGATGACTAAAACTATTGTTGAATTTGGATAAAAATTCAATTGAAAGCTATTTAAGTCTTTCACATTGAAAGTTATAGATTGTATAGATGAAAATAGATGACCTGCCTAGGCCTTCATTATGGGAGGGTAGTTATATGTTTAAGCATAGCTAAAGACATAATTGTGTCTTCCCAACCCCACTCTCTCCAATAAATTCAGTAATTGCTTTGCATGTGATGTATCTACCAAAACAAGAGTCAAGGATAGGGCATCCAAAAGAGCATTTCTCATTTGTGGTTAAAGGTTGTGGCTGTATAATTTTAGTTGTTGGAGGTGTCGGTTAAATAACGCAAGACGTTTGGTACTTTTACAATCAATATGCAGACATGAAACATAGTCAACACTTATTACCAATTTCCATATATATATATATATATATATATATATATATATATATATATATATATATATATATATATATATATATATATATCCTTATAATTTAAGGTGTACACTGACTGTGGGACAAAAAAAATACAAACATTGTGATTTTATATGGTGATATTAAAATGTTATTAAGTGATATTGTCAGTTATACTAAACGCAATTTCATACTAATCAAGCCCACCCATTAATTATGTTATTAATAGGTGGGCTAAGTTCAAACATCAAAATAATAAAATTTTAAATTAGAAAAAAATATGTTAAATGTTTATTTTAATTGTGTGCGATGATGTTAGTGTTTGAAATTATACTATATTTATACTAATTTCTCATATTCTTTAAATAAAATATACAATTTTAATGACAATACTTTGCTATTAACCCCTTAATAATTTATATGTTTCTCAACAAATTTCATGAACTATATGTTGGTAAGGTAATAAGTTTATTACCTTCATAATTTATAATTTTCCACAAACACAACTTCAAGATTTATAAATGTATAATCCCCATAACAAATAAATTAGAAAAAAAAATTTAAAATTTAAATTAGGCGTTGTATTATTAACTCAATTTGAATATAAATGCTTAAACTCTTATAATAATGATAGTTAGGTATAAATCACAATTCTATTTTATTTTATAATAATGTTTACAAATATTAAACTAATTGGAAGTATAAAAAGGGGCTGATTATACACAAAACTAGTAGTTTTGTATTCTTCAAAACCCTTATACCTAGAAATTTATGCCTCACTCTCCCATCATGATTCATTTCTCCTTTAAGCCATGCTACTCCAAATCATTGTATTGTTATATAGTCGATCTTCATAGTCATCTTAAGTAAGTGCTATCTTATTCCCTTGCTCCTTTATTTTATTATGCTATATCACATTTCATTGCTGCCATTCTGCACATCTCTATTGGTCAATTATTTTTATTGTTTTCACTGGGTTCTCATGGATTTTCATAGTGAAGCTAATATTTTACAAATGATTCCTCATTTGGCACGTGTTGGTGATATTGTGTTTTTGAAGAAATTACTATTCACTTTTAATGCTGTGTATATGACTCCATTATTTTTATATTGATAATATTCGTACAAGGTCTTTATAGAATTAAAATTTTATAATGGGCCAAATTTTAGATTTTTTAAATTCCTGGTGACACTAGATTAGGAGTTTTTCTATTAATAATATGTATGCCAAAGGAATATTCTTATTGATCTACCAACCAATCTCATTTTGATTTCATTTATGTAAAATATTCATTGCATTTAATAATGCTGGAGGAACTTAGTGAAATTGGTTCTATGAATGTAGATTGCTTTTTCTAGATTGGAAGATGGGGAAAACAAAAACATATATAACCCTTATTGGTCAAGTTCCTGGCATATATTGAAATTGGAAAATTTGCAAAGCTGAAGTTATAAGAATCCCAAATTCTGTATATTGTAAGTTTAATGACACAGATGAGGCTTTATTTGCTTATGCAAAATTTATTGCATAGTAAGATTAGTGTTTTGAGGTATTAAATTGTTTATCATTAAATGGGTTATCATTAAATGGATTTTCTAATACTTTCTTATGCACATTTTTATGGTATGTATCATTTTTTTGAAATCTATAGAATCATATATACAAGTTTCCCCATTGTGGCAATGGTATTAATTTTGAAATTTTTGCATCTTGGAAAACCATATGATGTCATTATTATAACTGTAAAAATGCAGTAAGTTCACTCAATATTTGGTGTTTATTTCAAATGCATGTAAGCATATTATTAAATTGGAATGTTTTATGCATTATTAATAAGATTTTTTTTACATTGATTTATATAAAGGATTGTAGTCATATTGAATGAGTAGAACATTTGAGGAACTGAAAGGTAAATTTTTATTTTTCAAGTTGCAATAATTGGAAAACTATCTTATAATTTTTAGAACAATATTTGATTTGGAAATCTATAAATCATAAACCATCCAATCACAGTTGGTCCATGTATGTGACCTGCTATTTCTTTATTGTAATATACTATATTGAAGATTTTTTTTTTCATATTTATACATAAAATCTTACAATCAAACTTATGCTGTGAAGTCTATTGTATGATGTAATAAGCCATTGTCAAATATGAAACAAATCTATACTTGTTATTTTGGTTATTAGTAATATAGACAATCATTTCATAGTTATTTAATGGGTGCGTGTTAATTTAAGCCGTATATTGTTTCTTTCCCAAAGTATACTGTAATTTCAAATTAATGTACTATGTACTCTGTTAAATTTACTTTGTAGTAATAATAGTTAAACAAAAATGATGATTATAATAAAATATTATGCCATATTTGATTACTTTAGAAATAAATAATATATGTTCATTTCGTTCTACAATTTTGTTTTTTTTTTATTATATACACAATTGTGAATCCTTAATTCTGCACCTCTCAGAATTATAGACCATTCAGTTAGGAAAAGAATCAATCAAGACACTTAAATCATCATCAAATCATCCGAGACTCAGTAACGGGTGCAACGCAATTGGAATCATGGAAAATGGACGAGAAACGAGCGAGAACGGGCGAAAATGGGCAGAATGGGTGAATCATAGCTGATTGCCGCACAGCTCTGTGGCATTACCGGAGAGCCTCTTGCGATGTTACAAAGCCCTCTGTGGCACTACTGCAGAGACCTCTACTGTGCTGTAGAGACTTGTGCAGCAACGGCGGCGTGTTTTTGCTCCCACATTGGAAATTTTAGCCTCTATGCTTCATTCTTCCCCTTATATATAGAGATGGTCTCTCTACTCTTAAGATACAGACTTAAAGGTTTAAAAAGCACTAACTTTAAGTAAATTGCTTTGCTTTTGCTTTTTGCTTTGTAAAGCACATTGGAAGGTTTCTCCTTGATTCTTACTCGACTAGTTTAAGGCTTTTTGCCTGCCTATTCGAGGCAAGCTTATTGCCCAAGGCTTGTGTCTGTCATGTGGAGAACGTGAAATTGCATTCTGGTGGTCCAAAGACTCGTGCCTCTTGTGTGGAGAAGGTGGAATTGTGATCAGATTGTCAGCTCCATCCACCCTACGTCCCCAAACTGTGAAAGCATAAAGTAATCTTCTTGTTCTTTCTATTTGGTTATTGTCTATTTTAGTTAGTTGATTAAATTGATTCATCTAGGTTACTAGCTAATCAACTCGGTAATCAATTAGATTAATTAATTAACTCAACCCTCTTTTAATCAATCGATCAAAACATGATAAAGTGGCTAGGCTAAACTAACCTCTTTGCAAGAAAGGAGAACTGCATGGGTTCTGATTCTATTCAAAGGGATACGTAGGCATGCTTGGTCCAGGCATCGAATCCAATTAAAACTAACCAACTTTTTCCCCTATCACCTTCTTCACTTATTATTATTTTGTTTTCTTTTACTTTGTTATTATGCTTAGTTTGGGGAATGTGTGAATTTCCTAGAACCTATAAGGGCTAGAGCAGGTATCCCCTAAGTTTGGATTTCATTGTAATATTGACTCTCTTTTATTTTGAATTCTAATTGTGTATAAACTTTATGGATTGAATGATCATACATATTATAAATTGTCTATGCATCTTAAATTGTTCATGAAATATATTTTAAGTTACTTTTATATTACTTAGCCTAACATGTTTTGTTAAACTGAAAACCTAGTCCCCAAATCCTCTTTGGTTTCGAGGCTAGTGATCTTTTTCCTTTAGGTAATGATGGGAGTCAAATTAGTTTTTTCTTTATATTTTTTCAAATAAAAATAAATTAAGGCGGTGACTCTAAAACAATTTGTCAAAGATAAGCTCGAGGGCTTCCTCATGAGTTCTTTCCCAAATGAGCATTTCGATTCTCTTTAGTAGATCGGACCGGTGCTCGGGCGGGGCCTCACAACAATGTACTTAGTAAGTACAAAATTACTATCCGGTATGTAGTAAACTATAATAAGATTTAAAACTTGATGATTAAATCAAAATTAATGAAATGTAGTAACCAAATAGTTTAAAAATAAACTTAAAACATTTAGTATGTAATGATAGCAAACAAATATTAAATAAAGTAGAAATTTTTCCCCAATAATATATTTTTTTTTTACAATGCTAATACAATGAGCACGATTTTATGGGATTACATGCTAATATACATGTTGGAAAATATAAGGACAACATATGTTTTTGGCATATGTTGTCCTTTCTTGTCAATGTGGGTTGAAAAGTGCTTAATATGGGCCACTGTGACAAAAAATATATTAATTACATCAAATCATTAGGTATTTCATTTTTCTTTGTAGTTACCATTGGAATGTTGGGCATAATATGTGGTTTCCTTTTTTTCTCTTTTAAGTATGAGAAAACGAAGATGTACATAGTCTTTGTTAGGTGAGTGCCTAGCTTTTACGAAGATTGGGAAAGTTACAAAGCTAAAGTTATTGGATATCCCAACTCTGTATATTGTAAGTTTGATGACATAGATGAGGCTGTAGATATGCATGCTAAATTGTTGCAGATAAAGATTGTTGTTCTAAGGTAAATAATCATTTCACATTAAAACTAAGATATTATATGATTTGAAGGGAACCCATATGTCATATAGCATTATTACATTATTTGTAGAATCCAATATATGTTTGTCTTTGTTGTGAAAAGTGTATTAAGTTCAAAATATCGAATTCTAGAAAAATAATAGGGCATCATTATTATAAATGTACAAATGCAGTAAGTGCAATACTTATTTAAATTATACTTACCGTTAGATATTCATCTTATATATTTTTTTAATTTGGTCACTAATAATAATTGGGACCTTGTACATTGAGTTGATCCAAGGGATGCAGTCATTTTGTTTAAGTGAAAGATTTAAGACTCCAAATGGTAAGTTTCTATTGAAAACCAAAAAAATTTATATACATTGGGGTGTTATTATTTGACTTAAAATAAATGTAATTTTATTTTTATTGTCTATAGGTTGGAGACAAAGCTAGTAACCCGCATCCATATGATTCCATGTGTGATAATACATATGAAAGATTGGCATCAATATTTACAAGACTTGGTGTTTGACATGTAGATGCTAAAATGGAAAGGTATTCGAAAATGATGAAATGAGGTTTGAGGTTTGCATGAGGACAATAGTGGTAATTAGTTTGAGAAAGTTAATAATATAATGGATTTAGTACATTAGCATCGAGACAGACTTCATAAATACTAATGGATTTGAATGTATGTCGGGGGAGAACAATGTATTGTTATCAATGATATGTCTATATTTGGCTGAGGTGAAGGTATAGTATGACAACTAACTAGTATATTGCTTTCTGTGCGTATACGTTTATGAGAATATGAGCCAAAATAGGAGGAAAAGATGAAACAGTATATAAAAAAAATTGTAAAAAATAGTTAATGGTGTTAACAAAATCGTAAATTTCTTAAATGGATAGATAAGGGAATGGAGAATATCTTTGTATTTTTTTTACCCTTCTGTGTGGGAAAAAAAACTGCCCCAATGCATGATATATATAGGAAACAAAATATACTTTGTTTGCAAAAGTATCTCATTACAATACTATGACATATTTAGTTGAACAAACTATATATTATGTGAAATAACTAGGAATTAGCTATAAGGGAGGACAAGAAACTTGTAAATATTATTTCTATTTTCAACCAAACATGCAATTATCATAATTAGTTGATACAATAAGATAAAGGAATTAATTGCAAACAATTCACTATTGGAATCATACATTATGAAAACATAGGCCACTAGTACATTTAAAAGAAAAAATATATAAATGCAAGAATAAAGTAAATTATAAATGAATAAATTGCATATTATGAAATATAAACAGTAAATTTATTAAATTATGTATAAGGAAAGGATAAATAATTTAGCTTTTTGTTATTATGAGTCATTGTAATATATGTGAGAGGAAATAAAAATGCCCATGTGATGAGAAAATGAGGCTATAAATGCCATGATCCAAACCAAATATGATATCGTGATCTTAAAAATATGTATATACAAGTGCGTACAATGGATATGGTTGAAGAGTGTCACAATTTTTTTTTCCACATATCATTTACATTGATTAAAGGATGGATAAAGCAATAATGTTTCTTGGGAATTTAAAATTCAAGATTTATTGTAATTAGGTGACGCCGGGAAATGAACATTACATTAGGAGCATACTTTATGAATACATAGGCCATCTCGCATATTGATCAACAAAACAGTATATATGTATAAGATGAAAGTACATATAGAGAATAAACAATATATTATGGAATCTAACAGTAATGAGGCTTTGCCCGAGCACCAGTTTGATATGTTGGAGGAAATTAGGATGCTCATTTGGGTTTAAACTCACGATGGAATTCTCGGATTTGGATTTGGTTGATTTTGAAAATGATTTTTGGGAGTTGCCACCCTAATTTATTTTTAAATGGGAAAATAAGGAAAAACCTAATTGACTCCAAGTTATTAATTTTTCATTAATTTACCAAAGAATAAAATCACTAGTCTCGAATCAGGTTGATTTCAGGGAGTTGATTTTTGATTTTAAATAATCTAAATTTGGCTTTTAAGTTTAATTTGACTTAAAATTAATTTCATAGATGACAAATGTTATATGACAATTAATGCATGAGCATGGTATGAGTGCGAGGAGAAAATAAAACATCCACAAATTAATTAAAAAGGGGAAAGAAGATTGATTGAGATTTGGATTTGAGGTTTGGATTTAGATTCCAAACGTGCCTACGTACTCCATTGAATGGAGATCAAAACCCACATAATTCATTCCATGATTAAGTGAAGGGGTTTAGGAGTTGATCAGAATGATTTTGGTTTAGGTGTTTTGAGAGTGAGGAAAAAGGCCGATACCTTTACTTTTGGTAGGCAGAGGATTTTACCGGACCGAAGTTCCATTTTATCGGGATCGGGTGATTGGATTGATTGGAAGATTAATTAATTAATTAAAATAATTAATTAACTAATTAATATGATGAAAATGATGGATAAATTAATTAATTAAAAAGATTAATTAATTAATTTGAGTGAAGGGTGGATTTAAGAAAAATGATTAATTTGATTTTTTATAAAAGTGATTAATTAATTAATTAAAAAGATTAATTAATTAATTAGATAATGGTTAGAGGGAGAATAAGAGAGGAATTAGAAGATAGCTATCAACTCTAACTCAAAGTGTCTTTTAAATGAAGAAATGGAATGGCTATTTATAGGAAAAATGAGGTGAGGGTGATATGGCAAGTGAAAATGTGAAAGGATGAAAAGGATAGGGCTAAAAAATATAAAAATAAAAAATAAAAAGAAGGGCATTTTGGGAATTTGAACCCCGTAAGCGAAGCGGATCCTTTCCATGGGTGGTGCGGATCCTCGCCATCCTAACGTGGCAACTGTGTTAAGGCTGTGTAGCTGGCCGGGTCAAAGAGATGCGGCCGCGCCACCACAGAAGCGAATCTGCACCATTTACTTTTCCAGGCACATTTTTGGTTCATTTTTTAGGCTTCTGTGTCAGTTTTTGAAAGTTATAGAGCTGAGAAAAATTCCCAATCAATGTCATTAGAATCAAAATTAATTTTAGAATATTTTAACACTCAGTCTAAGAGAAAATTCAGTCAATTTTGGAAAAATACTATCTGATATAGAAGGTCCGGTCAAGGTAGGAAAGGTGTCAGATTGTGCCAAGAATACTTCAATCAGTTTTGAAAAATTCATAATTAATTTTGGAGGTGTTGAAATAGGGGTTAATAATTGCCCCTCATCAAAATTAGCTTTGAACAAAAGGCGATTTTGATGATAGTGAACATAAGGAAGAGGTACCATGTCAGACTTTGGCCTTGTGTGCTCTTGTCAGGTCCTTTGGGAGGAGGCCCTTTAGGATAAATGAGATTTTATCAATGGCTATCGGTTCAGCCTTGATGTTGGATGCGAGAATGGTCTTGGCAAATTTCAATTAAGGCTATCTGTTTGGCCCTAATGTTAGAGGTAAAGATGATTTGGGGTAAATCTCAATCAAGGCTATCTATTCAGCCTTAATTTTGGCGGTAAAGATGATTTGATTAAATTTCAATCAAGACTATCTATTTGGCCTTAATGTTGGATGCGAGAATGGTCTTGGTGAATTTCAATTAAGGCTATCTGTTCAGCTCTAATGTTGGAGGTAAAGATGATTTGGTAAATTTCAATCAAGGGTATCTGTTTAGCCTTAATATTGGAGATAAAGAAGGTTTGGTGAATTTCAATCAAGGCTATTTGTCCGGCCTTGATGTTGGAGAGAAGATTTGGTGAATTTCAAGCAAGGCTATTTGTTCAGTTATAATGTTGGAGATAAAGAAGGTTTGGTGAATTTCTATCAAGGCTATCTGTCCGACCTTAATGTTGGAGAGAAAGAAGGTTTGGTGAATCTCAATCAAGGATATCTATCCAGGCTTAATGTTAAAGAGAAGGTTTGGTGAATTTCATTTAAGGCTATTTATCCGGCCTTAATGTTGGAGTGAAGGTTAGATGAATTTCAATCAAGGCTATTTGTTCGGCCATAATGTTAGAGATAAAGAAGGTTTGGTGAATTTCAATCAAGGCTATTTGTCCTACTTGAATGTTGGCGGTAAAGATGATTTGAGTAAATCACAATCAAGGCTATTCAAATCCTAATCAAGGCTATCTGTCTGGCCTTATTGTTAGAGGTAAAGATCATCAGAATTGTATTGTCTTGTCTATCAGGCAATTCTGATGATAGTGAACCTAAGAGTTGGGATGGTATAAAGAACCAAAGTGATGTCTAAGTCAGTGTTTGGACTTGTTTAGGTGGGAGACATGGTTGAAGAAGGAAGATGGTAAAAGAACCATATGGATGTTCAAGCAATCGTTCTTAAACATTTATAGGGGGAAAATGTGGCCGATGAATGGTAGTGAAAAAATGGACAAAAAGAATATCTAAGCTAGTGGCTAGATATTTTAGGGTGAATTGATGGATTTGGGTAAAAGATGTGGAAAGTGAATCCATATAAATGTCTAGGTGATCATTTCTAGACATTTATGGGTGAAATTGATGGATTTGGATAAAAGAGATGGAAAAAGGAACCACATTGATGTCTAGTTGATCATTTTTAGACATTTATGGGTAAAAGAGAATTTTGGACAAGATAATTTAGTAAAAAGAGAGCCTCGACCTATGTCGATCAGTTTAAGAGATTCTGACAAGATTTTGGTTGCACCAGAGAAACTTGGGTTTCTGAATATGAGGGGTTGGACCTTTCGAAATGCTTAAAGGAACTTTACTGAGAGTAAAGGGACTCTGAAAGTCACACTTCATTGATTAGATTTGGAAAGGTATCATTTAGCTTTACAAAGGCATTGGTAAGCTTTTGGAGGTGTCAGTCAGCTTTTGAGGAAGTACTGGTCAGCTTTTGGAGATGTTGGTGAGGCTATTGGCTTAGCTTATAAATGATGGTGCATGATTGCAGATGATAGATGTTGGTGCACAGATGATGCATGCATGTTTTAGAATTCATAGATCTTTTGACTTCTATGCCATGCATGATTTGTGATGATGCCTATAATGGATGATTGCATAGATGCATGAGGGTGGATTCACACATTTGCTTTAAAAGTCTTGCACACTTAGCCTTAATAGGCCCATATCAAACACATTATAACTCATGTCAATACCTTTCTAAGGTCAACACAATATCATTATCTTAATGTCAATTCACTTTATCAATCAACTTAATACACTTATCACTTCCATACAGTCAACCTAACAAATAACCTTTCAAGTGTCATGCTTATCTCTTATGACCCATTCATTCAATCAATCTCTTCATCAATTTAAGATCATTAATTCATTATCAAGTCATCATAAAATCTATTTCCATATTTCTCAATCACATTCACATTCTAGTCACACATAAGGTTAAGATACCTTAAGTATACCAAAGTGCCTCTAGGCTTATCTAGAGTCATTCCTTCAACCAATATGCAATTTAACCATTTATCATATCATTAAAATACATCATATAAAAATTATAGACATTGGGATAAAAATCCCATGGTAGGCCGAATGCTCCATTAAAGGGAAAACTAAATTTTTTTAGTTTTTGCACTTTTTATCTATTATAGTAATATGAAAAAATATGGTTTGAATCAAGATTTTTAACACAACAAAAATCATTTTAGAATATTAATCTACATGAATTGGAAGCAATAGGTATGTCTCATACATGAAAATTCAAATTTTGGGTTTTAGGATGCAAAACCATAAGTTTTCTTGTTTTTGGTATTTTTCGATCATTATAGTAATATGTAAACAGATGGTTTAAACCATTATTTTTCATTCCATCACAACAAATATCAGTTTAGAACATTCTCATGTATGAATCAGTAGCCTTTGATCATAATTATGCATTAAAATTCCAAGTTTCAAGGTTTAGGGTGAAAATCATGAGTTTTCGTACTTTTCGTTGATTATAGTAATATACAAACACATGATTTAAATCATTATTTTTCATCCAAACAAAACAAATATCAATTTATAATTTTAAACATCCCAAATCAGCAGCCATTGAGTTGTCAAATCATAGAATTTTCTAACTTTCAAGTTCTAGAGCGAACACCTTGAATTTCCTTATTTTCATTACAGTAATATGAAAAAATATGATTTAATCCAATATTTTTCATCAAAATACATCAAAAATTATTTTAGAATTCAATGGTACAAAAATTTCCCCCTTGGTATGGTCTATGTATAAAAATTTTAATTTTGAGTCACATGATTCACCTCTGGAGAAATCGCGTAGTAAGATTTGTGTTTTCGGCGGAGAATTAGATTTCTCTTTCAAAAACTCACCCAAACTGAATTAAATCTATAAAAATCAGTAAATATCCAGTTCTAAATAATTTTCTCATAATTTAATTCATAGAAATCAGTTAAAGAATTGAAAGAGAAGAAAAACTTATGATTACGGTCAAGAAATTGCAAAATTGAAAAATGTTTTCTTAATTTTGGTAGAGAGAATTATTTTGAGAGAATTTTTCTATCAAAATATAGAAAAATAGAGTGGTGGCTGCTGGAACATTAGGGCTGGCTGAAATTTAGTGTTTTAAATATAGGGTTTTGGGCAATTTCCACTAATACCCTTAATAAGCTAGGTTAGGAGGCCTTTTAGGTATTTAGGCTTTTTGTTTTAATTTAGGGCTGATTATAAGTAATTAAAATAAAAATATTTTTCTTATTATTTTCTGCAATATTTCTCCCAAAATATTTATTTAAAAATTTTTTAAAATTCTTATAAAATTATTTTATGCGTAGAAATTGCCTTTATGCATGAAAATTCATTTTATTTAAATAATTTATTTTATACTAATGCACTTCGTGTAAATCATTTATTTCATAATAATAACTCATATTATGCATATTAAAATTAATTTAACATGCCACATACTCATCGATCACATAGCACATAAATTTCCATAAAGCACACACTTAACCTTAATTAGTTCTAAGTTAAGCAAATTGTCACGAAAATTTCTAGGGTATGTGTGGGTTGTTACATAGGTTGTTCTGCTGAAGGGAATAGAGGATGATATAGCTAAGGAGGGAGAGACTATAGGAGGAGCCCTTAGTAGTAATAGGGCTATAGCACAAACAGAGGGGATGATTGGATCTTTGAAGGAGACTCAGAGATCTATTGGAAGTACGATACTAAAGGTTGCAGTAGTGACTCAAACTATGATAGCGGTGACAAAGGACATAGCGATTGTAGTGCGACAAGATGATATTACAGTGGTGGTTTAGAGAAGGACTACTATAGTTAGGGGAGAAAGGAGGACTTCATCTTCTTAATTGTAGAAGAGGATTTTTTTAGCTCAGTTTTAGAACTACTGATGCTCAAGAAAGGGTTTTCAATACTACTGTGGCGAGTAGTTCTAATTTTATTAGTAATTCTACTATTGCAAAAAAAAGGAGCTATAGAGACCTAGAGGGGGGTGTACCCTTTTGAGGAGATTGTGGTGGACTCTGACTCTGACAAGGACACAAGAGGTTTGCACCTTAAGAGATAAAGAGGACTAGTTGGACCAAGACTTCAGACATGACCCTTTTCTACTTTTGTTCAAAACACTTGCAGGTTGACAGGACTACACGATATATGATAAGCTATAGATAACATTGAAAAGGCTATCCTTTTTGTTAAAATGATGGGTTTGTATTTTGCAAAATTTGATTACCATTAAATGAGACATCTTTTATATTTGCTCTAATTTCTACCTAAACTGCCCTTTCGGGTTTTTAGCTTAATGATCATTCTTTCCTTCTTCTTTCTTTTTTCTTCTTCTTCTTTTTTTCTTTTTGTTTAGGCAAAAGAATTAAGTGAATGATGTACTAGGCATAAAGAAAATGAGAATGTGATGCAAACAAAATATTTTGTATTATGATGTGGACTACACTCGAGTCGAGCTACCTATATATCCCTTACATCACTTTTCTATCATTAATTTTTCTCATTTTTTAGGGAGAATCAGGTTCACGTAGTTTTGATTACATATGCATGAAAAATAGAAATGAAATGCAAATGTCATCTTTAGATGATGTATTATTTTAGCTGATCTGGGTTGCCAGGATGGTAGAATTCATTTCAGTCCATGCCTGTGAAAATGGTGCCTCTGTCGGATAGGATCTTCTTGTATTATCTAACATAGTTTAGTTTGAACTTCCTCTTGGATCACGAATAGGGGCTTTGGATTTCTTCCAGAATTGGACTTCTTTCTTGTGAACCCTTGTCTCTCACCTTGAACTACTTGGCTAGTCTCCATTGATGATAGCCCTAAATTTTGCACAAAGCATCCATTCTCTTCTTTATTAATGGTATTCAGCTGGTCATGATATCTTTCAATCTATAGCTTTGCCTTGATAGGTTTCTCGTGTGTGTAGGTTAGGATCTCGTGAACTGCAATACTTGGATCATCCCTATCTTGTCTTGTACAGAACAACTCATGAGCTATTACTATGCAAATGCAATGTATGTGTTTGATTCTTTTCCTTTGTGCCACAATTAATTAATCCTTTTTCCTTTTCACATTTTTGTATTTTTTTAAAGATGTCCCATTTAAAGATAAATCAGAAAAATTAAAGCAAATCAAAAAGTTTAATTTTTTTTTATTACTGATAAAAAAGTCCCATGATTATGGGTTACATTAAAAAATAAGCCTAGAAAGCAAAATACAAACTCGAGAGGACAAGACTCGATGGACTCAAACTTAGACATAGACTCAGAGGACTCAAATGTAGACCCAAAAGACTTGGACGGGGGCACAATAGTGCTGGTACTCTTCTCAAAATACCAGTTTATTGGGTGAAGCTTAAGATGGTTAGGTGAGCATAGTGGTTCAGAAAATGATTGGTAGTGGTGCTAGACTTTGGGTTTGGGAGCAATGATGTCTCTACTATCAATGAAGTCTTGAATTTTATGCTTCAGAGCATTGCATGCATCAGTTTTGTATCCTAACCCTTGATGATAGTCATAGTGCTCAGTAGCATTATAACCCTCGGACAAGGGGTTTGGAGGAGGTCATGCGTCTAAAGGCTTAACTAGATTAGCCTCTAAGGCTTTATTGTAAATGATGCTGAGGGGCATGCCTAGCTCAGAAAAAAGTCCTCCTTGTTTCTAACTTTATCGGCTGATGACAGGAGACAACATTTACCTCTTCCTCTCTTTGGGTGGTAGAATTGGTGGTATTGGTGGTGTAGTTAGTATTCTTATGATACCTCAAACTAGAGGACTGATCCTTGACTTGTCCTAATTGGATCAAATCCTCGATCTTAGAGCTTTAAACTAAGGAGGTACTGAGTTTACAGATAACCCTAATATTGTAGGATGAGGTTCTTAATGATGATGTCAATTTGCTCTACTTCAGATGGACAGTTCACCATTTGAGCAGCTTTTACCCTCTATATTATAAGGAACACAGTGAAGGATTCTCTTGGCCTTTGTTTGGTGGTTTCCAAATCTTGATGGGTGACATCCACCTCGATGTTGTAGTGGTATTACTTGACAAATGCATTACATATGTCATCTTAGATCTTCTTGTGATTCTGATTGAGATCTAGCAGCCACTTAGCAATAGCTCTAGTCAAGGACTATTGGAATAACTGAGCAAGGAGCTTGTTGTCCACACCGAAAGGTCTCATGGCACCCATATACATTTTAGGTTGTATTTTAGGACATGTGGTGACATTAAAATTGTTAATGACCAGCATTTTAAATTTTGGTGGAACCCATGCATTTGGGAAGAGAGTTAAAGAGCTGACATCATGTCTTCGTGCTTTTTGACATTCTTGAATGTTCTGTCCATAGCCACAATTTTCTCCATCAATTTCTTAGTTTCAAGAAAGTTAGAAAAATCTCCACTTTGAAAAGGACTCATATTAGGAGAAGGAGTGGTTGCGTACAAGTCTACGATATGAGAGGTTGGAGTTTCAAGTGCTTTCCCTTTATCGGTGAGATCGATAATAGGGGGATTAGGAGTGGGGGGATGGCTAGTCCTAGCTTGGGTAGTTGTAAGCTCAACATAAGCAGGAGGGGGAGTAGCAATGACATTGATTATTTTTGTGATCTCATTAATGATGGATTGGCATTGGGAGTTGAGGGCATTAGTAAAGGTGGTAGATTGGGCATTAAGAGCATTGGTGAAAGTGTTGACTTAGGTCTTAAGAGCAGTGGTGAGTGCAGCTTGAAAGTTTCCTCTTGTTTCTTAAGAAGAGTAGCAAAAAATGTGCTCATTACATCTTAGTCGAATGAACTAGAGGTGTTAGCCATTGGTACCTTTAAATAGAAAACAAACAGAAAAGGGTAAGAATACAAAACTATAAAGAAAAAAATGGCATGAATGTAAAGCTGTGTCGAGAAAAGGATTCCTTCCATATGGTTGGTCATCAAGTTTACATGTTGACAGGGTAAGTGTGTGAGGTATTTGGGGTAATGGACCACCGGTTTAGGGTTTTGCGGATTGACCTTGTCGAGTTTCTCATATCAAGTATGCATGACAATGTCTTGATGCGTGCCAAAAAAAAGTTTCATGGTATATACACAAATATCTCCATTATTATAATACATGAAACCTAAGGTCAAGTCTAGGGTGACTACATGCACAAGGGTGAAGGGTGATTTGATTAAGGGTCCCCATCCCACCAGAGCATCGATATACCTAACCACATGTGAGGCGAGGAGCCTTGTATGGGTCCAATGGTACTGATTGCTCATTACACCACCGAAATGATCAGGGATTTGTGATGGAGTGGAATGCTTTTGCTATCTGCCAACATACTGAAAGCGAGTTGTCAAGCCAATGTTACTCACCATCCAAAAGTTTTTCTAAAACTAAGGTTAGGCAAGGGGCCTTTATTATGCAAAGTGATGTATGAAAGTCAAATTATACTTAATGAGCCAAATGGAGATTATTTTGGAAAAATTTTTCCTTAACCAAATAGTAATTCTCTTATTTACCTTTTTATTAAAAAGGTGGCAACTATTTCCTAGTGAAGTCACCAGCTATGAGGCCTTGCCTGAGCACTGGTATGATATGCTAGAGGGAATAGGGATACTCATTCTAGTTTAGACTCACGATAGAACCCTTGGGTTTGGATTTGGTTGATTTTGAAAATCATTTTTGGGAGTTACCACCCTAATTTATTTTTAAATGAAAAAATTAAGGAAAAATCCAATTGACTCCAATTCATTAATTTTCCATTAATTTAAAGGATAAAATCACTAGTCTCGAATAAGGTCAAGTTCAAGGAATAGGTTTTTGGTTTTAAATAATCTAAATTTGGCTCTTAAGTTTAATTTGACCTAAAAATTAATTTCATAGATGACAAATATTATATGACAATTAATGAATGAGCATGGTATGAGTGCAAAGATGTAACAACTCACACCCACCCTATGAGTTTTAATGACTAATTTCTTAAATTTAGAGTTATTATGGCAAAGTATGTGCTTTTAAGAAAATTCATGTGTTATGTGATTGATGAGTATGTGGCATATTAGATTAGCTCTAATATGCCTAATATCAATTATTATGGTGAAGTAAGTGATTTTTATGAAATGCATAAGCATAAAAATATTTATTTCACATAAAATGAATTTTCATGCAAAAAGGTGATTTTTAAGCATAAAATAATTTTATGAGTATTTTTAAATAAATATTTTGGGAAAAATTTTAATGAAAATAAGAATAAAAATATTCTATTTTTAATTACCTACAATCAACCCACAAATTAAATAAAAGGCCCAAATACCTAAAAGCCACTACACTAAAATACTCCTAACCTAGCTCATTAAGGGTAATCTTGGAAATTACCCAAAACCCTAAATATAAATTTAAGAAATTCAGCCAGCCCTTGAATTACAGCAGAAAAACTCTGTTATTTCATTATTTTGGCAGAAAAATTCTCTCAAATTTATTCTCTCTACCGAAATTCACAAAACACCTTCAATCTTTGCGATTTCTTGACTGTATTCATAAGTTTTTCTTTCCTTTCAATTTCTTATTTGATTTCTATGAAATAAATTATGAGAAAATTATTTTGAACTGGGTATTTATTGATTTCTATATATTTAAATCAGTTTGGGTGAATTTTTGAAAGAGAAATTAATTTCTCTACCGAAAATACCAACCTTCCTACGCGATTTCTCCAAAGGTGAATCCTGTAACTCAAAATTAAAATTTTCATGCATAAAATCAATAAAGGGGGAACAATTTCTGCATCATTGAATTCAAAACTGATTTTTTATGTGTTTAGATGAAAAATATTGGTTTAAATCATATTTCTACATATTAACTATAATGACTAAAAATTTTCAGAAAACAAGGAAATTCAAGGTTTTTATCCTAGAACTTAAAAGTTAGAAAATTCTATGATTATATATGTATGTGGCTACCAATTTGTGTATGATGGAATTTTAAACTGATATTTGTTTTATTTGGATGATAAATAATGATTTAAATCAGGTGTTTACATATTTTTGTAATGAATAGAAAGCACAGAAAGCTAGAAAACTCATGATTTTTACTCTAAAACCCTAAACTTAGAATTTTCACACATAAGACACGTCAATGTCTGCCAATTTGTACATATTGATGTTCATAACTGATATTTTTTGTAATTGAATGAAAAATAATGGTTTAAGACGCTTGTTTACATATTACTGTAATAACTAGAAAGTGCCCGAAACAAGAAAATTCATGGTTTTTGCATCCTAAAACCTAAAATTAGAATTTTCATATATATATTTTACCTATTGCTGCCAATTCATAGGGTTTGTATTCTAAAATGATTTTTCTTTTGATTACGTGAAAAATCTTGGTTCAAACCATGTTTGTACACATTACTGTAATGGACGAAAAGTGCGAAAAGTAAGAAAATTTAGGTTTTCTCCTAAATGGGAGATTTGGCCTACATTGGGATTCTTATCCCAATGTCTATAATTTTTATGTAATGTATTTTAATGATTATTGGCATGTATGAATGAATGATAAATGGTTAAATTGCATGTTGGTTGAAGGAATGACCCTAGACAAGGTTAAAGGCAATTTGGTATACTTAAGGTATCTTAATCTTATGTTGTGATTATAATGTGAATGTGATTGGGTGATATGGAAATAGGTTTTATGAGGAATCAATAATGAATTAATGATATTGAATTGTTGAAGAGATTGATTGAATGATTTGGGCATAAGAGGTAGGCATGACACTTGAAAGGCTATTGATAAGTTGACATGTATAGAAGTGTTAAGTGTACTAAGATGATTGTTAAAGTGAATTAATATTAAGATCATGACATTGTGTTTGACTTGAGAAAAAGTTTTGGTATGAATTGTAATGTGTTTTTATGTAAGCCTATAAAGGCTAAATGGGTAAGACTTTTAAATTCAACATGTTATGTGCAGGTGATGAGTGCACATCTTTGCTCAATTCTAAGTGTATGTGAATGTTATATGTGCATGGAATAGTTATGGGATAGGATAGCATGATGATCAAATAAATACTAAGTATTGAATTAAATATTATGTCAATAGCCTTCACTCTATGTGTTCGTGTGATATGGCAGTAGCCTTCACTTTATGTGTTATGTGTTATAAGTGTGATTTCTGTGAACTTTTCTAATTGCAAACTATGAATCATGAACTACAAGTTATGAGCTATGAGCCCTTTCTTAAGGATATGTGTTATTGTATAAGTCTTATTATTTACTCATTGAGATAATCTATTTCATCCCTTCTTCTTTGTGTGGTTCCAAGTGAGCATTATGAGGAGGCAAGGTGATCGCTTATGCTACCTACTCTGCTTGGGAAATTCTCTTGTTAAAGTTATAATAATACTATATTATGTTGAGTCCTTAGATGCTCCGGGAGTTATTATAGGAATTTTATTTTAGAATATCATATTGGTGACATTATTTGAAGTCTTATTATTATTTCCTTATGGATTGTATTAAAGTATATTTTTAGCTTCTGCAACTTAAGGTTTTTCCTTTATAAAAGTTTTTTTTTTGAAGTATGCATGAGGTTTGGTACGATCCTAGGCAAGATTATTATATGCATAAGCGGGTTCTATGGGCATGGGTGACCTTATGTCTCCCCATGTTTTAGGACCGTCATGTCTTTGAAAATGGGATGTGACAAAGTAGAAAATAAAACATCCACAAATTTATTAAAAAGGAGAAAGAAGATTGATTGGGATTTGGATTTGACGTTTGGATTTAGATTCCAAACGTGTCTATGTACCCCATTGAATGGGGATCAAAACCCACGTTGTTCATTCCACGATTAAGTGGAGGGGTTTAGAAGTTGATTATATTGATTTTAGTTCAGGTGTTTTCAGAGTGAGAAAAAAGGCTGATACCTTTACTTTTGGCAGGCGAAGGACTTTACTAGACCGAAATTCCGTTTTATCGAGACTGGGTGATTGGATTGATTAAGAGATTAATTAATTAATTAAAATGATTATTAACTAATTAATATGATGAAAATGATGGATAAATTAATTAATTAAAAAGATTAATTAATTAATTTGGGTAAAGGGTGGATTTAAGAAAAATCATTAATTTGATTTTTTAAAAAAGTGATTAATTAATTAATTAATTAATTAATTAATTGAGTGATTAAAAAAAGAATTTTAGTTAATTAAAAAGATTAATTAACTTGGTCAGGGTAAGGTAATTAATTAATTAAAAAAATTAATTAATTAATTAGAGAGTAGTAGGAGGGAGAAGAAGAGAGGAATTTGAGGATAGCTATCAACTCTAACATAAGGTGTCTTTTAAATGAAGAAATGGAAGGGCCATTTATGGGAAAAATGAAGTGAGGGTGACATGGGAAGTGAAAATATGAAAAGATGAAAAGGATATGACTAAAAAATATAAAAAAAATGAAAAAGAAGGGCATTTTGGAAATTTGAACCCGATGGGTGGTGCAGATCCTTGCCGTCCTAACGCGGCAACTGCATTAAGGCAGTGTGACTAGCCGAGTCAAAGAGACATTGCCGTCCGTGCCACCACAGACACAGATCTACACCGCTGATTTTTCCAAGTGCTTTTTTGGTTGGCTTTTTTAGACTTCTGGGTCAATTTTTGGAAGTTATAGAGCTCAAAAAAATTCCCTGTCAGTGTCGTTAAACTCAAAATTAATTTTAGAACATTTTAACAGTTAGTCTGGGAGAAAATCTAGTTGGTTGGGAAAAAATGCTGTCTAGTACAAAAGGTCCGATTAGGGTAGGAAAGGCTTTAGATTGTACCAAGAGTACTTCGGTCAGTTTTGAAAAATTTGAAATTAATTTTGGAGGTGTTGAAATAAGGGTTCACAATAGTACATTTCTTAGATGGTGGATAATGAACGGGAGAATACTCTTTGAATTACATTTTTATAATTTATTGGAATTAGTTGAGCTAAGAAAAAATTTCCATTTTTATTAAAACATGATGTTGTCAACATAATCGATCAATATATAAGCAATTGAATGTAGCCCGTGAGCATATAGGATAGATGTGATGAAGGAGGTTTCCAAATCATATAATTTTCTACATTTACACTTAATTTTTGTTTTATATTAATTTGTTTAACTGAAATAAATTTTATAGTTGTGTGAACCCTCAAATTTGCACCCTTATGATCCAGCTATAGCTTGACACCTATTAAGAATAATGTGCTACGTAGAGCCAGTACGACAGTCCCACTAGCTATTTAGCAAGCAAAGGTCAAGGGGGAGTGCCCCATTGAAAAATAAATTTCCTAAAACCTGCACTTTCAGATGACTATAACTTGACTATGAACCATAGAATCAAACTGGATCCAAATTGGATAACAAACGGATGACAACAGGTTAAAAAACTAGGTGTGACAATGCATGAGCTAGCTGTAGCAACTTGCAGCTGGCTACGGTAATCACAGCCACCATTGCAGTAGCCCAATTGGCTGTTGTAGTGACTCTGTAGTTACTGCAAAGGCTTTGCAGTTATCGTAGCTCCTGATGAGTTACCGCAATGCATTTTTCCTGAATCACGCACCAAAAATTCACACTTTTAAGCCTTTAGATTCCCCCTATAAACACCTTACACCTCTTAGCAATTTCCACACACAATTATATGCTTCTATACTCTCCCTAAAGCTTTCTAAACCCTATTCCTAAGTCTTCCAATAATCAAAACCCTCTTTCTAAACCTCTAAATCTCTAAAATCTCATTCCAAAATTTCTTCCATCACCTCAAACCTTATTCATAAGCTTCTTAATCACCTCAATCCTTATTCATAAGCTTCCTAATGACCTCAAACCCTATTCATAAGCCTCCTAATCAACTCAAACCCTATTCTTAAGCCTCGTAATCAAGAAAAGGCACAATTTGAATTCTTTCTTTCAAAGGGAATTTGTGGTTCTCAAGCAAGGGTGATTCAAAGTCCTTCCTTCAAAAGAGTTCAAGAGTCTTTCTCCCAAAAAGAGTGCTCGTGCTATCCCTTAGCCAAGGTGAAACTTAGATCTGGTGCCAAACTCACTTCCTACATTCCTCACTATCGAAAGCCTAAGGTAAAAGTTCTTTCCTTTTCCTTTTTAATTCCAATTTTAGGATCTAAATATGAAAAGATATAATTTTTGTTAATTAAAATCTGACCTAATTAACAAATCTTTAAGCCCTTAAAATCAATTAAAACATGATAACAAAGGCAATGACTTAAAAACCCCTCATTCGTAAGAAGGAATAACTGCATGGGTTTGATTCCCATTTAAAGTGATACATAGGGATGTCATCTCTAAGGCATTCAACTCCATTAAAATTAACAACTTCTTCTCTTTATCACCTTCTTCACATAGTTTAGGATTGAAATTGCTTTTCTTAAATAAAAGTCAAAATTTCTTTTTATTACAATTATTTATTATTTTTTCTTACTTTAGTTGCTTAGATTATATTTGGGGAATGTGTGCTTTTCCTAGAATCCATAAGGGCTAGAGGAAAGATCTTCTGATTTTGATATTTTAACTCAAAATAATTTTAAATAGTTTTTCTTTATGTTTCGCATTTTATTATTATCATTATTTAACATTTGCCATGCATTGCACAAATAATATTTGTTTCATGCATCATATTATATCTATTCATGCATACAGAAAAACTTTTTTTTTTTTTTTTTTATAAAAGCTATTTTGTATTTAAGCCAAACTAATTTTTTTAATTATTTTAACCAAAACCTAGTCCTCGAGTTCTCTTTGGTCATTTGAGGACTAGTGCTTTTCCATGGGATAAGTGGTATAAATTTGGAGTCAATTAAATTTAGTTTTTCCTTTAATTTTCCCAACTAAAATAAACAAAATTAAAGTGCCAACTCTTTTTGCAAATTACAACTTACAAAATACAATTTTCTAAACTCATAGAGGGTTCCATTCATGATGTTTCTCCCGAATGAGCATTTTCGATTCCCTTTAGCAGATCGGACTGGTGCTCAGGCGAGACCTCACAGTTGGCGACTCTACTAAGGACTTTAAAATCTTTTTTTTTTTTCAAAATAAAAGATGAAAGTGGACTACACTTAGTAAAACAAAAAGTTTGGCTTTTTAGTACAAAATAGCTTTTCATGCATCACTACATTAGGCTCTTTATCCAAAACCCTAGTTTCTTAGGAAAACAAAGGATAGAAAGTAACATCGAGTGGGCAACCTTCTTTAGGTCTGCTTGCCGATAGTGAAATCATCTAGCCCTCAATGTATCCTCTAATCATTTTAGAGGTGTAACGAGTATGCAAGTACTGTTGGACCCATGTGAGACTCCTTAACTCATATGTGGTTAGGAATATTGCATCTCTAGTGTGATGGGTTCCCCTTTAATCCACCCTTATCCTTTCATGTAATGACTCATAGAACCTTCCTTTAGGATTGTATGACCATAATATTGAACTTGGTATTTTATGAAACCTTTTTCAATCATTCATTAATGCATAGCTTAAATTTTTTGAAGAGTCAAAAACCTATCATAATATCTTTAAACATAAAACCTATGGTTCACCTAAACCCATAGTTAAAACCCAAAACCCGTGGTCTACCTAAAGCCTATGGTTCACCTAAACCCATGATTGACACCCAAAGCCCATGGTCCACCTAAACCCATGGTTAAAAACCCAAAGCCTATGGTTCACCTAAAACCTGTGGTCAAAACCTAAAACTTATGGTCCACTTAAACCCATGGTCAAAACCTAAAACTGATGGTTCACCTAAGCCTATGGTCCAGTCCTATCCAAACCCATGTTAAACTCATGGTAAAAATAAAACCATTTACGGTACTCTCATCCTTATCCATAATCCTTATCCAAGCTAAACATTGACCTACCTTTATTCTTTATAATCATTGTGCAAGCAAAACACTGACCTAGCTTTATCCTTTATGACTCTTACCTAAGCTAAACACTGACCTAGCTTCCATCTTTCATAGTCCTTACCTAAGCTAAACATTGACCTAGCTTTAATCTTTTGTAATTCTTACCCAAGCTAAACACTAACCTAGTTTTTCATCTTTCATCTTCATAGTTCTTGCCCAAGCTAAACACTAATCCAGCTTTATTCTTAACAATCCTTACCCAAACTCAATGCTGACTTGGTTTCATTTTGTTATTCAACTATCACCAAGTCTATGGTCCACCTAACATCCAAATCAATGGTACATCCAATCACAAAACCTATAGTCACTCTATCCTCAAGCTTGTGGTAAACCATTCATAAATTGCAATCCCAAGTACTCGGGCCTAAACTCTATCCTATCTTACCAAACTACTCTTTTGTTCCTTAAGGTTAAAATCTGACCTAGCCACCCAAAGCTAAATTCTGACTTAGCTACTTAAAGCTAAATTCTGACTTAGCCACTTAAAGCTAAATTCTAACTTAACTACTCAAAACTAAAATTTGACCTAACTACTCAAAGCTAAAATTTGACCTAGCTACTCAAAGCTAAAATTAGACCTAGCCATCTAAAGCTAAATTTTGACCTACCTACTCAAATATAAAATCTAACCTAGACACTCAAAGCTAAATTTTGACCTAGCTACTCAAATCTAAAATTAGACCTAGCCATCCAAAACTAAATTTTGACCTAACTACTCAAAGTTAAAATTTGACCTCGCCACCCAAAGCTAAATTTTGACCTAGCTATTCAAAGCTAAAATCAGACTTAGCTACTCAAAGCCAAATGCTAACATTATTTCCAAAGCCAAAATCTAACCTAGCTCCCCTAGTTAAATACCAACCTAGCTAACATCATACACCTCCACCCTTATATTTACCGATACACCATTAACCTAACCATAAGACACTGTCATCCATTGCCATTAAATCTGAGGTCCTTGGTTTTTCATGCCCCAATATTTTTTCTAAAGCTTGATACTAACTCAACTCCTTTTCCCTTTCACAAGGTTACCAAGATGTCTACTAGATTTGACAAAGATGTCGTGGATAAGATTCTAGCTAAACTGTTAGAGTAACAAGAAGAGATGTTTAAAGGACAAATGCCCCAAATTCAAGCCCAATTGTAGGCCTAAAAGGAGGCCATACTGAATGATGTCCAAGAATGTCATGACCCACTTATTAAGCTGTGATGATCTTAGGGCATAGGGAGACATAAAGTCACCTAAACTCGTAGAACCCTGTTTAACCTATAAATCTTTTGCCATTCATCATGTAGGACCTTATCCTAAGATCATAACCTGATTACCTTTCCTTGTTACCCATTACTTGCTTATCATTTCCTAATTAACTTATAATACCATTCACAAACACAACTTATAAAATTTCTAAAATTTCATTTCATATCATTTGCCAAATGTACATTATTCCATACATTATTGCAATAGTAATTACAATATAGTTTACAACACATGTAAACCCGATAATGTTTTTATACTAAATCTTCTAATACCATGGAGCTCCAAAACAACAGTCTTCACAGTCAAGAATCACCACGCTAAATTTAGTAGAGCATCTTCCAGACAGGAGAATATAGCTTGGAATATACCTTGTTGACTCATCGACCTTCCTTGAAAAATTTAAGCCACTAAAGAATGAGACAATGCTTAGTGAGTACATAATAATACAATATATATGTCTGGTGAGTACAAAGACCAATTTCAGGAAGGGTTCTTTATAGCAATGGAATGATTTCAATCAATATTATCATTATGGTTCAATTTTTCATTTAAGATGAAAATAATTTCTTTAGAAGAAATAAAATTTTCTTAGGAGCAAGATGCTTCCCATACATATAAATTCAATAGTGGCGGCCTAAGCCTTATTCACTCATATGTATCATATCACATATGACTGATCAAGTCTTACAGTTAGGTGTTCCCCCAATAGATGTTAGGTACTCTTGCCCTACCCATAGGCTTATACCAAGTGCATATGGTCCTATGTATTACCCCATATTAGAAGGGGATTTTTGCTTATTAATAGGCATTCAATAGGAAAATTCTTACGAGGTTTACAATAAAAGGACCAATGATTCACATTATGTGTTCAACATGAAAGTTTCACAATAGTCAAATGTCATCAAGATGGATCATATCAATAGACTTCTTATTCGATGGAAAATTCATGCTCATTAAGGAATTGAAATATTTCAATGTTTATGGTTTGAACAACAAAGGTTCAAAGCATACAATACAAGTCATATTATATTATTAAGTTCTCACCTTGGACTCCTTTGCTTCTATTTACATTTAACTCTGATGCTAATAATGCTCCTCACACTTTTCAATAATATCCTTATCCTTGTTTTTAGACTCTACACATTTGCATTTCAATTTACATCAATCACTTTCTCGTTATAACATTTGTTCAATTTTGCTTAACTTGCTAACATTTCTATCTTGTTCATTAAAGCATAATTTATTACTTTGAAGGTCAAGATATACTATATATATATACTAGTTACTAATTTTAGCACTTTCCTTAGTTGTTCTCCAAATGGCCATAGCTATTTATTTAAGGAAGGATAATTCCTTTCCTCTTAATTTCACGTTTCAACTTTGAGTAACATCAATTTAAACAATTTCTAATATTCAATGGAGTTAATACTGTTCTCACCATCAACTTCATAAATGAACCTAGTACATTAATCTTGGGGAAAATCATTTCTATTGATTGAATTTCAAATTAACATTATACAAATCATATGACACCATTCTTAAGCTTGATTTTCCCTTCAATTTCATGAATCCATGTTCACTTCTCAAAAACTTCAATTTTTCCATAAACACTAGAATTTGGGGAAAACTTTTAATTCCTCATCCAATCTTTAAATTGATCATGGAATTATGAAATTAGCATATCACAAAACCTATGTGATCATTCAATTGCCAATATCTAGCATTAGAACATTATGTTCCGCTCTTAAACTATATTATGCCTCCAATATGTTCAAGTCTTGAACCAAGTTTCTAAAGTTCATTTCAACACTTTTAAATCATTATTCTTTAGTTAAAGTAACCATAGATGTATTCAATTAAAACTTAGAATATCTCCTTGATCATTTCCTAGTATTAGCTGAAATTTACATCTAGTGTAGAAGAGATTTTTATATAACCAAGATACTAAAATCAATCTTAAAACATGGATATGAGAAGAAAAATATGATTCCTTACCTTGGTTAGCTTTGGTTTGCTAAAGTTATTATTGTTATTGTGTAGAAAGAGAGCTTCTTTTATGGTTATGGAACTTTGGTGTAGAGATAGGAAAGTGATGATCATAATGTAAATTTTGCATATATATATAATGGGTTGGATGGTGGAGATTTGATCAAGCTCAATCCAATGGCTATGATTTAATCTTGATGGATGGCTATGATTTGATCAAGTTGGAGGGCTAGGATTTTCTCTATAATAGTGATGATCATCTTTATATGGCTTGGAAAGAGCAAAATGAATGTAGAGTTAAGTGTGGGTGAAGTAAGAATTCAAGTTGGAAAAGGAATTGACTTAGTAAAAAATGGTGGCTAGCTTTCCCAACATCTAACTCAATCTTGGTTAACCATTCTTAACTCTAGTTAAAGCTTAGGTTTATCCATTTATGGGCCTTATAGGTCGGCCATTCAATGGTCTTGTGCTTTTGTCCAAAAGCCCATTAACAAATCTTTATATACACATTTCATGTTTGGTAACTTAATACATTTCCCATTTCATTCCTTTCACTTTAATATACATAATTCTACCTTCCAATATCACTACACATTCTAGACATTATTAGATAAATTCTATACATATCATAATGCACATTTACTAGCCGTTCAATAGCATTGTTCAAGTATGTATATCGTGTAAGCTCATTGGGTCAAACTAAGTTTGTCCTCTATTATACCATTGAAACTTTTATTGAATTCAACTTCTAATATCACTATCATCATCTCACAATGTCTTAGGAGATGTCAGCACCCATTCATTAGCACTATAGATTCATATTTGAAATATTAACATAGTCACATTAAGTCAAACTCAATTTGACTTTCACTTTATCATAAGTGTGCTTATCAAAATTAATTGCATTCCTTACTCATTGTCACATTATTCTTTTAGAATTCACTTCTTATGATATTCTTATAGTTCTTGATGTGCTATGAAGGCCTTAAATGGTATGGTATATGGACGTTATAATGTCATCATTACTGTTTATAGTTGGTTAAGGAAACCTTGGGTATTACATTCTACCCCTTTAAGAAAATTCATCCTCAAGTTTTCAAAACAGACACTCTTAATTCATAAAGTAATTGACAATACTTAGGTTACATGTCTCAATTGTTTTCCATTTATTATCTATGTGGACTTTTTGATAATTTCCTTGCTATCTTTCTTATTCTAATTTCTTTAATGAGTCTTCTTTAATAACGATTCTTATATCATAAGATCTATTATGAAATTGATGTTATATCAATCTTCTAACCCATTACATGTGTAATATCTCCTTTCTCTTTTTGCGTATTATGATTGTGTCAACTCATCATAACTTGAGTATTCTTAGAGTACCATACAGTTATCTTATTATTTCTTTGTAAGTCTCTGGAAGAATATCTTAGAATGTTATAATCCCATGTCTCATGGTCGTAGTCACTCTTAATACTTGTTATCAATTACAAGTACCAACTCTTTAGACAAATTACTTCCATTTATGCTCTTCACTTATTATTAACGTACTCATCCCATACTTAATCAATCATTAACTATGCATGTCTACAAAGAATTAATTATTTGTTTTATCAAACCAAAATTTCAGTGAATTTATCCTTTGTTAAAGCTTTCTCTATGACTTTGATCATTTTATCATCTTTTATAATAGTCATATAGTATCTGCATAGGTATTTACAAATGAAAATATAACAATGTTCACCTTAAATCTTTCATTAACTGATATGTCTTATCTCCACATGTCAATTGTGCAATTTTACATCGAATATTTGTAATTCTATAGAATCTCAAATTAGTATATAGATATTCTTAGATTCATTATTATTACTAATTCTCTCGATTTCTCCTATCCTTAATATCCTTGGTATTTTCATACTTACTTATGTATATGTCTGTATACACACTTATACAGTTAGATATATAGTTATTTCCTTACATACAAAGTTAATCTGTGTCATATTTGCAAATATTATCCTTTACTTCAAATTTAGAAGTCGATTCTTTCTTTCTTTTTTTCTTTTTTCACTTTTTCCTTAATTTTGTCAATTGCAGTTCCTTGTTCCTTAAGTCTTGGATATTGCTTGTCACTTTCAATTTTATCTAAAATAATTTAACAATATTCACACTTTATCCTTCTTTAAACATAATCCTTTGTTGGGCAGTTATTTCTAATTTCTTATTAATATTAATTCTTGTTACACATTATCATATAGAGGGGTCTATACACTTACACAATGAAGTAGGATAAATTTTTACTAACCATTTACAAATGGCATTGATGCATCTATATAAAAAATTCCAAAACTCTTTAATTTCAAAGATTGTATTATCATTAAAACACTTCAGCGATAAGATATCTACTGTCAAGTAACCATCTCACACCATATTTTTTTTTGTCATTTTTCTTTACTTGGTAAATTTATCATAATAAACCTCTTGCAATTATACTATTACTCTAATCCAACTCCTTTTCAGTTCCTTGTATCCTATAACTTGATCGCAAAGAAGATTCATTTATTCCTCAGTATGGTCTTTCTATTAGATTCAAAAAGGCATGTATACTCATTTAAATTCTCAAGTTCTTCTTAGAGTGTATCCACTCAAACTTAATTGTTGTACATGTCATGCACTCCAATGTTGATTTTTATTGACATTCATACTTAGACATTTCTTTCTTCTTTACTTGTTTCTTCTATTTTATTATCAAGTTATTACTCACTTTTCTTTCTAGTTCTTAACTTATGTTTCGATAAATATAATGGAGAAATACAATTTTACTTAGTCAACACCATCCCTTGGTGTATTCTAACATGGTTATCAAGATCCTTATTTGTATCATTCAAATATATGGCCCATTTATAGTCGATGGAAATTTCTAGTACTTAGATGACATTCCTTATCCTCCTTTCTCATTTCATCTTTCAATAAATTTGAGCATCTCTATCATTAGACTTGTGTCAACTTTTCTTTTCTCATATCCATGTTCTTATTTCAACTAATTCTTTTATTCATATTATATAACTTCAAGTCTTATTTAAACTATGATTACCTTGAAGTACTTTTCATCTTTTGCATTAGAGTACATCCCTCTCTCCATGAACTTATCTTCTTTATTTCTAAGAATGAGTCTTAAGAACTAATACCATCAATTTTGTCACTAGTCAAGTTACCCAAAAGGGTATCTATTAAGGCATCCATGATAGAACTATGCTATTGCTTTTATAAATCTTAAAAAAAAAACGTATTCCATTAGCAATTCCCTCGGATATTAAGCTTCTTATCTAGTAATTCCTATTTGCTTAGTCTATTCCAATATATCACTAAGTACACAGGTTAAGTGAGCTTCTTCTCCTTTTTGGGCATTAAAATTACCACATATCATTATAGAAGGGGCATCTATTTTCCTTGACCATCTTTTTTCATCGCATTATCTCTTGTCCAGCAAATTTTTCTCATATATAGACTTTCATACCTAGTAGCATATCTTATCTACTTTCTTATTAAGGGGCCTTGTCCCCATTGAGTAGATACCATTTATTTATTATAGTAGAACTTAACATTCACATTAACATTTCAAGTCATCCTCTCATTATAGGGAAAATCCTTCCACTTCCTAGTGTTCCTCACTAAGGTGATAATTATAGCTTTAAATATAACATTTATATTTCTACAAGTCATATTCTTCTTAAGATTTTCACATGGCATATTAAATATCTCTTTATATACTTTACATCAAATCACTCATTTCTTAACGATTTCATATTCTTTTTATTTCTAGGTCTAACTCATTTGGTACATACACCATTCTCGATAAGATTCAATCAATACTATTTTTTCATACTCATATATCTCTCATACTACTTAAATTTTCTATCACTTATAAACATTTACACTTCTTGTTTTTACTCAACATTAATAACATCATTGTATCCGATTGACTATATCACATCGAACAAATAATTCACTATGACTATTCCCAATTGCAACACTTCATTGGCTAATTTTTCTTTCCATATTCAAGTATTCATCCTATTTGAGATAAACTTTTCATATCATTTACTTGTCTTTATAACTTTTCTTTACTTACCTTTTTATAACCTTATCCTTACCAATAAAGTCCTTTATCTATATTATCTTATTCCTTATATTACATTTCTTTAACAATTATAATTTCCTTTCCTCATAATTTTCTATATTTTTCCACCTTAAAACTTAATCTATCCCACCCTTTCTTCATTGAGTTACTTTCAAAGCTTACCATTTCTTATGGTATTTATCTTAACTTATTCAATTCTATCTCATTATTAATTCAATTTCATCATAGAATACTTCTCTTAGATGGGATTTGTCTAATCAGTTGATTTTATAAACTCCTTTTATATCATAACTTTTATTTCCTTTCATTCTCTTTAGTTCAATTATTCAAGAAATACCTCCCTTGCCTTATTGTTTACTATTTTTACCTTTCCATATTTCATTTACTTTGCTTGACCACATTCACATTGTTTTTGTAACTAACATATAACCCTCCAATATCATACTTATCTTATTTTACAAGTGTTCTTCCTATTGCGAACTCATTCTTAATATAAGGTACTTGTCAAAATCGATCTATATTCTTACACCAATTCTTCTTAGCTTACACTTATCCTTTTTAAGTTAAATCTTCTCTCACTTTCTTTTAAAGACTATTCCTTAATCACACATACTTTCTTGTAATTGTCAATTTCATACACCTTTCTTTTGAGATGATTTGACATCAAGTCATATTCCATTTTAGTCCATTATTGTCTTCAAACTTTATTTCCTTAGTGGGCTTAAGAACTTGCCTATTACACATACATAATCACCTTTCTTAATAGTTTCCTTAGCATATACACGGTTGATCACTTCCTTTAAATCATACTATATTAAGATTCTTCCTTTTACCATATTTGATATTTACATAAGTGACAAAGAAATCCTTACCTTTCTTATTGCTTTAGTTTATAAGGTAGCATCTAGGCCACAAATTCAATAATACCTTTTTTAGCTTATCTCACATATATCTTAATATGTACTATCTATATGAACCATTTGTAGTCCCACTTCACCACTATTGAGTATTATCTTTTGTTTTATAATTTCAATGGTTCATAACCTCTAACAATTTCATATAGACACATCATTCAACAATATTATATATCATTTAATCATTTACTTACACATGTCACAAACTAAGTTATTATCTCCTAGATACCTTTCGTAACATAGTCAAGGAAACATATAATACTAAGATCCAATTTACCTTCTCGATGGTCTCATTACAAGAACACTAATGAAGAATTTCATGATAGCGCTAGGTTGCATAATTTAGCCACGATTTTAGGAGTATAAGAATGAATCTTTCATTAAATTAGAGATTCAAAATGCACCTTAATGTTTGATAACAATAGTTTAAATATGAAAAAGGGCAAAACATATAAAGGCAAATATGATCACAAGAAGAAATTTTGCAAATTTTTGAAGGTTAAGTGCAGGCTCTAACATAGCCAAGAATATAACTTCCCTCGGGTGAAACCTCAGCCGTGCCTCCACTTGTGGGAGGCTACTGGATGAATTTCTAATTTGCTATTATCACACAGCTAGAATCCAACTGGTGACTCCCCATCTTCTTCTAATGTTTTGGATTTCAAACCTATCATATTTGGTATTCCAACTCAGTTATTACTCATTAGGATTCATGGCACGATATTTGGACCCTGAAATACAGTGCATTTCATAACCTCATTCACAACCGTGATAGCCTAACCAACAGAAGAATAATTCTCTCACGCAGTCCAACTTCAGGAAGCCATAACTTTCTCCTACGGATGAGTTACGAGGCCTATAATATATCAAATCAAAGCTTATTAGAGATCTATAATCATGTTTGGGTTTACCCTACACCACCCACTTTTGGGCCCAAATTCAATCATTTAATCTATTTTAGATACTCTAAAGTTTTTCATTCAACTTTTTATAAATGGGCTATTCTATGTGGTTCTATTATAAGCTTTATTTTAGTCCTTTCAAATATTTGGATTTCACCATTTAGCATATAAATGTGTTTGCATTGCTTTAAAGAGCAATTCAAACATCCTCATCCCAACTTTCATATAATAGTCACATTTTGTATAGATACAAAGGAACCATAATGTTGTATCACTTCCAATTTAAATTCTTTACTATATGTACATACATGACATTTTCTATATCCAAAAGCTATCCATTCAAAAACCAATCTTGTAGGTTCCCAAAATCTCTCTCTCTATCATTATATAACTTGTATTAGGATATCTTATATCCTAAACATTGCACATACTCTAGTATAGGCAAGGATAAACATATTTATATCACTATTCACATTTCATGAACTTTTCATGAAATTATATTTAAGTTTTCACTTAATAGCATTTAGCTAATAGTTGTTATGCGTATACATCATAAGTGTAAAGGATTTAGTATACCTTTATCATTATTCACGTTATGTAAATATTTTTTAGAACTTCAATTGCACTTAACCATATCAATAATCAATAGTCAATTATACTAGGAAATTTACTCCTAGTAAGACACATACTGTCACATCCCATTTTCAGAGACATGACAGTCCTAGAACATAGGGAGACATAAGGTCACCCACACTCGTAGAACCCACTTATACTTATACAAATATTGCTTAGGATTGTACCAAAACCTCTTACATTAACTTAAATAAACTTTTTTTTTTTTTTTAGAAAACCTTAAGTTGTGGAAGCATAGTTAAAATATACTTTAAACATAATCCATTAGAAAATAATATTTAGAATCCAATTAAAATATCAAAAGATAACATTTCAAAATAAACATCCAAAAATAAATATTCCCAGAGCATCTAAGGATAACTCTTCATAACATATTAAACTAATTATCTTAGACAAGGAATTTTGCAAGCGAAGTAGGATGCTTAAGCCATTGCCTTGCCTCCTCATACTACTCACCTGGAACCACACAAAGAAAAAAGGGTGAGATAGATGATCTCAATGAGTAAACAATATGGCACATATGATAACATATATCCTTTTTAAAAAAGGAAAGCCATAGCTTATAACACATAGTTTATGTTTTACAATTCATGAATCAAAGTTTGCAATTTAACAAGGTTTGCAGAAAATCACACTTATTACTTGTGAGTGAAGACTCTTGCTCAATTCACTCTTGAGTGAAGACACTACTCAATTCACTTGAATTTGCATAAGTGAGTGAAGACTCTTGCTCAATTCACTCATGAGTGAAGACACTGCTCAATTCACTCGAATTTACATAAGTGAGTGAAGACTCTTACTCAATTCACTCATGAGTGAAGACAATACTCAATTCACATGAATTTATATAAGTGAGTGAAGACTCTTACTCAATTCATTCATATTTATTGTAATCACTTATAACAATAGCACTTAAGAAAGCAATAACATGTATCACAATAGTAATAGCAGTTTAACTTATTGAACAAAAGATAAATAACAGTGTGATTTCAGAAAGAAAGTAAGGTAAGGCAACAAATCACAAAGGTACTTTATTGTCATTGAATAATCAAAATAGATTTGGATCAAATTTCCTTTGGCAACCCAAGCTTACAAAGAAATGATTTAGTCATAATTAAAAATAGGAAAGAACTTAGGTTTTAAGATATCAAAGATTCACATAACATGATAACTTGTACTTGTAACTTGAACATAATGTTTACTCACCTTGTGGTTCCTTTTCTCTTAGAACACTTAGCCCTTTTGAACCTCTAAAAACTCCTCAAGCTCTAATATAATATTTAATTCAATACTTAGTATTTATTTAATCATGATGCTATCCTATCCCATAACTACCCCATGCACATAAAACATTCACATATACTTAGAGTTGCACATGTAAGTGCACCTCATTCACTTTCACATAACATGTTGACTTTAAAAGTCTTGTACACTTAGCCTTTATAGGCCTATAAGGAAAATACATTATAATTCATGTCAATACCTTTCTAAGGTCAATACAATATCATTGCCTTACTATCAATTCACTTTAACAATCATCTTAGTACACTTAACACTTTCATATATGTCAACTTAACAAATAACCTTTCAAGCATCATGCTTATCTCTTATGACTAATTCCTTCAATCAATCTCTTCATAAATTCAATATCATTAATTCATTATTAACTCATCATACAACCTACTTCCATATTATCCAATCACATTCATATATTAATCACAACATAATGTTAAAGTACCTTAAGTATACCAAATTGCCTCTAGGCTTGTTTAGGGTCATTCCTTCAACCAATATGCAATTTAACTATTTATCATTCATTCATACATGTAAATAATCATTAAAATACATTACATAAAAATTATAGACATTGGGATAAGAATTTCAAAGTTGGTTGAATGCCTTATTAAGAGAAAAACTAAATTTTTCTTACTTTTCTTACTTTTCGTCTATTATAGTAATATGTAGAAACATGGTTTGAACTAAGATTTTACATGTAAACACAACAAAAATAATTTTAGAATATCAATTTATATGAATCGGCAACAATAGGTGTGACATATATATGAAAATTATAATTCTAGGTTTTAGGATGCAAAACCATGAACCTTTCTTGTTTTCAATATTTTTCGGTCATTATAATAATATATAAACTAGTATTTTAAACCATTATTTTTTATTCAATTATAGCAAATATCAGTTTAGAACATCCACATGTATGAATCAGCAGCCATAGATCATAATTATGCATGAAAATTCCAAGTTTTAAGATTTAGGGAGAAAATCATGAGTTTTTGCACTTATTGCACTTTTTGTTCATTATAGTAATATATAAACTATAACAACCCACATCTATCCTTAGAGTTTTCATGACTTATTTGCTTGAATTTAGAGTTATTGTGACAAAATATGTGATTTTATAAAAAATCATGTGTGATGTGATTTATAAGTATATGGTATGTTAAATTAATTTTAATGTACCTAATATGAATTATTATTGTGAAATAAATGATTTATATGAAGTGCATTAGCATAAAATAATTTATTGTACATAAAATAAATTTTCATGCGAAAAGTCGATTTTTAAGTATAAAATAATTTTATGAGTATTTTTAAAATATTTTTAAATAAATGTTTTGGGGGAAATTTTAATGAAAATAATAAGAAAAATATTTTATTTTTAATTACATATAATCAGCCCCAAAATTAATTAAAAAGCCCAAATACCTAAAAGCCCACTACACTAAAATACTCATAACCCAGCTCATTAAGGGTATTATTGAAAAATTACCCAAAACCCTAATATATAATGAGAATTTCAGCTAGCCCTTGATTTTTAGCAGCCACCATTTTGTTTTTCAATATTTTGATAGAAAAATTCTCTCAAAATATTTCTCTCTATCGAAATTCTCAAAAACACTTTCAACTTTGAGATTTCACGACTGTATTCGTAAGTTTTTCTTTCTTTTCAATTTCCCGTCTAATTTATATGAAATAAATTATAAGAAAATTATTTTTAGCTGAATCTTTACTGATTTTACTAATAAAATTTTGCTGAGGTGATTTCTTGAGAGAAATTAATCTCTCTACCGAAAACATCAACCTTCCTATGCGATTTTGCCAAAAGTGAATCCTATAACTCAAAAATTGAAATTTTTAAACATAAATTCTTTAAGAGGGGGAAGCTGCTACATATTTAGATTTTAAACTAATTTTTGATGTGTTTTCATAAAAAATATTGGATTAAATCATATTTTTACGTATTATTGTAATAATTGAAAAGTTTCAGAAAACAAGAAAATTCAAGGTTTTTGCCCTAGAACTTGAAAGTTGGAAAATTCTATGGTTTGATAATTCTATGGCTACCAAATTGTGGTGTTTGATGTTCCAAACTGATATTTGTTTTGTTTGGAAGAAAAATAATGATTTAAATCATGTTTTTATATATTACTATAATGAATGAAATGCACAGAAAGCGCGAAAACTCATGATTTTCACTCTAAACCTTAAAACTTGGAATTTTCATGCATAATTATGATCAATGGCTGCTGAGTCATACATGTGGATGTTCCAAACTGATATTTTCTATGATTGAATGAAAAATAATGGTTTAAAACACTAGTTTACATATTATTGTAATGACTGAAAAATACCAAAAACAAGAAAGGTTCATGGTTTTGCATCCTAAAACCTAAAATTGGAATTTTCATGCATATGTCACACCTATTGTTGTGATTCATATAGATTGATGTTCTAAAATAATTTTTGTTGTGTTTACATGAAAAATCTTGGTTCAAACCACGTTTTTACATATTACTGTAATAGATGAAAAGTGTGAAAAGTAAGAAAAATTTAGTTTTTCTCGTAATAGGGTATTCAGCCTACCATGGGATTTTTATTCCAATGTCTATAATTTTTATGTGATATATTTTAATGATTATTGACATGTATGTATGTATGATAAATGGTTAAATTGCATGTTGGTTGAAGGAATGACTCTAGAAAAGCCTAGAGGCACTTTGGTATACTTAAGGTATACCTAAGGTATCTTAACCTTATGTTATGATTAGAATATGAATGTGATTGGGAAATATGGAAAAAGATTTTATGATGACTTAATAATGATTTAATGATCTTGAATTGATGAAGAGATTGATTAAATGAATGGGTTATAAGAGTTAAGCATGACATTTGAAAGATCATTTATTAAGTTGACATGTATGGAAGTGTTAAGTGTACTAAGATGATTATTAAAGTGAATTGATATTAAGATAATGATATTGTGTTGACCTTAGAAAGGTATGGACATAAATTATGATGTGTTTTCATATGGATCTATAAAGGCTAAGTGTGCAAGACTTTTAAAAGTCAACATGTTACGTGCAAATTATGAGTGCACTTATATGTGCAACTCTAAGTGTTTGTGAATGTCATATGTGCATGGGGTAGTTATGGGATAGGATAGCATCATGATTAAACAAATTCTAAGTATTGAATTAAATATTATGATAGAGCTTTAGGAGTCTTAGAAGTCCAAGGGCTACGTGTATTGGGAGTGAAGGAACCACAAGGTAAGTAAACATTATGCTATTGTTACAAGTTCAAGCTATCATCATTATGTTATGGGAACCTTTGAGATTCTTGAAACCCAAGTTCACTTCCATTTTAAATTTGACTATGTGATTTCTTTGTTAAGCTTGGGTTGCCAAAGGACATTTGGTCCAAATCCATTTGTGATTATCCAATGATAAATACATTTTGTGATTATTACCCTAACTTATATTCTTTCTGGAACTACACTATCATAGTATCTTTTGTTTGAAAGTGAAAATACTATTGCTATTGGGATACTTGTTATTGTTGCCTTATGTGATATTGTTATTTGTGATTACTATTAGCTCTAGCTATGGTACCTTTAACCCTTTATGTAGAAATCCTCGTGCTGATGCGGGTAATCATCAGAACTTGTGCACATGGTCTTAACTCGATGGATAAGGGTTGTGTATCCACCTCAGCTAGAAGGGGCGGTTCTAGCTGTGGAGCCTGATCTGTTTCATAACTTTATAAGTAATGGGTTAAGAGTTAGAATTTGGTATGAGGCCACCTCTCCCTTGAGTGAATGAGCTAGTAGAGTCATTTACTCTGATTGGGTAATAAGTGTTTTAAGTGTGATTTCTGCAAACCTACTAAAGTGAAAATCTTGTTAAATTGAAAACTGTGAAACCATAATTTGTAAATCATGAACTATGTATTATATGCAATGGGCTTTCCTTAAAAATGGGATATATGATATCATTTATGCTATATTGTTTACTCATTGAGATCATCTATCTCACCTTATTTTCTTGCATGGTTCCAAGTGAGCAATATGAGGAGGCAAGGTGATTGCTCAAATTCTACTTCGCTTAGGGATTCCTTGTCAAAGTCTTTAATAATACTATGTTATAAAGAGATACTTGTAGATGCTCTAGGAGTTTATTTTGGGATATTAATTATTGATAATTTGTCTTAAAATTTTAAATATTATTTTTCTTATGAGATGTTTGCCAAGTGTTTTACTAAACTATTCTTCTGCATATTAAGGTTTCTTATATTATTGGATATTTAAGTGCATTGGGTTTGGTATGATCCTAGGCATGAATTATATATGTATAAGTGGGTTCTACGTGCGTGGGTGACCTTATGTCTCCTTATGTTCTAGGATGATTATATCTCTAAAGTTGGGATGTGACAAAGTTGGTATCAGAGCTATAGGTTATCCTTTGTTGCCACTTGACCAATATCGAGATGGTATCAGAGCTGTCATTTTAAGAGTCTAGTTTAGACTTGTCTATATATTGGGTTGGTTAAGTATAATCCTAGAGCATAGTAATTTTCATGTCATGTCACTTGCAATCCATCGCTAGATTAGTTATGCGAAATCCTAATAAGCTATAGTACTCTTTGTTATTATTTGCTTGTGTGCCTTAAGATTCCTTTATCAAAAAACCAAGAAGATTACTCTTGCTTGAGGACTGCGACTTAGGGCACCGCGAGTGGCATGCAAGAGGACTTGGTGAGAGATGTTCTAGAAAGTTGTGCATATGATTCATCACAAGGAAGAGAAGGTGCCAAAAAAAAAAAAAAAAAGAGGACCCGGAGGAGTATTTAGACCATGATTGGGTTTATAGTAAGGTTGAGAAATTGGAGAGTGACTGCTCAGATTTAAGGGAGGAGAATTGATGTCTTAGGCTTTTGGTTCATGCCTTAAGGGAGGATATGGAGAAGCTTAAGACCAAAGATGTTGAGCAGACGGATGATGTCACATCCTAACTTTTTGAGATATGATGATCCTAGAACATGGGGAGACATAAGGTCACCCATGCCCATAGAACCCATTGACATATGTACAAATCATGCCTAGGATCATACCAAATCTTATACAATAACTCATCTATAACATTATATAAAAACATTTAGTTGTGAAAGACAGTAATTAGACACTTCACATATAATCCATAAGGAAAATAATATTCATAATTCACTCAAAAACCTTAATAAATAACATCTCAAGATAAACATAAAAAATAAATATTCTAGGAGCATCTAATGATAACACTTTATAGCATGGTTATCACATCCCAACTTTAGAGATATGATGGTCCTAGAACATGGGGAGACATAAGGTCATCCACGCCTATAAAACCCACTTACACATATACAAATCATGCTTAAGATCATACCTAACCTCATGCAAATAACTCATTTAAATAATTAAATGAATACCTTCAATTGTGGAAGACTGTAATTAGACATTTCACATAAAATCCATAAGGAAAATAAAATTCATATCCCATTTGAAAACTTAAGAAAAATAATACATCTCAAAATAAGCATCAATCAATACTCCCGGAGCATATAATGACAACACTTCATAACACGGTATTATTAATGACTTTGACAAGGAATCCCCAAGCAGAGTAAAATGCTTGAGCCATCACATTGCCTCCTTACATTTTCTCACCTAGAGCCACACAAGGAAAAGAGGTGTGATAGATGAACTCAATGAGTAAACAATATAGCACATACATTAACACATCTTCCTTTGAGAAGGAAACACATAGCTCATGATTTGTAATTCATGAATCAAGTTGCAATTTATCAAGGGTTTAACTTAGCAAGGTTGCAAAAATCACACATATAACACATAGTGAGTGAAGGCTATTGCTCTATCACTCAAACACATAAAGGAGAGGTGGCCTTATACCAAATTCCAACTCCTATCACATAGAAAGCATGAAGCATATCAGACCCTACGGTTAGAACCGCCCCTTTCTACTAAGGTGGATACACTACCCTTATCGATCAGGTTAAGATCGTGTGCACAGGTTTTGATGATTACCCGCATCAGCATAAGCACTTCTACGTTAAAAGGGTTAAAGATACCATAGCTAGAGCTAATGGTAATCACATATGACAATAACATTTAAGGCAAAAAAACATGTATCACAATAACAATAGCAGTTTAACTTTTTGAATAATAACATCAAGAATAGTGTAGTTCCAGAAAGAATATAAGTTAGGGCAGTAATCACAAAGGAATTATCATTGGATAAACAAAAATGGTTTAGACAAATTGTCCTTTGACAACCCAAGCTTAACAAAGAAATCATAGAATTTCATTTAGAATGGAAAGGACTTGGGTTTCAAGAATGTCAAAGGCTCACATAACATGATATCGCATATTTGTAACAAAACGTATTGTTACTCATGCTTATAGCACGAATACAGTGTTTACTCATCTTGTGGTTCCTTTACTTCTAGTATACGTAGCCTTTTTGAACTTCTAAAGCTCCTCAAACTCTAAAATAATATTTAATTTAATACTTAGTAATTATTTAATCAAGTAGCATATATCTCATAATGTGAAAATAACCTCCTATCATGGTAAGTTAATCATATCATAATAATTAAAGAAATCATCTCATATTAGGTAACTAGGCAATCGAAGGAAAAATCATTCATATCATATAAAGTACTATGCTGTTACGTCGATAATCACCATCTCCTCAATCCAGCCCTCGTGTGCCCACCACCAGGGAAATCAAGAGCGATATGGCCACTATTACCACATCGGTAACAAAGAAGATCTCCATCTTGACAGCGACTAGTCAAAGATGCAGACCTCGCTGGCAGGTAGTCTCCTCCATGCTCCTCAATCCCTGACTTAAGCTGCTCCACATCCTCCCTCAAGGCATGAACCATAAGCTTAAGACATCGATTTTCCTCCTTCAAATATGAATAGTTATCCTATAATTTTTGGATTTTACTATAAACCCAATCAGGATGTAAGCACTCCTCAGGGTCATCCTCTTTGTGAGGGGTCTCCTCCCTCGTGGGGTGAATCACATATATGACTCTCTCAAACATCTCCAGCCAAGTCCTCTTACAAGTCACATGGAGTGCTCTGGGTTGCATCGAGCAGGTGTTATCTTCTTAGTCATCTATCAAAAGAATCAAAAGGCAAGTAAACAATAACAAGGATTACTAAAATCTACTAGGATTTCGCGAAACTATGCGAGCGATAGACTGACGTGATAAGACAATTCCTATGCTCCAGGATTATACTTAAATAACTTATATAAAACAAACCTAAACTAGACTTTAAAATTACAGCTCTGATACCAACTTTGTCACATCCCAACTTTAGAGATATGATGGTCCTAGAACATGGGGAGACATAAGGTCACCCATGCCCATAGAACCTACTTACGCATATACAAATCATGCCTAGGATCATAACTAACCTCAGACAAGTAACTCATTTAAATCATTAAATGAATACCTTCAATTGCGAAAGACTATAATTAGACATTTTACATAAAATCCATAAGGTAAATAATATTCATATCCCATTTGAAAACTTAAGAAAAATAATACATCTCAAAATAAGCATCAATCAATATTCCCCAAGCATCTAATGACAACACTTCATAACATAATATTATTAATGACTTTGACAAGGAATCCCCAAGTGGAGTAAAATGTTTGAGCCATCACCTTGCCTCCTCACATTTGCTCACCTAGAACCATACAAGGAAAAGAGGTAAGATAGATGATCTCAATGAGTAAACAATATAGCACATACATTAACACATCTTCTTTTGAGAAGGAAACACATAGCTTATACACATACCTCATGATTTATAATTCATGAATGAAGTTGCAATTTATCAAGGATTTAATTTAGCAAGGTTATACACATAGCTTATACACATAGCAACATATGTTACTCACACTTGTAGCATGAATACAGTGTTTACTCACCTTGTGGTTCCTTTGCTTTTAATATATATAGCCTTTTTGAACTTCTAAAACTCCTTAAACTTTAACATAATATTTAATTTAATACTTAGTAATTATTTAATCATGATGCTCCTATCTTATAACTACCCCATGCAATTATAGCATTCACATATACTTAGAGTTGCACATATAAGTGTACTCATCACTTACACATAACATGTTGACTTTAAAAGTATTGCACACTTAGCCTTGATAGGCTTACATGAAAACACATTGCAATTATGCCAATACCTTTCTAAGGTCATCATAATATCATTATCTTAATATTAATTCACTTTAACAATTAACTTATTACACTTAACACTTCCATTCATGTCAACTAATCACTTAACCTTTCAAGTGTCATGCTTAAGTTTTATAATCCATTCATTCAATCAATCACCTCATTGACTCAATACCATTTATTCATCATCAAGTCATCATAACATCTAGTTCCACATTTCCCAATCACATTCACATTCTAATCACAATATAAGATTAAGATACCTTAAGTGTACCTTAAGTATACCAAAGTGCCTTTAAGCTTGTCTAGGGTCATTCCTTCAACTAACATGCAATTTTATTATTTATTATACATTCATACATGTCAATAATCATCAAAATGCATTGCATAAAAATTATAGACATTGGGAAAAAAATCCCATAGTAGGCCGAATGCATCATCAAAGGGAAAATTGAATTTTTCTTACTTTTTTTACTTTTCGTCTATTACAGTAATATGTAAAAACATGGTTTGAATCAAGATTTTTCATGTAAACATAAGAAAAATCATTTTGGAATATTAATTCACATGAATCAGCCACATATGGTATTTCTCATATGTGAAAATTCAATTTTTGAGTTCTAGGGTACAAAACCATGAGTTTTCTTGTTTTCGGTATTTTTCGATCATTACAATAATATATGGGCAAGTGATTTAAATCATTATTTTTCATTCAATCACATCAAATATCAGTTTAGAAGATCTTCATGGATGATTTGACAGCCATAGGTAAGATTTATACAAAAAAATTCCAAGTTTTAAGACTTAGGTGAAAATCATGAGTTTTCGCGCTTTTCGTTCATTATAGCAATATGCAAACACATGATTTAAATCATTATTTTTCATTCAAAGAAAAAAAATATCATATTAGAATCCATTCACACACAATTGGCAGCCACATGTTAAATTAATAATAGAATTTTCCTACTTCTAAGTTCTAGCACAAAAACTTTGAATTCCTTTGTTTTCTAAAACTTTCCTGTCATTACAGAAATATGCAAAAATATAATTTAATCCAATATTTTCCATCAAAACAAATCAAAAATCAGTTTAGAAGCCAATAATTCATAAATCACTCCCCTTTACTGATGTTTATGCATAAAAATTATGATTTTAAGTTATAGGATTCACTTTTAGAGAAATCTCGCAGAAAGATTGGTGTTTTCGATAGAGAATAAATTTTCTCTTTCAAAAAGTCACCCAAAAAGAATTTAAATCTGTAAAAATTAGTAAACAACTAGTTCAAAATAATTTTTTCGTAATTTATTTCATAGAAATCGGTTAAGGAATTGAAAGAGAAGGAAAACTTACGATTACAGTCAAGAAATCGCGAAACTGAAAGGTATTTTCTTAATTTCAGTAGAGAAAAATATTTTGAGAGAATTTTTCTATTAAGATGCAAAAAATTAAAGTGATGCTTGCTGTTCATTAGGGTTGGACAAATTTTTCATATTAATATGTAGGATTTTGGCAAATTTCCTCTAATACCCATAATGAGCTAGGTTATGAGGATTTTAGTGCAGTGGGCTTTTTATTTAAATTTAGGGCTGATTATAATTAATTAAAATAAAAATATTTTTTTATTATATTCATAAAAATTTTCCCCAAAATATTTATTGCCTTTATGCTTGAAAATTCATTTTATTTAAAATAATTTATTTTATGCAAATGCACTTTATGTAAATCATTCATTTCACAATAATGGCTCATATTATGTAGTTTAAAAATTAATTTAATATGCCACAATATCATCAATCACATAGAACAAAATTTCTCATAAAAGCACACACTTAAACTTAATAGTTCTAAGTCAAGCAATTTGTCATAAAAATTTATAGGGTAGGTGTGGGTTGTTACATTCTCCCCCCTCTTAAAGAAATTCATCCTCAAATTTAAATCCTTACCTAACTGATCTTAAAAAGCTGAGGATGCTTTTGCCGCATCTCCTCCTCTGCTTCCTAAGTGCACTCATCTATCCCATGATTTCGCCATTGAACCTTAATCATGGGTATCTCCTTATTTCTTAACCTTTTCACTTATTGATCCACTATAGCTATTGGTGACTCCTTGTAGGATAGTTATTCATCTAATGTTATATTTGGAGGTGACAGGACATGAGATGGATTTGACATATACTTTCTTAACATTGAAATGTGAAACACTGGATGTATAAGTGCCATGGTTGGGGGCATGGCGAGTCTATATGATACTTTCCCAACCTTATCCAGTATTTTGAAAGGACCAATGAAACGAGGCAATAATTTCCCCTTCTTGCCAAATCTCATAACTCATTTCATTGGAGAAACTTTCAAGAACACGTGATCTCCTATGGCAAAATGGATGTCTTTTCGCTTAGGGTCCACATAACTCTTTTGCCGACTGAAGGTCATTTTTAATCATTCGTGAATCAAAGGTACTTTATTGGTAGTCTCTTTAAGCAATTCAGGTATCTCCACATGCTTGTCTCCAGGTTCAATCTAACAAATCAAAGAACGACATCTTCTCCCATACAATGCTTCATATGGTCCCATGCCAATGGTCGAATGGTAGCTATTATTATAAGCGAATTCAATCAAAGGTAAGTACTTATCCCAACTACCACCAAAGTCCATGACGCACATCCTTAGCATATCCTCGAGTGTCTGAATCATCCTTTCAGACTGTCCATCCATTTTTAGGTGAAATGCAGTACTAAAATCTAGTTGTGTCCCTAACGCTTCTTGCAACTTCTGCCAGAACCTTGAGGTAAATTGAGTCCCTCGATTTGAGATGATGGAAATTGGCACTCTATGTAGTTCACGATCTCATCCATATACAATTGCGCATAATGAGCTACAGAATATATGGTCTTAACTCCCAGAAAATGAGCAAATTTTGTCAATCGATCCACTATGACCCATATAGAGTCATATCCTTTAGATGTTTTAGGCAAGCCAACTACAAAGTCCATAGTGATGCGCTCCCACTTCCATTCAGGCAGTCGAATTTCTTGTAGAAATCCAGAGGATTATTGATGTTCATACTTGACTTGTTGGCATGTTAAATAAGATGCTACAAACATCGCCACATCTTTCTTCAGTCCAGGCCACTAATAGTTAGTTTTCACATCATGGTACATCTTGGTAGTTCCAGGATGAGCACAATAAGGTGTCTGATGAGACCCCTTCAATATCCTTTCCCTTAATCCATCCACATTAGGCATGCATTTGACCATTTTGAACTTAGAGTTCTTCCCTTCTTTCATCTCATTTTTCAACTTCATCATGTGTGGGTCCTTACTTTATGAATCCCTTATTTCTTTCATTAGTTTAGACTTCACTTGGAAATGCACCAATAAAACCCTTGATCCTCCAATCTCCAACTTTAAGCCTTGGCTAAATAATTTCTTTAATTCCTTCAAAATTAGTCTCTTTCGCATACTTACATGGGTTAGGCTTCCTATCGACTTCCAACTCAAGGCATCTGCTACCACCTTCACCTTTCTAGGATGGTAAAGAATCTGACAATCATAGTCTTTCAAAAATTCAATCTATCACCTTTGCCTCAGGTTGAGGTTTCTTTGGCTCAAGATGTACTGAAGACTCTTATGATCTATATAGATCTCACACTTCATTCTATACATGTAATGTCTCCAGATCTTTAGAGTGAAGACTATGGCAGCTAACTCTAAATTGTGAGTAGGATAATTAACTTTATGCTTCTTAAGCTGTCATGATGCATAGGTGATGACTTTCTTATTCTGCATTAAGATGCATCCTAGTCCCACTCGTGAGGCATCATAATAGATAGTGAACCCTTCTTCTCCTTTTGGTAATGTCAAAACTAGAGCTAATATCAAACATTTCTTGAGCTTCTGATAACTCTCCTCGCAGGACTCTCCCTAATTAAACTTAATTTGCTTTATAGTCAACTTGGTCATGGGGCTACTATCTTAGAGAAGTCCTATACGAATTTATGATAATACTTAGCCATACCCAAGAAACTTTGTACTTCCAAAACTGTTGTAGGCCTTAGCCAATTTGCTACCACTTCAACTTTCTTAGGATCAACTTGAATCCCTTCCTTACTTCTACATGTGCAAGAAAGTTGACAAACTCCATCTAGAACTCACACTTGGATAACTTAGCGTAGAGTTGGTGATCACATAGCGTTTGCAGTACGATCCTCAAATGTTCTTCATGTTCTTCTTTATTCCTTAAGTAAATCAGAATGTCGTTAATGAACACGATCATGAACTTGTTAAGGAATGGCTTGAACACTTGATTCATGAAGTCTATGAAAGCAATAGGAGCATTTATCAGACTGAATGGAAAACTGTGAACTCATAGTGTCCATATCTAGTACAAAAGGCAGTCTTGCAGATATCTTCTCCATAGATCTTTAGTTGATGATAGCCAGACCTTAAGTAGATCTTGGAGAAATGACCAGCTCCTTGTAATTGATCAAAAAGATCATCGATCCTTGGTAACGGGTATCTATTCTTCATAGTGACTTTGTCAAGTTGGCGATAGTTGATGCACATTCGGAATGAGCCATCTTTGTTCTTTACGAACAGCACTAGAGCATCCCATGGTGAACTGCTTGGTCGGATAAAATGCTTATCGAGTAGATCATGCAATTGCGTCTTTAACTGTTTCAGCTCCATTGGTGCCATATGATATGACGGTATCGAGATGGGTTACATACTAGGTAGCAATTCAATGTTGAACTCAATCTCACGATCAGGTGGTAATTCGGGTAAATCTTCTAGGAAAACATCCATGAACTCATCCACCACTACGCTCTCGTCTCAAATGGTGGCCTCCTTGTCAATATCGATTACATGGGCTAGGTATGCTTGGCATCCTTTCCTTAACATCCGTCTTACTCCTAAGGCCAATATCAAGTTTAGAGGATTCTTATTCCTATCTCCTTGGTACACAAACTCCTTCCCATCCTTGGTTCAAAACTAGACAAGTTTCTTTCTACAGTTGATACAAGCTCTATGCTCATATAACTAGTCCATCCCTAATATCACATTAAATTCTAGTACATCCAATTCTAGCAATACTACAGGAAGTTTCCACCCATTAATATCTAGCTCACATCCCCTAAACCCATACTTAACTTCCATCACCTCCCTCAAAGGAGTTGATATTACTAAAGGTTCACTCATTAATTCCTTATCTTTACCCAGACCCTTAGCAAAACAAGGTAATACAAAAGAATGGGTAGCACCATAATCAATCAAACATTTTGCACTAGAACTTTGGATGGGGATGATACCTGTGATGGCTATGTGTGAATCGTGAGCCTCTTGCTAATTTAAAGCGAAGACTCAACCCTTGCCCTTATTCTCTGCTATCGGTGCATTCCCAATAGCTATCCCCTTATCCTTGACTCCTTCTCCTTGCGATTGGAATGGTCTAGATTATGGTCATGCTATGGTCCCATTCCCTTGACTCCTCATTTGAGGGCAGTCCTTTATGAAGTGCCTCATTTGTCCACACTTAAGGCATGCACTAAAATCTTTTCGGCAAATCCTGAGATGCTTCTTTCCACATTTACTGCAAGTGGGAAGTTCTTGCTTAGTTTAGTTGTTCCATTATCTGGAGGATGCAAATTCCTTCCTTAGGCCTCCTCCACCTCCATGCTGTCCCCTATGACCTTTGTTCCTATGCTTTCCCTTCTAGTCTCATTCAGCTCATTTGGCTCTCTCCACCTTGTACCTCTTCTCCATTATCTTAGCCTTATCTATTAGCTTAGCCAAGGTTAGGAACTCTATTTCTACCAATGAATTAAATAGAGGTGTGAAGGAAATGATTAATATAGCCAGCTTTGGTAGGAATGATGTTGAAGACAAATTGGCTAAGTCAATTAAACTCCTTAGCATAATCCGATACGGACATCCCTGGCTTTTACTTCAGTTGCTTGAATTGCAATGCTCTATCTTGCCTTTTGCCTTTAGGCAAGAATTGATCCATCACTTCTTGTTTGAATTTTGCCCATGTAGGTGGGTCCGCTCTGTAAATTCACTCCTCAATGTTTCTCTCATAACAGTACCAAGCTTCTTTCTTAAGTTGAAGTCGAACAGCTCGATCACTTGGGCATCTAAGCAACATAAATGATAGACTAGCTTATCCATCTCATCCAAAAATTCATGTGGGTCATCTCCTTCCTTGCCACAAAAGGTAGGTGGTTGCAGCTTCTTGAACTTTGGAACAGTCATCTCCTCATCAAGTAGCTACTTCCTCTCTCTCTGGGCAAGTGCCACTACTGCATGTGGCGTAACTCCATTCCTTTCTTGAGTCAGCGATGCTTCCTGCCCTTGAGCTCGTAGCTTGTCTAGTTCCTTGCACAAGTCTCTCATTTCTGTACACATGGCATATACCTTTTGCGAAGATGCTTGCTCATTAGAGCCCATAGTCAGTGCCCTTGAGTTGGATCTTTCTCTTGACCGTACAGGTGTAAAGGCAACATTCGATGCAGTGTCTGATATGACATCATCATTAGCCCTAATAGATTGGGTAGTTGTGCGAACCTTCTTCTTGGGAGGCATTCTGCTTATCACGATAAGGGAATTTAGTATTAATCCCTTAACCTAACCCATTTAACCCCACCTTATACTAGCATAAATCATTACGCATTTTCCATATCACATCACTAAGCACATATCCTATATGTATCACATATCATATGGTCTTACACATATCACATATCATATAGCTTTGCATATATCACACATCACAATCAAGTAGCATATATCTCATAATGTGAAAATAACCTCCTATCATGGTAAGTTAATCATATCATAATAATTAAAGAAATCATCTCATATTAGGTAACTAGGCAATTGAAGGAAAAATCATTCATATCATATAAAGTACTATGCCGTTACGTCGATCATCACCATCTCCTCGATCTAGCCCTCGTGTGCCCACCACCAGGGCAATCAAGAGCGATATGGCCACTATTACCACATCGGTAACAAAGAAGATCTCCATCTTGACAGCGACTAGTCAAAGATGCAGACCTCGCTGGCAGGTAGTCTCCTCCATGCTCCTCAATCCCTGACTTAAGCTGCTCCACATCCTCCCTCAAGGCATGAACCATAAGCTTAAGACATCAATTTTCCTCCTTCAAATATGAATAGTCATCCTATAATTTTTGGATTTTACTATAAACCCAATCAGGATGTAAGCACTCCTCAGGGTCATCCTCTTTGTGAGGGGTCTCCTCCCTCGTGGGGTGAATCACATATATGACTCTCTCAAACATCTCCAGCCAAGTCCTCTTACAAGTCACATGGAGTGCTCTGGGTTGCATCGAGCAGGTGTTATCTTCTTAGTCATCTATTAAAAGAATCAAAAGGCAAGTAAACAATAACAAGGATTACTAAAATCTACTAGGATTTCGCGAAACTATGCTAGCGATAGACTGACGTGATAAGACAATTCCTATGCTCCAGGATTATACTTAAATAACTCATATAAAACAAGCCTAAATTAGACTTTAAAACTACAGCTCTGATACTAACTTTGTCACATCCCAACTTTAGAGATATGATGGTCCTAGAACATGGGGAGACATAAGGTCACCCACGCCCATAGAACCTACTTACGCATATACAAATCATGCCTAGGATCATAACTAACCTCAGGCAAGTAACTCATTTAAATCATTAAATGAATACCTTCAATTGTGAAAGACTATAATTAGACATTTTACATAAAATCCATAAGTAAATAATATTCATATCCCATTTGAAAACTTAAGAAAAATAATACATCTCAAAATAAGCATCAATCAATATTCCCCAAGCATCTAATGACAACACTTCATAACATAATATTATTAATGACTTTGACAAGGAATCCCCAAGTGGAGTAAAATGTTTGAGCCATCACCTTGCCTCATCACATTTGCTCACCTAGAACCATACAAGGAAAAGAGGTGAGATAGATGATCTCAATGAGTAAACAATATAGCACATACATTAACACATCTTCTTTTGAGAAGGAAACACATAGCTTATACACATACCTCATGATTTATAATTCATGAATGAAGTTGCAATTTATCAAGGATTTAATTTAGCAAGGTTATACACATAGCTTATACACATAGCAACATATGTTACTCACGCTTGTAGCATAAATACAGTGTTTACTCACCTTGTGGTTCCTTTGCTTTTAATATATATAGCCTTTTTGAACTTCTAAAACTCCTTAAATTTTAACATAATATTTAATTTAATACTTAGTAATTATTTAATCATGATGCTCCTATCTTATAACTACCCCATGCAATTATAGCATTCACATACACTTAGAGTTGCACATATAAGTGTACTCATCACTTACACATAACATGTTGACTTTAAAAGTATTGCACACTTAGCCTTGATAGGCTTATATGAAAACACATTGCAATTATGCCAATACCTTTCTAAGGTCATCATAATATCATTATCTTAATATTAATTCACTTTAACAATTAACTTATTACACTTAACACTTCCATTCATGTCAACTAATCACTTAACCTTTCAAGTGTCATGCTTAAGTTTTATAATCCATTCATTCAATCAATCAACTCATTGAGTCAATACCATTTATTCATCATCAAGTCATCATAACATCTAGTTCCACATTTCCCAATCACATTCACATTCTAATCACAATATAAGATTAAGATACCTTAAGTGTACCTTAAGTATACCAAAGTGCCTTTAAGCTTGTCTAGGGTCATTCCTTCAACTAACATGCAATTTTATTATTTATTATACATTCATACATGTCAATAATCATCAAAATGCATTGCATAAAAATTATAGACATTGGGAAAAAAATCCCATAGTAGGCCGAATGCATCATCAAAGGGAAAATTGAATTTTTCTTACTTTTCTTACTTTTCGTCTATTACAGTAATATGTAAAAACATGGTTTGAATCAAGATTTTTCATGTAAACATAAGAAAAATCATTTTGGAATATTAATTCACATGAATCAGCCACATATGGTATTTCTCATATGTGAAAATTCAATTTTTGAGTTCTAGGGTACAAAACCATGAGTTTTCTTGTTTTTGGTATTTTTCGATCATTACAATAATATATGGGCAAGTGATTTAAATCATTATTTTTCATTCAATCACATCAAATATCAGTTTAGAAGATCTTCATGGATGATTTGACAGCCATAGGTAAGATTTATACAAAAAAATTCCAAGTTTTAAGACTTAGGTGAAAATCATGAGTTTTCGCGCTTTTCGCGCTTTTTGTTCATTACATCAATATGCAAACACATGATTTAAATTATTATTTTTCATTAACCAAAACAAATATCATATTAGAATCCATTCACACATGAATCGGCTGCCTCATGTTAAATTAATAATAGAATTTTTCAACTTCTAAGTTCTAGCACAAAAACCTTGAATTCATTTTGTTTTTCGAAACTTTCTAGTCATAACAAAAATATGCAGAAATATAATTTAATCCAATATTTTTCATCAAGACAAATCAAAAATTAGTTTAAAAACTAATAATGCACAAACTGCCCCCCTTTAGTAATGTTTATACATAAAAATTGTGATTTTATGTTATAGGATTCACCTTTGGAGAAATCTCACGGAAAGATTTGGGTTTTCGGTAGAGAATAAATTTTTTCTTTAAAAAACTCACCCAAATAGAATTTAAATCTATAAAAATTAGTAAACAATTGGTTCAAAATAATTTTCCCATAATTTATTTCATAGAAGTCAGTTAAGGAATTGAAAGATAAGAAAAACTCATAGCTTATACATATAGTTCATGACTTCCAATTTATGAATCGAGTTGCATTTTAGCAAGGGTTCAATTTAACAAGTTTGTAGAAATCACACTTATAACACTCAGAGAGTGAAGGCTATTGCTCTATCACTTGAACACTTACAGGAGAGGTAGCCTTAAACCAAATTCCAACTCCTATCACTTATAAGGTGTGAAGCTAATCAGGCCCTACAGTTAGAACTGCCCCTTCTAGCTGAGATAGATACACAACCCCTATCCATTGGGTTAAGACCATGTGCACAGGTTCCAATGATTATCCACATCGGCATAAGGACTTTTGCATAAAGGGTTAAAGGTACCATAGTTAGAGCTAATGGTAATCACATATAACAATAATATTTAAGGTAACAATAACATGTATCACAATAGCAATAGCAATTTAACCTTAGAGCAAAAGATACAAGAATAGTGTAGTTCTAAAAAGAATATAAGTTAGGGCAATTACCACAAAAGAATCATTATTGGATAAACAAAATGGTTTTTTGACCAATTGTCCTTTGGCAACCCAAGCTTAACAAAGAGATCATTGAGTTCATTTGAAATAGAAAATAACTTGGGTTTCAAGAATATCAAGGTACATATAACATGATATCACATATTTGTAACATAACATAATGTTACTCACTTGCAACATGAACATAGTGTTTACTTACCTTGTGGTTCCTTCGCTCTTATTTCATGTAGCCCCTTTGAAACTCTAAAGCTCCTCCAACTTTATCATGATATTTAATTCAATACTTAGTATTTATTTAATTATGATGCTATCTTATCCCATAACTACCCCATGCACATATAACATTCACATACACTTAAAGTTGCACATATGAGTGCACCTCATCACTTGCATATAATATGTTGACTTTAAAAGTCCTGCACACTTAGCCTTAATAGGCCCATATGAAAACACATTATAACTCATGTCTATACCTTTCTAAGGTCAACACAATATCATTATCTTAATATTAATTCACTTTAACAAATATCTTATAACACTTCCATATATGTCAACTTATCAATAGCCTTTCAAGCATCATGCTTATCTCTTATGACCAATTCCTTCAATCAATCTCTTCATCAATTCAAGAGCACGAATTCATTATTAAGTCATCATAAAATCCATTTCCATATTTCCCAATCACATTCACATTCCAATCACAACATAAGGTTAAGATACCTTAAGTATACCAAAGTGCTTTTAAGCTTGTCTAGGGTCATACCTTTAACTAACATGCAATTTTATCATTTATAATACATACATACATGTTAATAATCATCAAAATGTATCACATAAAAATTATAGACATTGGGATAAAAATCCCATGGTAGGTTGAATACATCATCAAGGAAAAAACTAAATTTTCTTACTTTTCATACTTTCCATCAATTAATAGGTATGTTTCATATATGAAAATTCAAAATTTGGATTTTAGGATGCAAAACCATGAGTTTTCTTATTCTCGATATTTTCGGGTCATTACAGTAATATATAAATAGGTGGTTTAAACCATTATTTTTCCTTTAATCATAGAAAATATTAGTTTAGAATATCTTCATGTATGATTCAGCAGCCATAAATAATAATTATACAAAAATTCTAAGTTTTAAGGCTTAGGGTAAAAATCATGAGTTTTCGAGCTTTCTATTCATTACAGTAATATTTAAACACATGATTTAAATCATTATTTTTTATCAAAACAAAACAAATATTAGTTTAGGACATTAAACATCACAATTTGGCAGCCATACACTTATCAAACCATAGAATTTTCTAACTTTCAAGTTCTAGGACGAAAACCTTGAATTTTCTTATTTTCTGAAACTTTTCGGTCATTATAGTACTATGGAGAAATATAATTTAGTCCAATATTTTTTTATCAAAACACATCAAAAATGAGTTTAGAAATCAATGATGTAGAAATTCCTCCTCCCTCCCTTCCCCCCGCCCCCCCCCCCCCATAGTGATGTTTATGCATAAAAATTTCAATTTTAAGTTCTAGGATTCACCTTTGGAGAAATCGCATAGAAAGATTTGTGTTTTCGGTAGAGAATTAAATTTCTCTCTCAAAAACTCACCCAAATAGAATTAAATCTGTAAAATCAATAAACAACAAGTACAAAATAATTTTCTCATGATTTATTTCATATAAATCAGATAGAAAATTGAAAGAGAAGAAAAACTTACGAATACGGGTGAAAAATCACAAAATTGAAAAGTGTTTTCTTAATTTCGGTAGAGAGAAATATTTTGGGAGAATTTTCTGTCAAGATACAGAAAAATAGAGTGGTGGCTGAAATTTTAATATTTAAAGGTAGGGTTTTGGGCAATTTCCACTAATACCATTAATGAGCTAAGTTAGGAGGGTTTTTGGGTAGTGGGCTTTTAGGTATTTAGGCTTTTTATTTAAATTAGGGGCTGATTATAAGTAATTAAAATAAAAATATTTTTCTTATTATTTTTTGTAATATTTCCCCCAAAAATATTTATTTAAAAATTATTTTAAAATAGTCAAAAAAATTATTTTATCCTTAAAAATTGCCTTTATGCATGAAAATTCATCTTATTTAAATAAAATTATTTTATGTTAATGCACTTTATGTAAATCATATATTTTACAATAATAACTCATTTTATGCATATTAGAAATAATTTAACATGGCACATATTCATTGATCATATAGGACAAAAATTTCCATCAAGCACACACTTAACTTTAATTAGTTATAAGTTAAGCAAATTGTCATAAAAATTTCTAGGGTATATGTGGATTGTTATAGATGACCACACTCCTAGAGATTTTGACTAGTCACCATCTAGGACTTTGACCTCGATGGGTCGCACACCAAATAAGGATTTACTCTGCTGTAAGTGTCATAGTTTTGGTCACGTTTCTGCCAATTGCCCTCTTATCAATTACTTGCCTTAGCGACCATGGAAATTACTTGACATCTATCTATACTAGGAGCACGTTGAGGTTTGCACTAGTAGTTGATAACTATTGGCCTAGGGGTATAAGACTCCTATGATGCGAATGACGTTATTTGATTGCTTAGTGACTTAGTGTGCATTGATTCTTTTTGCCTATGACATGATTCACTTCTATATGATAGGAGAATTTATGTTGCTATAAGTTATATGTTACATGATTGTAATACATGATACATGCTGTATGCTATGTGACATATGTTATGTGATAAGTGACATGTGATATGTGTCCTATGATATGATATGATGGGTACTCATGAAAATGCATGATAAGTATGATATTTTGATAATGGCGTCATGTGAATTAGAAAGAGAAGTTGACTAAGTTTTGATCCAATTTAGATTAACGATTGATGGGTATAATGTTATGAGGTATAAAATGCTTACGTGTTATAATAGTTTGATATATGAATTATATGGAGTTATTAAATGATAGTTGTGATTGATGCCATAAGAAAAGAAATGATATTTAGCAATGATCAGTAGGAGAATAAAACAAATTAGTTACATTATATATAAATAAATTGGTATTATGAGGTAGGTGAAGTATATGTTTAAGGACTGTGAAGTAAACATTGATGGATGAAAACTTCCTATGGAGTTGATAGAACTTGGTATCCTAGGATTTGTTATGATCTTGGGAATGGATTGGCTATACAAGTATGGAGCTTGTATTGACTGTAGAGAAAAAGCAAGTAGAATTTCAAATAAAGGATGGTGAGAAATTGTGTATTAAGGAGATACTTATAATTAAGGTTTACTAGCATGACCATAAAATAGATGAGTATACTAGGAAGCCAAGGAAGGGATGCAGCAAAAGCATCCCCAATTTTCGGGAATGTATGAGTAAGTATTTACATTTGAAGATGAATTTCTTCTAAGAGGGGGAGACATAAAAGGATAAGTATTCTTAGACTTGTAAAGATGATAAAAGGATAAGCATGATGCTAAACAGTTTTGAAAATTTAATACTTTTGAATATACCTGAAAGGGGTTTGAGTCCTCTAGATGAGAAATATTTTAAGGCATTAGATACAATAATGTTCAATTGAGGTTACTGGAAAATTTGGTAGTGATCTTTAGTATGGAAAGAATTTTTATCGAGATAACCTTGATTGACATAGATTTGGAAAGATATAAGAGTTGCATAAAGATTTCATTGAATAGTAATGGTATTAGAAGTTTTATTATTTTAATATGGATAAGTTAAATGATTAGTAATGCGAAGTATAACAAGATGTAAGTGGAAAACCTAAAGTGAGATGATATTACGAGCTAAAGGTATAAATTTTTTTTTTCGAGGCATTAGGTAATTAAGTCATGATAATGATGTATATATTATACAGAAAGACAATAAGTCTGAAATAGTTATGATAAGTTTATTTGGGATCATAAATTAATAGAATGCAAGTTCATTTGGGATATGATATATAGGAATGTTTGTTAAGTTTAAATATGTTTTAATTGATAAATAATGGGAGTGTAGAAATTTTAATGTTAGTAAGGTATTAAGTACAGAAATATTTATTGAGGTTATAATAGATTAAGTAAAAATTATTAGTATGGAAAGAGAATTATCGAATATCAATTGGAGTTATTAATTTGGAATTTATCTGTTGGATTCTTATATGATTAATGTGATAAATAATAAATGGAAGTGGTGATTAATGTACTAGTATAGATGTTAATAATAATAGAGATATAAAGAAAAGAAATGCTTGGGATTATATTTGATTGAAGGTGAAATTAAAGGGTCAATGACTTTTATTTAAGGTTAAGGGATACAAAATTATTAAGGATTAGTTAAGATTTGTTTGAACAAGAGATTAACATAGGTGTAGCTTAAGCTGAAGGCTTATCAGTATGATTTTTGATAGATTGTGAGTATGTGCCTTACTGTATTTGATATGTTAATTATAGTTAGATATTGTATTTGAGTGGCGCAGTAGAAGCGTGGCAGAGAAATTAAGTAGAGTGTGTTGTGCTATTAGATTTGGAAATTCGAGAATGAATTTCTTTTTTTTTTTTTTTTTTGGGGGGGGGGGGGGGGGAAGAATGTAACAACTCACATCTACCCTATGAGTTTTCATGACCAATTTGCTTGAATTTAGAGTTATTGTGACAAAATATGTGATTTTATGAAAAATCATGTGTGAAGTGATTTATGAGTATGTGGCATGTTAAATTAATTTTAATATGCCTAATATGAATTATTATTATGAAATAAATAATTTATGTGAAGTGCATTAGCATAAAATAATTTATTGTATATAAAATGAATTTTCATGCAAAAAGATAATTTTTAAGTATAAAATAATTTTATGAGTATTTTTAAAATATTTTTAAATAAATGTTTTTGGGGGAAATTTTAATGAAAATAATAAGAAAAGTATTTTATTTTAATTACATATAATCAGCTCAAAAATTAATTAAAATGCCCAAATACCTAAAAACCCACTACACTAAAATACTCATAACTTAGCTCATTAATGGTATTATTTGAAAATTGCCCAAAACCCTAAAATATAATGAGAATTTCAGCCAGCCCTTGATTTCCAGCAGCCACCATTCTATTTTTGACTATTTTGATAGAAAAATTCTCTCAAAATATTTCTCTCTATCAAAATTCTCAAAAAACACTTTCAACTTTGCGATTTCATGACCGTATTGCGATTTTGCAACTATATTCGTAAGTTTTTCTTTCTTTCAAATTTCTTATCCGATTTCTATGAAATAAATTATAAGAAAATTATTTTGAAGTGAATGTTTACTTAGTTTTACTAATAAAATTTAGCCTAGGTGATTTCTTGAGAGAAATTAATCTCTCTACGAAAAACATTAACCTTCCTACGCAATTTTGCCATAGGTGTATCCTATAACTTAAAAATTGAAATTTTCAAATATAAATTCATTAAGGGGGTGGCTACTGCATATTTAGATTCTAAACTAATTTTTGATGTGTTTTGATGAAAAATATTGGATTAAATCATATTTTTACATTACTGTAACAACTAAAAAGTTTCAGAAAATAAGGAAATTCAAGGTTTTTGCCCTAGAACCTGAAAGTTAGGAAATTCTATGGTTTGATCATTCTATGGCTGCCAAATTATGGTGATTGATGTTCTAAATGGATATTTTTTTTGTTTGGATGAAAAATAATGATTTAAATCATGTGTTTATATATTACTATAATGAACAAAAAGCGCGGAAAGCATGAAAACTCATGATTTTCACCGTAAACCTTAAAACTTGGAATTTTCATGCATAATTATGATCTATGGCTTCCAAATCATATATGTGGATGTTCTAAACTGATATTTTCTGTGATTGAATGAAAAATAATGGTTTAAAACACTAGTTTACATATTACTATAATGACCGAAAAATACTGAAAATAAGAAAGGTTCATGGTTTAGCATCCTAAAACCTAAAATTGAAATTTTCATGCATATGTCACACCTATTATTGCTGATTCATATAGATTGATGTTCTAAAATGATTTTTGTTGTGTTTACAAGAAAAATCTTGCTTCAAACCATATTTCTATATATTACTGTAATAGACGAAAAGTGCAAAAAGTAAGAAAAATTTAGTTTTTCTGTTAATAGGATTTTTGGCTTACCATGGGATTTTTATCCCAATGTCTATAATTTTTATGTGATGATTTTAATGATTATTGACATGTATGTATGTATGATAAATGGTTAAATTGCATGTTGGTTGAAGGAATGACTCTAGACAAGCTTAGAGGCACTTTGGTATACTTAAGGTATCTTAACTTTATGTTGTGATTAGAATGTGAATGTGAATGGAAAATATGCAAATAGATTTTATGATGAATTGATAATAAATTAATGATCTTGAATTGATGAAGAGATTGATTGAATGAATGGGTCATAAGAGTTAAGCATGACATTTGAAAGGTCATTTGTTAAGTTGACATGTATGGAAGTGTTAAGTGTACTAAGATGATTGTTAAAGTGAATTGATATTAAGATAATGATATTGTGTTGACCTTAGAAAGGTATGGACATAAATTATGATGTGTTTTCATATGGGTTTATAAATGCTAAGTGTGCAAGACTTTTAAAAGTTAACATGTTACGTGTAAATGATGAGTGCACTTATATGTGCAACTCTAAGTGTATGTGAATGTTATATGTACATTGGGTAGTTATGGGATAAGATAGCATCATGATTAAATAAATACTAAGTATTGAATTAAATATTATGATAGAGCTTTAGGAGTCTTAGAAGTCCAAGGGCTACGTGTATTAGGAGTGAAGGAACCACAAGGTGAGTAAACATTATGCTATTGTCACAAGTTCAAGCTATCATGATTATGTTATGGGAACCTTTAAGATTCTTGAAACTCAAGTTCACTTCCATTTTAAAATTGACTATGTGATTTTTTTGTTAAGCTTGGGATGCTAAAGGATATTTGGTCCAAAGCTATTTATGATTGTCCAATGATTATTACCTTAACTTATATTCTTTCTAGAACTACACTATCATTGTATCTTTTGTTCGAAAGTTAAAATACTAATGCTATTAGGATACTTGTTATTTTGCCTTATGTGATATTATTATTTGTGAGTACCATTAGCTCTAGCTATGGTACCTTTAACCCTTTATGTAGAAATCCTCATGCCGATGCGAGTAATCATTGGAACCTATGCACATGGTCTTAACCTGATGGATAAGGGTTGTCTATCCACCTTAGCTAGAAGGGGCAGTTCTAGTTGTGGAGTCTGATCAGTTTCATGACTTTATAAGTAATGGGTTGGGAGTTGGAATTTAGTATAAGGCCACCTCTTCCTTGAGTGAATGAGCTAGTATAGTCATTTACTCTGATTAGGTAATAAGTGTTTTAAGTGTGATTTCTGCAAACTTGCTAAAGTGAAAATCTTGCTAAATTGAAATTGTGAAACCGTGATTTGTAAATCATGAATTATGTGTTATATGCGATGGGCTTTCCTTAAAAATGGGATATATGATATCATTTATGCTATATTGTTTACTCATTGAGATCATCTATCTTACCCCGTGTTCTTGCGTGGTTCCAAGTGAGTAATATGAGGAGGCAAGGTGATGGCTCAAGTATTCTACTTCACTTGAGGATTCCTTATCAAAGTTTTTAATAATACTATGTTATGAAAAGATACTCATAGATGCTTCAGGAGTTTATTTTGGGATATTAATTATTGATGCTTTGTCTTAAAACTTTAGATGTTATTTTTCTTATGAGATGTTTTCCAAGTGTTTTATTAAACTATTTTTTTGCATATTGAGATTTCTTATATTATTGGATATTTAAGTTAATGCATTGGGTTTGGTACAATCCTAGGCATGAACTGTATATGTATAAGTGGGTTTTACGAGCGTGGGTGACCTTATGTCTCCCCATGTTCTAGGACTGTCATATCTATGAAGTTGGGATGTGACATAAACACATGATTTAAATCATTATTTTTCTTCCAAACAAAACAACTATCAGTTTAAAACATCAATCACCATAATTTTGCAGCCATAGAATTATCAATCCATAGAATTTTCTAACTTTTAAGTTTTAGGGCGAAAACCTTGAATTTCCTTATTTTCTGAAACTTTTTAGTTATTACAGTAATATGTAGAAATATGATTTAATCCAATATTTTTCATCTAAACACATCAAAAATCCATTTAGAAAATAAATATGTAGGAATCACCCCCTTGTAGTGTTTATGCATAAAAATTTCAATTTTGAGTTGTAGGATTCACCTTTGGAGAAATCGTGTAGAAAGGTTTGTGTTTTCGGTAGAGAATTAAATTTCTCTTTCAAAAACTTACCTAAATTGAATTAAATCTATAAAAATCTATAAATACTCAATTCAAAATAATTTTTCTTATAATTGTTTTAATAGAAATCATATAGGAAATTGAAATAGAAGAAAAACTTACGATTATAGTCAAGAAATCGCAAAATTGAAGGTGTTTTGAGAATTTCAATAGAGATAACTATTTTGAGAGAATTTTTTTCTGCCAAAATAATGAAATAACAGAGGATGGATGCTGGAACACTAGGGCTGGCCAAATTTTGCATTAATATAAGTAGGGTTTTAGGCAATTTCCAATATTACCCTTAAAGAGCTAGGTTAGGAGGGTTTTTGCATAGTGGGCTTTTAGGTATTTGGGCTTTTTATTTAAATTAGGGGCTGATTATGGGTAATTAAAATAAAAATATTTTTCTTATTATTTTCATTAAAATTTGCTCTAAAACGTTTATTTAAAAATATTTTAAAAATACTCATAAAATTATTTTATGCTTAAAAATTGCCTTTTTACATGAAAATTCATTTTACAAAAAATAAATTATTTCATGCTAATAAATTTTATTTAAACCATTTATTTAGACATTTTAAAATTAATTTAACATGCCCCAAACTCATAAATCACGTAGCACATAAATTTCCATAAAGGCACGCACTTAACTTTAATAGTTCTAAGTCAAGCAAATCGGTCATGAAAACTCCTAGGGTGGGTGTGGGTTGTTACACATACACATGTTTGCTTACACACTTTTGAGCATATACTGCCATTTTCTCATATACGTAGTTTGTCCTTATCATCCCATTTCCATATAGCACATAGCTTAGTCAAATATATTAGTTATATCACATTATTATTCCTTTTTCCACAGTCATGATGCATACATTACACATCAAACTAAAAGAGTTGAGCTTTAATGAGTAGCGCAAATTTAAACTTAATGATAGATTTCAAATGACAAGAAGGAATTCCTATGCTCAGTGGTTAAACCTATAACCCATAGTATTTATAAAGTCTAAAGTAAACTTAAACTTTTGCTTTGATGCCACCTTTGTCATGGCCCACTTATTAAGTCGTGACAATCCTAAGGCATAGGGAAATATAAAGTCACCTAAGCTTGTAGAACCCCGTTTAACCTATAAATCCTTTGTCATTCATCATGTAGGACCTTATCCCAATATCATAACCTGATTACCTTTCCTCGTTACCCATTACTTGCTTATCATTTCCTAATTAACTTATAATACCATTCACAAACACAACTTGTAAAATTTCTAAAATTTCATTTCATATCATTTTCTAAATGTTCATTATTCCATACATTATTGCAATAGTAATTACAATATAGTTTACAACACATGTAAACCCGATAATGTTTTTGTACTAAACCTTCCAATACCATAGAGCTCTAAAACAATAGTCTTCATAGTCAAGAATCACCATGCTTAAATTTAGCAAAGCATCTTCCAAGCAGGAGAATATAGCTTAGAATTAACCTTGTTGACTCGTCGACCTTCCCTAAAAAATTTAAGCCACTAAAGAATGAGACAAACCTCAGTGAATACATAATAATACAATATATATGTATGGTGAGTACCGCGACCAATTTCAGGAAGGGTTCTTTATAGCAATGGAATGATTTCAATCAATATTATCATTATAACTCAATTTCTCATTTAAGATGAAAATATTTTCTTTAGTAGAAATAACATTTTCTTGGCAGTAGGATGCTTCCCACATATATAAATTTAAGAGTGGCAGCCTAAGCCTTGCTCATTCACATATATCATATTATGTAAGACTAATAAGGTCTTATGGTTAGGCGTTCCCCCCTAACAGAGGTTGGATACTCTTACCCTACCCACAACCTTATACCAAGTGTACATGGTTTGATATATTACACCACATCAGAAAGGGATTTCTGCTTATCAATAGGCATTCAATAGGAAAATTCATATGGGGTTTACAATAAAAGGACCAATGATTCACATTATGCATTCAACATGAAAGTTTCACAATAGTCAAATGTCATTAAGAAGGAACATATCAATGGACTCATTATTTGATAGACAATTCATGATTATCAAGGAATTGAAATATTTCAATGTTTATGGTTTGAACAACAAAGGTTCAAAGCATATAACACAAGTCATATTATATTATTAAGTACTCACCTTAGACTCCTTGCTCCAATTTACATTTAACACTGATGCTAATAATGCTCCTCACACTTTTCGACAACATCCTTATCTTTGTCTTTAGACTCTATACATTTGCATTTTAGTTATACATCAATCACTTTCTCGTTGTAACATTTGTTCAATTTAGCTTAACTTGCTAACATTTCTATCCTGTTCATTAAAGCACAATTTATTACTTTGAAGGTCAAGATATACTATACATATACTTGTTACTAATTTTAAAACTTTCTTTAGTTGTTCTCCAAATGGCCATAGTTATTCATTTAAGGAAGGATAATTCCTTTCGTCTCAATTTCACATTTCAACTTTGAGTAACATCAATTTAAACAACTTCTAATATTTAATGGAGTTAGTACTATTCTCACCATCAACTTCATAAATGAACCTAGTTCATTAATCTTAGGGAAAATCATTTATATCAATTGAATTTCAAAATTAACGTTATACAAATCATATGACACCATTCTTAAGCTTGATTTTCTCTTCAATTTCATGAATCCAAGTTCAGTTCTCAAAATCCCTAATTTTTCCATAAACCTTAGAATTTAGGGAAAATTATTAATTCCTCATCCCATCTTCAAATTGATCATAGAATTATGAAATTAGCATATCACATAACCTATGTGATCATTCAATTGCCAATATCTAGCATTAGAACATTATGTTCCCCTCTTAAACTATATTATACCTCCAATATGTTTAAGCCTTGAACCAAGTTTCTAAAGTTCATTTCAACACTTTAATTAGAACTTAAAACATCTCTTTGATCATTTCCTAGTATTGGCCAAAATTTACATTTAGTGTAGAAGAGATTTTTATATAACCAAGATACTAAAATCAATCTTAAAACATAGATATGGGAAGATGAATATGATTCCTTACCTTGGTTATCTTTGGTTTGCTAAAGTTCTTATTGCTATTGTGTAGAGAGAGAGCTTCTTTTATGGTTATGGAACTTTGTATAGAGATAAGAAAGTGATGATCATAACATAAATTTTGCATATATAAATATATATATATATATATATATATATATATATATATATATATATATATATATATATATATATATATATATATATATATATATATATATATATATATATAATGGGTTGGATGATGGAGATTTGATCAAACTTAATCCAATGGTTAAGATTTAATCTTGATGGATGGCTATAATTTGATCAAGTTGGAGGGCTAGGTTTTTCTCTACAATAGTGATAATCATCATTATATGGCTTGGAAAGAGCAAAATGAATGTAGACTTAGGTGTGGATGAAGTAAGAATTCAAGTTGGAAAAAGAATTGACTTAGTAAAAAATAGTGACTAGCTTTCCCAACATCTAACTCAACCTTGGTTAACCATTCTTAACTCTAATTAAAGCTTAGGTTTATCCATTTATGGGCCTTATGGGCTGGCCATTTAATAGGCTTGGGCTTTTGAGTCCAAAAGTCCATTAATAAATCTATATATTCACATTTCAAGTTTGGTAACTTAATACATTTCCCATTTCATTCCTTTCACTTTAATATACATAATTCTACCTTCCAATATCACTACACATTCTAGACATTATTAGATAAATTCTATACACATCATAATGCACATTTACTGGCCCTTCAATAGCATTGTTCAAGTATGTATATTGTGTAAGTAGTTTGACCTCTATTATACCATTGAAACTTTTATTGAATTCAACTTCTCATATCACTATCATTATCTCTCAATGTTTTAGGTGATGTTAACACCCATTTACTAGCACAGTAGATTCATATTTCAAATAAATTATTAATATAATCATATTAAGTCAAACTCAATTTGACTTTCACTTTTATCATAAGAGTGCTTATCAAAATTGATTGCATTGCTTAGTCATTGTCACATTATTGATTTAGAATTCACTTATGATATTCTTTTGGTTCTTGATATGCTACAAAGGCCTTAAATGGTGCGGTAAATGGATGTTATAATGTCATCATTACTGTTTATAGTTGGTTAAGGAAACCTTAGGTATTATAAAGACATGCTAAGTCGGGTTGGTATAAACCAAACCCTTAGTCCTGTGTTTCATGTCCACTTAACCTGGACCAAAAATTGAGTACAATTTAGGCCCATGCTTCTACTTCCCCCATCAAGTCAACAACATCTAAAACCATGCTCCTACCTTCACTTCAATTCAATTCATCTAATATCCTCTAAACAAACACTCTCTCCCATCTAGAACCCACTAAATAACCACAAATCACCTCATTTCCTATAGATTCTTCTTAAGGGAGAGAAACCATATGTAATTCTAGGCTTTAGGTCTTTCTACTCAAAGTGGTAGCCATTAAAAAGTTGATAAAAAGTCCAAAGAAGAGGAAAGGCATGATTGATACAAGTTCATTAAGCCTTTTCCCCAAGGCCTGGTTGCCACCAAATTTTAAGATGCTGAATTTGGAAAAATTTGATGGTACTACTTGCCTAAAGATCCATTTAAAGATATACATGGGGCAATGCTTCCCTTTGGTATCAACAAGGAGCTTCTTACTCAACTCTTTCAAGAAACCTTTACTGATGCTGCTTTAAGATGGTTTGTTAACTTGGATGACACCCAAAAATATACTTGAGAGGACATTTGCAATGCATTTGTCAAACAGTACCACTATAATATTAAAGTGGACATTACAAGAAGGGATTTAGAAAGCACTAAGTAGCTTTCAAATGAGACCTTCTTCGCGTTCCTTACAAGGTGGAGGGCTAAAGCTGCTTTAATGGTAAATAGGCTAACCGAGTAAGAACAAGTGGATATCCTTATTAAGAATTTACTTCCAAACTACTAAGATCCCTTGTTAACATAATACCTACCCATTTTTAAAGCTTTGATTGTAACTGCATCCAAGGTTGAAGATCACATTTAAAGAAAATCAAAAATTGCCACCATTGACTTGGACATTGAGGAAGAACTTGAACCTTACATTGAAGAGTTTGACTCTAACTAAACCTAACCAGCCTAGAATCAATCTAAGACCTTATTAGCAATAAAAACATCTTTTACCCATCAACCTTTCAAGCTACTTAGTGAGTCACTAAGGCAAGAAGGATACCAGTCAAAGTCTGTGTCATTATAGTCTGAGTCATTGTTTAAGTCAGAGTCATCATTTTGAGTTTGACTATCAAATTCATCTTTTTGGAGTCTATTTGTCAGAGTCATTTTTTTGAGTTTATTGAGTCTATTGAAGTCATTCTTATTATAATAAGGGAAAGATGGCATTAATTAATCAAATTCCTTTCTTTATATGTTTTTCTTTTCATCCAATTTGAGTGAAATAATGAATTTTTTGTGCCAATAAGGAATCACATGCAAAGGGCCAAGAATTTATAAAAGTAAGGCCATAACAAATGATCATTTAAAATTAGCCTTCACCAAAATTGTAGTTCATTAGAAAACATTCAGATTCCCCAAGCGGACATCCATGTCACTTTCTCTCCAAGCTGAAACCTCTTTTTGAGCATTCTGCAGAACACCAAAGCTCTTATCCTCAATATAGGCTGGGGGCAGTCCTCTATCATCTTCACAAGCAAAGCAAAACAGATAGACTTGCTAATTGAAAAGGGAAGGAAAACTAGAAATCCAACCCATGATCCAAACAAAATCAGACCTTTCCAAGGAAGATGGAATAAGTCAAAAAAAAAAAAAGGACAAAAAAAATTTCACAAAAAACAAAAAAAAAAATTCAAAAACAAAAGAAAAAGAAAAAAAAGAATAGAAAAGAAAAAAACAAAAAGAGAGAGAGAGAAACTTAGAAAGGCAGCTTAGAGCAAGTAATCAAAACCTATAAAAGCAGCTTAGCCAAATGAAGGAATCAACTCAAAGCAGCAATTTAAGATGGAGCTTTGTTCATTCAAATTGTGTTCACTATCTAGTATGTTAGTCCTATCTCATCCAAAGATAGTCATTCTACATTTTTACCATGTTAAGTGTTTTCACTACTTTCACTTAGAGTTTTTAGCCTTTTGTGTCTCATTCTATCATCACTAGTCCTATCTTGTCCAAAGATACTCATTCAACATTTTTCCCTGTTAAGTGTTTTCACCACTTTTGCTTAGAATTTTTTAGCCTCTTATGTCTCATCATATTATTACCACATCAGTCGGAGTCTAATCTCACCTTCTAGTCTATGTGTCTAACTTGTTCGATCAACGCATGAGGTTGCATCCTACCTATCTTTTTTAAAACACCTTTACCTTTAACTCCTTCATCAAGGCCTATTATCTTTTCAAGTATCAACCATTCCATCCTTCCAAAGATTATGCATCCTAGACATATTATTATTACATTTTTTGGCAAAATATCAAAGCTTGGGCTCCTCAGTTGAACTAAGGCCCATCATCATTAAAGCCCAAGTTTCTTGGTTAAACTGCCTCCTTTGGGAATACTTGTAGACTCTTTTAAGCTTAAGGTCTCATTACTAAGTTGGTTCAATTAATGAATCCAGTATCCTAGACAGTGTATTGCATCAATTATTTTTGCTCAAATCTTGTAACCTGAATTTTCAAGTGACAATTCTTGACCTGATTGGAACCTAACACAACCTGACCTAATATCTCAAGACCAACCTAATCCTTCTAAAGACCTACCTGACCTACTTGACCTACCTTTCTAATGACCAATCCTTAGAAAAGCCCTTTCCCTACAAGGACTAATCCTTAATTGTAACTTTCCATGGGCAAACCGAATTGAGCCACCCATGCTAACATTCCTACACTCCTCATCTTTTAGAGGCATAACCTTCCCTAAATCCCACAACATCAAGGTCGAATAGATAGCTTTGATCCTAATTTTTCCAACATCAAGGCCGAACAAATAGTTTTGATCCCAATCCTTCTAACATTAAAGCTGAATAAATAGCTTTGATCCTAATTTTCCAACATCAAGGCTAAATAGATAACATTGATCCTAATCCTCCCAACATTAAGGCAGAATAGATAACTTTGATCCCAATCCTTCCTACACCAAAGCCAAACAGATAGTTTTGATCCTAATCCTCCCAAGCACCAAAGTTGAATAGATAACTTTGATCCCAATCCTCCTAAAGTCAAATAGATAGCTTTGATCCCAATCCTCCCAATCATCAAAGCCAAATAGATAGCTTTGATCCCAATCATTCCCAATAGTAGGGCCAAACAGGTGGCCTTGCTAAACTAGTTTGAATTCCCAAAATTTCCCCTCCTACTTAGACCAAATCTCCAAAGTTTAGGCCGAACAAATAGCCTTGATTGAAATTCACCAAAACCATCTTTTCCTTTAATATTCAGGCAGGACAGATAGCCTTGATTGAAATTTACCAAAACCATCTTTACTACCAACATTTAGGTAAGACAAATAGCCTTAATCGAAATTCACCAAGACCATTCTCACATCTAATGTCAAGGTCGAATTGATAGCCATTGACAAAACCTCATTTACCCTAGGGCCCCCCTCCTAAAAGGTTTACATTCTTATACCATGTTTATCCTTCATAAGGTTCAATTTGCATAAAGCATGAATGCCCTCATATATGACAAACACAAGCAGATATCACAAGCCTAAAATTTGACATGGCACAAGCCTAGAGTTTGACATGGTATAGCCCAAAATTTGATATGGCATAAGAATACATAAGCAAAAAATCTGACGTGGCATGAGTACAAGCCTAGAGTTTGACATGACACCTCTTCTAGGGTTCATTATCATTATAATCGCCCTTTGGCTTAAAGTTGATTCTGATGAGGGGTAGCTGTGAACCCTCAAATTTGCACCTTTACAATCCAACAGCAGCTTGACACCTATTAAGAATAGTGCGTTATGCAGAGCTAGTACGGCGATCCAGCTAGTCGATTACGGGCAAGGGTCAAAGGGGTAGTGCCCTATTGAAAAATAAATTTCCTAAAACCTGCACCTTCAGATGACTAGCACTCAACTATGATCCCATTAAATCAAACTAGATCCAAATTGGATCAAAAATAGATGAGAATGGGCCAAAAAACTAGGTGCGACAACCTACAGGCTAACTGCAATAATCGCAGCCACCGCTGCAGAAAATCTACGGTTATTGCAAAGGCTCTATAGTTACCGCACTTCCTGATGAGTTACCGCAATGCATTTTTCTTGAATTCCACACTAAAAATTCACTCTTTTAAGCCTCTAGACTCCCTTTATAAACACCTTGCACCTCTTAACAACTTCCACACACAATTACATGCTTCTATATTCTCCCAAAAGCTTTCTAAACCCTAATCCTAAGCCTTCCAATCATCAAAACACTATTTTGAAACCTCCAAATCTTTAAAACCCCATTCCAAAATTTCTTCCATCACAAACCTTATTCATAAGCTTCCTAATCACCTCAATCCTTATTCATAAGCTTCCTAATCACCTCAAACCCTATTCATAAGTCTCCTTATAAACTCAAACTCTATTCTTAAGCCTTCTAATAAAGAAAAGGTGCAATTCAAGTTCTTTCTTTCAAAGGGTTTATGGTTCTCAAGCAAGGGTGATTTAAAGTCCTTCCTTTAAAAGAGTTCAAGAGTCTTTTTAAATGGAGTGCTCATGCTATCCCTTAGCCAAAGTGGAACTTAGATCCGGTGCCAAGCTTGCTTCCTATGTTCCTCACCATCGAAAGCCTATGGTAAAAGTTCTTTTCTTTTCCTTTTCAATTCCAATTTTAGGATCTAAATACAAAAAGATCTAATTTTTGTTAATTAAAATCTGTCATAATTAACAAATCTCTAAGCCCTTAAAATTGATCAAAATATGATAACAAAGGCAATGATTTAAAAACCTCTTCTTCGCAAGAAGGAAGAACTGCGTGGAGTTTGAATCCCATTCAAAGGGATACGCAAGCATGCCATCTCTAAGGCATTCAACTCCACTAAAATTAATAACTTCTTCTCTCTATCACCTTCTTCACATAGTTTAGGATTGAAATTTCTTTTCTTAAGAAAAGTTGAAATTTTAGTTCTTTTTATTACAAACATTTTATTACTTTTTCTTACTTTAGTTGTTTAGATTATATTTGAGGAATGTGTGCTTTTCCTAGAACCCATAAGGGCTATAGGAAAGATTCTCTAATTTTGATAATTAACTTGTAATAATTTTAAGTAGTTTTCCTTTATTTTTCACATTTTATAATTATCATTATTTAACATTTTTCATGTATTGCATGAATAATATTTGTTTTATGCATCAAATTTTATCTATTTATGCATACATAAAAACTTCTTTTTTTTTTACAAAAGCTATTTTGTATTTAAGCCAAACTAATTTTTTTAATTGTTTTAACCAAAACCTAGTCCCTGAGCCCACTTTGGTTATTCAAGGACTAGTGCTTTTCCTGGGATAAATGGTATAATTTTGGAGTCAATCAAATTGGGTTTTTCCTTTAATTTTCCCAACTAAAATAAATAAAATTAAAGTGGTGACTCCTTTTGCAAATTACAACTTATGAAATACAATTTTCTGAAGGCGTAAAGGGTTCTAATCATGATGTTTCACCCAAATGAGCATTTTTGATTCCCTTTAGCGGATCGAATTGATGCTCGGGCGAGGCCTCACACCCTCTTAAAAGAAATTCATCCTCGAATTTAGATACTTACCCATACATTCTTAAAAAGCTGGGGATGCTTTTGCCACATCACTTCATTGGCTTCCCAAGAACACTCATACATTCCATGATGACGCTAGTGGACCTTGATCATTGGCATCTCCTTGTTTCTTAATCTTTTCACCTATATCCACTATGGCTATTGGTACCTCTTTATAAGATAGTTGCTCATCTATTATAATATCTGGTAGTGATAGAACATGGGAGGGATCTGACACGTACTTCCTTAACATCCAGATGTGAAATACTGGGTATACATATGCCAGAGTTAGGGGTAAGGCTAGTCTATAAGACACTTCCCTAACCTTATCGAAGATCTCAAAAGGAATGATGAAAAGAGGCGATAGCTTTCCTTTCTTGTAGAACCTTATGACACCTTTCATTAAGGAAACTTTCAAGAAAACATGATCTCCCACTGCAAAATGGATGTCCTTTCTCTTAGGATCCGCATAGCTCTTTTATCGATTGAAGGCCGTTTTCAGCCGATCTTGTATCAATGGTACTTTCTCAGTAGTCACCTTAAGCAATTCCAGCATCTCCATGTATTTATCTTTAGGCTCAACCTAACATATTGGAGAATGACATTTTCTTCCATACAAGGCTTTGTATGGTGCCATGATGATGGATGAATGATAGCTATTGTTATAGGCAAACTCAATCAAAGGTAGGTACTTATCCTAGGTACCACCAAAATCTAGGACACACATTCTTAACATGTCTTCTAGTGTTTAAATTTCCTTTTAGACTACCCATCTGTCTAAGGGTGAAACATAGTACTAAAGTCTAATTGCGTTCCCAATGCTTCTTATAACTTTTGCTAGAACCTCAAGGTGAAATGAGTGCCTCAGTCCGAGATAATGGACATCAATTTTTCATGCAGTCTCATGATCTCTTTTATGTACAACTATGCATACTAGGCTATAGAGTATATGGTCTTAACTTCTATGAAATGGGCGGACTTTGTTAGTTGGTCTACTATGACCCATACAAAGTCATATCCTTTGAAGGTCCTAGGTAAACCAACTACAAAATCCATTGTGATATTCTCCCACTTCCACTTAGGTAGCTTAATCTCTTGTAGCAGTCTAAAGGGTTGTTGATGTTCATACTTGACTTGTTGGCAAGTGACGCAAGATGCCACAAACTTAGCCACATCCTTCTTCAGTCTAGGCCACTAATAATTTTCTATTACATCATGATACATCTTGGAAGTTCTAGGATGAGCACATTAAGGTATTTGATGTGCTTCCTTCAATATTTTCTCCCTTCGTCCATTCACATCAGGCATACATACCCTCTTACCACACTTTAGAATCCTATCGACTACTTCAAATTTAGGGTTCTTTCCTTTCTCAGCCTTATCCCTTAACTTAACCAAGTGCAGATCCTTATCTTGTTAGGTCTTTATCTCCTCTAATAACTTTGATTTCACTTGAAAATGTGCCAATAGAGCTTATGATTCTTTTATCTCTAGCCTTAAGCCTTGGCTAAATAGTCCTCTTAACTCCTTTATGATAGGTCTCTTGTGCATGGCCACATGGGCTAGGCTTTCCATTGATTTTCAGCTCAAAACATCCACCATAACGTTTACATTTCTGGGATGGTAGAGAATCTGGCAATCTAGTCCTTAAGTAGTTCAACCCATCTACTCTACCTCAGTTTAAGGTCTTTTTGGCTCAAGATATACTAAAGACTCTTATAATCCGTATAGATCTAGCACTTTGTTCCATACATATAGTGTCTCTAGATCTTTAGAGCGAATACTACTGTAGCCATTCCAAATCATGAGTAGGGTAATTCACTTCATACTTCTTAAGTTGCCACGAAGCATAGGCAATGACCTTACAATTTTGCATTAGGATGCACCCAAGTCCTATTCTTGAGGCATTACAATAGACCAAGAACCCTTCTTCACCTTTTGGTAAAACCAAACTAAAGCTGATATTAAACACTTCTTGAGCTTTTGGAAACTCTCTTCATTGGACTCCTCCCAATTAAACTTAACCTATTTCTTTATCAACTTTGCCAATGGTGATGCTATCTTAGAGAAGTCCTGTACAAATTTGTAGTAATAGCCAACCATACCCAAGAAACTCTGAACTTTCAAAACCATTATGGGTCATGGCCAATCAGCTACCTTTTCAACTTTCTTAGGATCAACTTGAATTCCTTCTTTACTTATAACATGCCTAAGAAAATTGACAGATTCTATCCAAAACTCACACTTAGATAACTTTGCATAGAGTTGGTGATCACATAGCATCTGCAACACAATCCTTAAATGCTCTTCATGTTCCTCTTTACTCTTAAGAGTAAATCAGGATGTCATCAATGAAAACAATTACAAACTTATCGAGAAATGGCTTGAACACTCGGTTCATCAAGTCCATGAAAGTGTCGGAGCATTCATTAGACCGAACAGTAGGACTATGAACTCATAGTGACCATATCTTGTATGTAAAGTAGTCTTGCATATTTCTTCTCCATAGATCTTTAGCTAATGATAACTAGACCTTAAATCAATCTTAGAAAAGTAACTAGCTCCTTACAATTGATCAAATAGATCATCTATCTTTGGCAAAGGATACTTGTTCTTCACAATGACTTTATTTAGCTGACAGTAATCAATGGGACATACAAAACGAGCCATCTTTCTTTTTCATTAACTGCACTAGAGTGGCCCATGGCAAAGTACTCAGTTGGATAAAGTGCTTATCGAATAGATCATGCAGTTGTGTCTTTAACTCTTTCAACTTCGCCAGCGCTATACGATATGGTGGTATCAATATAGGTTGCATGCCTTATAGTAGTTCGATGCTGAACTCAATCTCACGATCTAGTGGTATTCTAAGTAGATCTTCTAGAAAGACGTCCATGAACTCGTCTACCATTGGTACACTCTTACCATGAATAATAGCTTCCTTATTGGTATCGACTACTTAAGCTAAGTATGCTCAACACCCTTTCCTTATCATCCTACTAGCTCTTAAAACTGATATCAAACTCAGAGAGTTCTCATTCCTATCTCCTTAATATATAAACTTCTGAAGGAATGGTGGAGCCAAATGCAGTGGAAGCAAGGTGGTAGGGTGAAATTTCAAACATTTTAAAATTTCACTTCACCCAATTTTGGTCTAAACATCCATTCAAGCAATCAATTAATTTATGTGAAAAACGCATATACATAGAAAGAAGAAGGAAGAATAATCATATTACCTCTTGTAGGTTCCCTCTTTCTTTATCAAAGAGCTTCCCAAGTGTGAAGCCTCTAGATCATCCACACCTAGCTCACCTCTAAGTTTCCTTTAGTTTCTTTGGTGTTCTTGAATCCCTCTCTTGGTTGCCCCATTTTGATTCAAGATTTTCCCTTAAAAACCATTAGAAAGACAAGGTTTTTCTTTTATTATTTTGGACTAAATTCATTTTCAAATTGCTAGCAATTTTGTTCTTTCACAGGAACTAAGAAAAAGAATCGAAGATTAAAAGAAAACTTGAAGAAACTATTTCTTTTTTTCTTCAAAATTGCTATAAATATGAAAAATGATGTTCACATCACTTTAGAACATAAAACTCATAGCTTTTATATTCTTTCCAAGACTTAACCCTTAAGTCTTCATAAAGACTTAAATATCCTTTTATATTCTTTTAGCTCATCATTTGGTGAAGGAGCAAAAGTGAACTTTGCTTCTTCAAATGGCGAAATGACCATTTTATCCTTTAGGGGTAAAATGGATATTTCCATTAGCCAAAAGATATAATTATAATTTTAGTTAGTAGAAAATTCTCTAACCCCTAAACCTATCATATGGGCTCATGAATAGTGAAATTTTCCTAACCCTTAAATTGCCTCTTTTCCATATCATATGTGGGCTTAGGCCACATCTCATGTGTTAAGGGTTTTCACTAAGCTTAAAATTAATAAGTCTTTAATTTAGTCCAAATCAATTTTTAATTTAATTTTTTCTCATTTGCATCATATACAAATTAAGATTTAATTAAATTGAAACCTTTCTAGCTTAAATATCAGGATATGCTAGGGTCCTTGTAAATTTAATTACATGCTTAAACATTTTACCACTAATTAATTAAAGTGTTTAATTAATTATTATGGTAAATATTTTATACTTGGAAGGTGATCACTATTAGGTGTGTGTTTTCTAGATTAATGTCTGTAACAACTCCTACCTACCCTAAGAGTTTAGTGACAAATTTCTTGAATTTAGGGCTATTATGGTAAGATAGGTGCTTTTATGAAAATTCATGTATTATGTGATTGATGAGTATGTGGCATGTTAGATTTGCTCTAATATGCATAATATGAATTATTATGGTGAAGTAAGTGATTTATATGAAATGCATAAGCATAAAATAATTTATTTAACATAAACTGAATTTTCATGCACAAAACGATTTTTAAGCACAAAATAAGTTTTATAAACATTTTTAAAATATTTTTAAATAAATATTTTGGGGGGAATTTTAATGAAAATAATAAGAAAAATATTTTATTTTAGTTATCTATAATCACCCCATAAATTAAATAAAAGGCCTAATTTCCCAAAAGCCCACTACACCAAAACACTTATAACCTAGCTCATTAAGGGTAAACTTGAAATTTTGCCAAAACCCTAAATATTTATAGCAAAATTCAGCCAGCCCTAGTTGTAGTAGTCACCATTCTATTTTCTATCATATTTCTAGCAGAAAATTCTATCTAAAATATTCTCTCAACCAATATTTACAAGATGCCTTCAAACCTTGCGATTTCATGACCGTTTTCATAAGTTTTTCTCTTCTTTCAATTTACTATTTGATTTTTATGAAACTAATGATGAGAAAACTATTTTGGACTGTGTATTTACTGATTTTGTATTGGTTAAATTTGGCCTAGGTGAATTTTTGAAAGAGAAATCAATTTTTTCACCGAAAACACAACCCTTTTTACTTAAATCCTCCAAAGGTGAACCCTAAAACTCAAAATTTGAAATTTCATGCATAAACAAAAGTGGGGCTACCGATTTATATATTATTGTCTTCTAAATTGATTTTTTTTTTTTGTGTATAGATGAAAATTATTGATTTAAATCATATTTATAAATATTACTATAATGATCGGAAAAGAACAGAAAATAAGAAAATTCATGATTTTCACCCTAAAACCTAAAGTTGAAAAATTTGCATGCATATGTATCTATATGGATACTAATTTGTACATTGGAGCATTCCAAAATGATTTTTAACATGTTTACATGAAAAATATTGGTTTAAATCATGTGTTTGCATATTATTGTAATGAATGGAAAGTGCGAAAAGTGAGAAAAGTTCATGTTTTCCATAAGTATTGGTATATTCGGCCAACATAGGGATTTTAATCCCAATGTCTATAATTTTTATATGATTTATTTTAATGATTATTGACATGTAAATATGAATGATAAATGATTTAATTGTATGTTGGTTGAAGGAATAACTCTAGACAAGTTTAGAGACGATTAGGTATACCTAGGGTTTCCTAACCCTATTACTATGTTATGATTAATATGTGTATATGATTAAGTGACAAGTGAAATAGGTCTTATGATATGTTAATAGTGGATTAATGATCCTAAATTGACTATGAGATGGATGGTATGATTTGTTCAAAAGAGATAAGCATGACTCTTTAAGGTTATCTGTTAAGTTGACATACATGTAAAGTGTTAAGTGTACTAAGTTGAATGTTAAATGGAATTGATATTAAGATGGTAATATATTGTATTTGACTTTACAAAAGTCATAGTATGAGTTATAATGTGATTTCATGTCAGCCTATGAAGGCTAAGTGTGTAAGACTTTAAAAGTCAACATGTTATGTGCAAGTGATGAGTGCACTTCTAAGTGCAAGTCCAAGTGTATGTGAATGTTATATGTGCATAGGGTAGTTATGGAATAGGATAGCATGATGATTAAGCAAATGCTAAGTATTGAATTAAATATTATGCTAGAGCTTGAGGAGTAGTAGAAGCTTAAGAGGCTATAAGTACTAGGAGCAAAGGAACCACAAAGTGAGTAAACATTATATTCATGTTACAAGTACAAGTGATTATGTTATGGGAACCTTTGAGATTCTTGAAACCCAAGTCTTTTTTCTACTTTCAATTATAATTATATGATTTCTTTGTTAAGCTTGGGTTGCTAAAGGATAATTGGTCCAAAACCATTTTGAATATCCAATGATAATAAAGATCCTTTGTGTTATTGCCCTAACTTATTTTCTTTCTAGAACTACATTGTTATTTATCTTTTGTTTGATAAACTAAACATCTATTATTATGTGCCATATGTGATTGGATTTCTTTAATGCTATTTTCATAAGTGATCACCATTAGCTCTAGCTATGGTATCTTTTTATGCATAAATCCTTGTGCCAATGCTGGTAATCATCAGTACCTGTGCATATGGTCTTAACCCAATGGATAGGGGTTGTGTATCCACCTCAGCTAGAAGGGGCAGTTCTAGTCATGGAGCTTGATCAATTTCATGCTTCTCTATGTGATAGGAGTTGGAATTTGGTTTAATGCCACCTCTCCTCTATGTATTCGAGTGATTATGGCAATAGCCTTTACTTTATGTGTTCGAGTGATTATGGCAATAACCTTCACTCTATGTGTTATGTGTTATAAGTGTGATGATTTCTGTGAACCTTTCTAAATTACAAACTAGAAACCATGAACTACGAATTTTAAATCATAAACTATGAGTTATGAGCTATGAGCCCTTTCTAAAGGATATGTGTTATTGTATAAGCCCTATTATTTACTCATGTAGATCATCTATCTCACTCCTTTTCTTTGTGTGGTTATAGGTGAGCATTATAATAGGCAAGATGATGGCTTAAGCAATCTACTCCACTTGGGAATTTTCTTGTCCAAGTTTATTATCATGTTGTGATATGAAAAGTCACTTTTTAAATGCTCTGGGAGTTCTTGTTAGAGAGTTTTACTTTTGGAATATTATTCACTTGATAGTTTATTTAGAGTCTGTAAAATGTTCTTTTATTATGGATTGTATTTAAGTATATTTTAACTAGACTTATGCAACTTAAGGTTTTCTTATAAATCATTTAATTAAGTTAATGCTTGAGATTTTGGTATGATCCTAGGCAGTGTTTATATGTGCATGAGTGGGTTCTATAGGCATGGGTGACCTTATGTCTCTCCATGTTTTAGGACCATCATATCTCTGAAATTGGGATGTGATAATGTCTAATTAGCAAAGGGAATGAGAAAAGATTTTTCTCTACTAATATGAAATCCCCACTTCACACTTAGTCCCATAAGTCATGAGTGACAGCTAGCATTCCATGTCACGACTACCTAATTAGAAATGAATATTTATAGTTGATAATGTTAAACATCACATGGACCATTGATCATAAATTATCATGTACTAGAATCCCTTTATTAAAGATCCCAATCTTAGCTAGGGTAATGGTTTATGTCAAACCCTAATATGCCTTGATTCTATGTCCTTCTCTTGGTTCTAATTCTTGATGAGATTAGATTCCTGCTAGAAACTCTTTCTAATGAATCTATCTATCCTAGCCAGGAGCTTTAGTTATCAAAAATAATTAGATAAGACCCTCATTTACTTGAGGTAATGAATTCTATCTTGGCTATCACTTATCTCCATACATAATAAATTAGAACTATCACATGCCATATATCCATACGTGTATAGTACATCATTGTAAGCAGTAATAAATCCTAACTACCTATGTATGAGATATAGTATCCCTTAAGTTAAAAGGTATTATATGCACTATTATGACCTAGATGATAAATAATTAATAAGTAGTAAAACCCTATATTATTATCATCTAACGTCACTATTTGACTATTCATCCTGTGAATATCGACATGTTTGTATTGACATCACATGTCAAGCAGTATGAGACTCATTACCTCTATAATCATCCATATCATATACTAATTATAGAAAACAAATAGAGGTGATGGGCTTTTGAAATTAATGATGCCCAGTCAATAATCCTATGACCACAAATATATTTAAAATATTTGTACAAGAGCGATCTATCTCTCATATTCTCAACACTTAAGAATAGATCCTCTTACAAATACTTAAGGACTATATTCAATAATATGAAACTCTTTTCACATTATGAATATATTGTCATGCCATTGGGAATTGATATCTACTATAACATAACTATTATATGGCTCCTATGGCAGATACTACTATCAACATTCCCCCATCCTTAGTTTGAAATTCCACTTACTTCTCTCTACAGTCAATACGAGCTTCATGCTCATATAGCCAATCTATTCCTAAAATCATATCAAATTCTAGTACATCAAGTTCTAACAACTCTGCTGGAAATTTTCGTCCATCAATGTCTATCTCACAGTCCTTAAATATGTATTTTAATTCCATCATCTCTCCTAAAGGAGTCAACACTACTAGGGATTCATTCATTAACTCCTTATCTCCACCCAAACTCTTAGCAAAACATGGAGACACAAATGAGTGCGGATCATTATAATCTATTAAGAATCTTTATACCAGTACCACGCTTCCTTCTTGAGTTAGAGTCTTACCAACTTAATCACCTGAGCATCTAAGCAAGATAATTGATGGACTAACTTGTCCATCTCGTCCAAAAATTCACAAGGGTCATCACCTTCCTCACCATAGAAAGTAGGTGGTTATAACTTCTTGAATTTTGGAATGGTCATTCCCTTATCGAGTAGATGCTTCCTTTCCTTTAGTGCAGATGCCACTACTGTGGGACGCGAAAATCCATTATATTCTTGCATTAGCCATACTTCCCACTTTTGAGCTCTCAGTTCCTCTAATTCTTCTCATAAGTCCCTCATCTCCTCACGCATAGCTTGAACCTCTTGTGAAGAGGCTTGCTCACTAAAGCCCAAGATCGGTACTCTTAAGCCAGACCTCTCTCTTGATCTCATTGGTGTAAAGGCAGCATCTGAAGTGGTGTCCGATACCATATTCTCATTAGCCCTAGTAGATTGAGCAGCTATGTGAGCCTTCTTCTTAGGAGGCATTATGTTATAATAGGTAAGGGTATTTAGTGCTAACTCTCTTTTAACCCATTTAACCCCACTATCAAATTATCATACTACCATACATTTAACATGAGCACACATCATATAGTATCACATCACAGGGCACATATTATATAATGTATATCACATATCATGGCATTTATCATATATCATTATCATGTAACACATAAATTATGGTGTAATGAACTCTCCTATCATATAAAAGTCAATCATTTCATAGACAATAAAAGAAATCAAATCCAAACCAAGTACCTAAGCAGTCATATAATGTCATTCATATCATATAAGTCCTTTGCCACTAGGCTAATAGTTACTAGCTACTATCTCAAGTCTCAATTGTGTCCCTCATTAGGGTGAACATCAGGTAACTTCTAGGGTTGAATAGGTGAATGATCTTTAGGAGGGTAATTGAGAGCAATATGACCAATGCCACCACATCGACAACAAAAGAGGTCTCTACCCGGGTTGCAAGTAGTTGAAGACAAGGATATAGATGGTGAGTAGCAGGAATCTCTAGGTGTATAGTCTCCCATTTGTTCAACATTTCTAGCCTTAATATGCTCCACATCCTCTCTCAAAGCATGTACTAGGGACTTAAGACGTCGATTTTCCTTCATCAGTTTCGAACAGTCTTTTTCCAACCTCTGAATCTTACTATGAATCCAGTCATAATCTAGACACTCCATGGGTCCTCCTCATCAAAAGTCTTCTCTTTCTTGAGGTGGATCATAGGCACGACCTCATCAAACATATCTCACCAAGTCCTCTTACAAGACTCGCGAGGTGTTCTAGGTCAGGGTCCTCTAGGAAGGGTACTCTTCTTGGTCATCTGATAAGAGAATCATAAGGTACACAGAACAGTAACAATAAGTACTATAGCTCATTAGGATTCCACATAATTACATTAGCAATAGACTATAATTGACATGAAAGGAAGAATTTCTATGTTCCAAGATTATACTTAATCGACCTAATAAATAGACAAATTTAAACTAGACTTAAAACTACAGCTTTGATACCAATTTTGTCACATCCCAACTTTTGAGATATGACAATCCTAGAACATAGGGAGACAAAAGGTCATCCATGCCCATAAAATCCACTCATGCATGATTAAACACTGCCTAGGATGGTACCAAAATCTCATGCATTAGCTTGAGTAACTAATAATAAAGGAAATCCTTAACTAGCAGAAGAATAGTTTAAAAATACTTTGAATACAATCTATAAGAAAAAGAACAATTAAGACTCCAAATTCATCATCAAATTATAATATTCCAAAAACAAAACTCTCAGAGCATATAAGAGTGACTCTCCATATCAAAGAATGTAAAATGACTTGGACAAAGAAATCTCTCAAGCAGCGTAGGTTGCTTGAGCTATCAACTTGCCTCCTCATAATGCTCACTTGAAACCACACAAGAAAAGGGGTGAGATAGATAATCTCAATGAATAAACCATACAACTTGTACAATAACACATATCCCTTTAGAAGGGTTTATAGTTCATAATTCGCAGGTCATAATTCATAGTTCATAATTCATAGTTCATAGTTCGTGATTTAACAATAGGTCATACTTCATAGTTCATAATTCATAGTTCATAGTTCGTGATTTAAAAAGGTTTGCAAAAATCAAACTTATAACTTATAGGGTGATGGCTTTTGCCTTATTCTCTTGAACATAAGGGAGAGGTAGCATCATACCAATTCTAACTCCCAACTTAAAAAGAAGTGTAAAGCTAATCATGCTCTATGGCTAAAACCGCCCCTTCTGGCGAGGTGGATACACTACCCCTATCTATCGGGTTAAGACCATATGCACAGGTTCTAATGATTTCCCACATCAGCAGGAGGATTTCTGCATATAAGGGTTCACAGGTACCATAGCCAAAGCTAATGGCAATCATTTGTAATAAAAGCATTGAAAAATACAATCATATGTATAATAGTAGCAATAGAAGTTTAGCTTATTGAACAAAGATAAACAACAATGTGGTTCTAGAAATAACATAAGGTAAAGCAACAATCACAAAGGCTCTTTGAATGGTCAATAATAATTTCGGACTAATTATCATTTGGCAACCCAAACTTAACAAAGAAATCGCATAATTATAATTTAAGATAAAAATGGACTCGAGTTTCAAGAATCTCAAAGGTTCACATATCATGATAACTTATACTTGTGACATGAACATAATGCTTACTCACCTTATGGTTCCTTAGCTCCTAATGCTCGTAGCCTTTGCATTAACACAACATTATAATTCAATACTTAGCATTGGCTTAACATCATGCTATCTTATTCCATAACTACCCCTTGCACATATATCATTCACATATACTTAGAGTTGCATTTAGAAGTGCACTCATCACTTGTACATATCTTATTGACTTTTAAGTCCTGTATACTTTGCCTTCTTAGGCTCACATGAATTCACATAATAGTTCATATCAAGACTTTTCTATAGCCAAACACAACAAATCATAATCTTAATATCAATTTAATTTAATTTCTAACTTGGTACACTTAATACTTTCCATACATATTAACTTATCATATGAACCTTAAAAGAGTCATACTTGTCTCCTTGGGACCGAATTATATAATCAATCCCATAGGCAAATTATGATCATTACTCCATAATTAACACATCATAAAACTCAATTCATATGCTACTTTACCATGTACACATATTAGCCAAACATGTCAATTAGGGTTTGGAAACCTTAGACAAGGCTAAACCACTATAGGAGTTTCCTAGAGTTACTCCTTCAATCATCATGCAATTAAATCATGTACCATTCATATGCATATATCAACAATCACTAAAATGTACCTTACAAAAATTATAGACCTTGGGATCAAAATCCCAAGAATGGTCGAACCATCATCACCATGGAAACCATGGGTTTTTTTTTGTTTTTCATACTTTTCGATCATTACAATAATATGTAAACACATGATTTAAACTAATATTTTTCATGTAAACATAACAAAAATCAATTTATAATATTAAAACACAAAAATTGGTCCCCTTAATGCACTTATGCATGAAAATTCCAACTTTTAAGCTTTAGGGTTCACCTTTGATGGATTTGAGAAGAGAGAGATATGTTCATGGTTGGAAATCAGTTTCTCCCTCCAAGGAAAAAAACCTAGGCCAATTATAATAAAGAAAAATTAGGGAATATATAGCCCCATATGGATTACTCATTATTAGTTTCATAAAATTCAAAAATTAACTTGAAAGGAAAGGAAAACTCACAATGAAGATCACAAAATTATAAGGTTTGTAGGCACCTTATGAATTTCAGCCAAGGGAGAGTTTTTGAGAGAAAAATTATGCAAAACCTAATGAAAAATAGAATGAAGGCTGCCTAAACACAAGGGATGCCAAATTTTAGGTGGTATTAAGGTTTTGGGTGCAAAATTACAATATTGCTATTAATGAGCTAGATTAGGAGTGCTTAAGTGTCTTGGGCTTTTGGTTAGTTGGGCTTTTAATCCAATTTATGGGTTGATTATAAATTATTAAAAATAAAATATTTTGCTTCTTATTTTCATTAGAATTCTCCCAAAAATATTTAATTTAAAATATTCTAAAAATGTTCATAAAAATTATTTTATGCTTAAAAATCACTTTGTGTGTGAAAATTCACTTTGTATGCATTAAATTAATTTATGCATGTGCACTTCACAATAATCACCTATTTCATATACATAATTCATATTATGCATATTAGAACTAGTCTAGCATGCCACTTGTTCACAACTCACATAGCATATGAAATTTCATGAAAGCACACACTTTGCCATGATAGCTCTAAAATTAAGCAATTTGTCACAAAATTCCTAGCAAGGGTAAGGATTGTTACACTTTCACTAGTGCTCTCAATTCCCAACACCAATCCATCATCAATGAGGTCAAGGAAATGACCAATGCCACCATCGCTCCTCCCCCCTGCTCAGCTTACTTTCAGAACCAAACATGCCTCCACTTTTACTCACAACTATTATCAATCTCATTGATAAAAGGAAAGCTCTAGAAACACCTACCTCTCCCCTTTTAGATGTAAATACCACTATTCTCACTCCCACTGTGAATTCTTTTCAAAGTGGAGATTTTTCTAGCTTTTCTGAACCTAAGACATTGATGAAAAAATTTGAAGCCATAAAATGATCCATCAAAAATATCAAGAAGCATGAAGACATGATAAATAACGATTCTCATGCTCTCTTCCCCAATGCTATAATTCCAAACACATTCAAGATGCCTATGATGGACAAATTCAATGGCAACAAACTTGCTTAGAGACTTACCTCAAAATGTATGTTGGTGCAATGAGACTTTTTGATATGGATGATGAGCTTTCTGCTCACTTATTCCAACAATCTTTAATTGAGGCTACCGTCAAGTGGCTTTTAGATCTTGACCAAAATGATAAAAAGACATAGGATGACATCTACAATGTTTTTGTTAAGTAATACCACTATAACATAAAAGTGGATGTCACCCGTTGGGATTTAGAGACTACTAAGTAAGGCCAAGGAGAGTCCTTCATTGTGTTCCTTACAGGGTGGAGGGCAAAAGCAGCCCAAATGGTAACTGTTCATCCAAGAAAGAGCAAATTGACATTATTGTGAAAAATCTCCTCCCCCAATACCAAATTCACTTGTAAATCCAATATCTCCCAAACTTCAAGACACTTATTGCTACAACTTCTAAAATCAAGGATTTGATTCAATTTGGTCAAATTAATGATGAATCCTTGAGTTTGAGATGCCACAAGAATACTAAATTCACCTCTAACACCGCTCATTCCACCCAAAAGGTGGGAGAAGTCAATGTTGTTTCCTACCACCAACCTATAAGGTTAGAAAGAAGAAGTTTCTCTAAATTTGGAATGCCTTTGAGCACTATCTATAAGAAGGCCCTGGAAGCCTATCTTGTTAAACCCTTAGAGCCAAGAGCACCTCCTAATCCTTTGCCTAAGAACTATAATGCTAGTGAGCGATGTGATTATCATTAAGGACTCGGGTGTAAGACGGAAGTTTGTAAAGCTCTATGGCATTGAATTCAGGACCTGATAGATAATTGAGACATCATTACTCTAAGAGTTAAGCCCAATATCACCATAAATCCTCCACCTAACCACCAAGCAAATGTCAATTTTATTTCTTCTAATGAACTAGGATTTGATCATCTCTCTCTCATCTACCCTACTTTGAGCTATTATTGTGTACTTGATTTAAATGACTTTGTCACTAAAGTCAATGCAATCACCCAGAGTGAGAGAGTTCTCCCACCACCTCCACAACCTATATATTCAAACCCAGTAAATCATGTTGTCCCTCTTCCTTTTGAAAAATTGAAGCCCAATAATGAACTTAAGGCATATCCTATTCTCAATATGGAGCCTCATCCAGTCCTCTTACCCTTATTGCCAAGCTCTTTGCAAGGCTTTGAACCAATGTCAGGCTCCTATTGACATCTTACCTGAGACCCTCATGGCATCTTTGACCAACACTGCCAAATCCATGACCATTTCTTTCAGTGATCATGATATCCCTTATAAAGAAGAAAGCCACAACCATGCTCTCTACATCATAGTGATGACCCGATGCAAAACTGTGCCTATGATTTTAGTAGATAACGGATCCACTCTGAAAGTGTGTCCACTGAAAGTGGCCAGCTGCCTAGGATTGGAGGCTTCAGATTTTATGCCACCAGACCAAGTAGTGAGAGCATAGGACAACACTAAGGGGAAAGTCCTGGGAGTAGCAAACCTTGATGTCACAATTGGACTAGTGACAATGTCAATCCCATTTCAAATGATTAATGTCCCGGCCTATTTCATTCTCTTACTCGGTAGGCCATGGATCCATAAAGTGAAAGCAATTCCTTCCTCCTTGCACCAGAAGTTGAAATTTCCCTATGGTACAAATATCATAACTACTCAAGCTGATGTACATGAAAAGAGTGACATTCTGAGTTCTGTGCCAATTTTGGAAATCAAGCCCGAATCCTCTACCATTCCCCTATCTGGCTTCTCATTTGATACTATCCAATTTATTCAAGGAGAAGGTAAAGAGTTCGATCCTTTTGACTTTTTTCTGTATAGTAATATGGCAGTAGCTAACATGATGAAGAAAATAGATTATTTTTCATGTTTGGGGCTTGGAAAAAACCAGCAAGGGATTGCCCAATTTCCTGAGGATCCCACTGCTACTCCTCTTTTTGGTCTTGGCTATATGCATAAACCTAAAGATAATGCAAAATTAAAGGAAAGGGCCAAACTGGGAGCCAAGTGTGAACCCTCAAATTTGCACCTCCTGATCCGACTGTAGTTTGACACCTACTGAGAATAGGGCGCTACGCATATGGCGGTCTCGCTCGAATCAGAGCTGAAACGGGCCCAAAATGGACAGAAACAGATTGAGCTACACGAGTGGCGCTGGGAGGCACGATTTTCGTGCCGCCCAGCAGGCGGCACTCATCCCGTGCCGCTCGTAAAAGTCCATGCCGCCGGAGCGGCATCAAATTCATGCCGCCAGTATGTGCAGCACGTCTGGCGTGCCACCCTTACGGCCGGCGCGTCGGCCATGCCGCCCCTGCTGTCGGCGCCGCGACAGCACCGCCGTCTGTACCGCCGGCACCTCCTCTATCAGCTCTATAAATAAGAGCCTCCTCCAGCCTCATTTGACACAGTTTTCGATGACTTCCAACCATTTCCAAGAGTTTCTAAAGCATTCTAAAGCATTTCAAAGCGATCAGAGCAATTTCAAAGCATATTTTCGTTCTTATACTTACATATTTGCTGCTTCTAGATCCAGATTCCAAACTTCCTTTGAATTCAAGGTGGAGTTGAGATCCGGAGCCAAACTAGTTCCGTTCGTTCGAAAGTCAAGGAAAGCAAAGGTATAATCCCTTTCCTATTTTAAAATTCTAAATTCAGATCTACAATTATATTTAGGTCTAAAACTTAAAAGATCTAAATAACTTATTAATTTAAGGATCAGAATTAAGTTAATAAGCAAACCAACACATTTTTAAAACCCCTCCTTCGCAAGAAGGGAGAACTGTGTGAGGTTTGATTCCTATTCGATAGGATACGCAGACTGCCATTCTGAAGGGCATCAACTCCAAATTCTTTTTATCAAAATTTAGTCCTTTTTTTTTTACTTTAGTTAATCCCTTGTTTATGATTTCTATTTTAGTTTATTTTGGGGAATGTGTGCTTTTCCTAGTGCCCATAAGGGCTAGAGGAAAGATCCCTTTATTTCATTTATTTTGGTATTGTAATAATTAACTAGGATTTATTTTGCCTATTTATTTATTATTATCATTCCATCACATCATATATATATATATATATGTTCATTCATTATATTTTTGTTCATGCATACACAAAAATTCATTTTTTAAGAGTTATTTTGCATTTCAAGCCAAGCAAAAGAAAATAACATTTTCTTAAATTGTGTAATTACCAAAACCTGATCCCTGAGCCCTCCTTGGTCACTTGTGGATTGGTGCACCTTTCCATTGGGATAAACCAAATTATTTTAGAGTCAATCATGTTGGGTTTTCTTTAATTTTCCCAATTAAAATAAATAAATTAAAGTGGCGACTCACTTTTCAACCTTCAAAATACAAAAATCAATTTTCTAAACTCACAGCGAGTTCCAATCGTGGAGTTTCTCCCGAAGAGCATTTCGATCCCTCGGCGGATCAGACCGGTGCTCGGGCGAGGCCTCACACCAAGGTGTGAACCTTAAATTTTACACCTTCTAGTATGTGTTTGAACCTTAGAAGCACTTAGGCTTGGTAAATAAACCTTCAAAAGTCAAAAACTCTCAAAATGGAAAAATCAAAATATTTCTTTTTAGCATTTGAATGCTTTCAAATCATCCAGGACTGAGTAACGAATACAACACAATTGGAATCATGAAAAACGGATGAGGAATGAGTAAGAACGGGTGAAAACAGGCGAAAGCAGGGCCCATTGCTGTTAAGATTTACAGCACTGCCATAAAGCCCTCTACAGAATCGCAAAGGGCTGTGCGGCACTGCCGTAAAGCCCTCTGTGGCAACTTTAGTGAAAATTCAAATTTTTGCTATCCTACATTGAAATTTGATGTTTTCTATGCTTCAAACCTCCTCTTATATATAGATGGCCTCTCTACACTTCAAAGCACCAACTTTTAGATCTTGGAAAGAAATAACTTCATGGAAACTGCTTTGCATTTCCTCTTTGCTTCACAAAGCGAGTTGGGGGGTTTCACCTTGATTCCTGCCTAACTAGTTTAAGGCCTTCTGCCTGCCTGTTCAAGGTAAGTCTCTTGCCCAAGGCTCATGTCTGTCCCCAAGGCTATCCGCTGCTCACCATCTAATGCCAGCCGCCACCCATTGTCCAAGGCCAGCTATAGCCTGCTAAGGCTAGCTGCCTCCTGCCATCCAAAGCTAGCCACCACCGTCATCCAAAGCCAACCGCGATTATAAATTGTCCATGCATTTTAAATTATTCATGAAATATATTTAAAGTCACTTTTATATCATTTGGCCAAACTTAATTTATTAAAATAAATCGAAAACCTAGTCCCTGAATCCTCTTTGGTTTTGAGGCTAGTGATCTTTGTCTTTTGGGTAATAATTAGAGTGAAATGGGTTTTTTCCTTATATTTTTCCAAATAAAAATAAATTAAAGTGGCGACTCCAAGAAACAATTTTCAAATCTATCAAAGATAAGTCCGAGGGCTTCCTCGTGAGTTCTTTCCCAAATGAGCATTTTGATTCCCTTTAACGGATCAGGCTGGTGCTCAGGCGAGGCCTCACACAAGGCTAAGAGGCAAGATGAGACTTATGATTGGCCTATGCACCCCTACTTCAAAACTCTTAATGGATATTTTATAAAAGAGGAGAAGATTTCCCTTACTGTGGCTTTCTCGAACCTTAGTTTTGTCCTATCTCTAAAAAGCTAATAGATAGTTTTGAAAAATTCAAATTTTTGCAATCCTACACTGAAATTTGATGTTTTCTATGCTTTAAACCTCCTCTTATATATAGATGGCCTCTCTACACTTCAAAACACCAACTTTTAGATCTTGAAAAGAAATAACTTCATGGAACTGCTTTGCATTTCCTCCTTGCTTCACAAAGCGAGTTGGGAGGTTTCTCAAGCGAGTTGGGAGGTTTCTCCTTGATTCCTACCTAACTAGTTTAAGGCCTTCTGCCTGCCTGTTCAAGGTAAGTCTCTTGCCGAAGGCTCATGTCTGTCCCCAAGGCTATCCGCCGCTCACCATCTAATGCCAGCCGCCACCCACTGTCCAAGGTCAGCTGCAGCCTGCTAAGGCTAGCTGCCTCCTGCCATCCAAAGCTAGCCACCACCCGTCGTCCAAAGCCAACTGCGATTATAAATTGTCCATGCATTTTAAATTATTCATGAAATATATTTTAAGTCACTTTTATATCATTTGGCCAAACTTAATTTATTAAAATAAATCAAAAACCTAGTCCCCGAATCCTCTTTGGTTTTGAGGCTAGTGATCTTTGTCTTTTGGGTAATAATTAGAGTGAAATGGGTTTTTTCCTTATATTTTTCCAAATAAAAATAAATTAAAGTGGCGACTCCAACAAACAATTTTCAAATCTATCAAAGATAAGCCCGAGGGCTTCCTCGTGAGTTCTTTCCCAAATGAGCATTTTGATTCCCTTTAACGGATTAGACCGATACTCAGGCGAGGCCTCACATAAGGCCAAGAGGCAAGATGAGACTTATGATTGGCCTATGCACCCCTACTTCAAAACTCTTAATGGATATTTTATAAAAGAGGAGAAGATTTCCCTTACTGTGGCTTTCTCGAACCTTAGTTTTGTCCTATCTCTAAAAAGCTAATCGATAGTTTTGAAATTTTCTTTGATATTAGGCTCAATCTAGAGGAGTGCAAGCCCATCTATTAATTGGAGGAGGATTAGGAAACAAGTATAGAGCCCTCTCTTTTTTAGACCATCCACATGATCACTAACCACTAAGAACTTAATCCTACCAAGCTCATTCAACCATCCTAAGCACCACTGAATAACTAATATTTTGAGAAGAGCACCAACCCTATTATATCCTCATCTGAGTCCCCTAAGTTTGAGTCTAAGTACAAGTCTATTGAGTCCTTTCAATCTTTCTTGTTATATTTTGTAACCTGTCTCCTAGGCTTATCCTTTCAAGTTGATGTAACCCATGATGATGGGACCTTTATCTTTAATAAAATGAACAAGTTTTTTACTTACTTTCCTGACTCTCTATGCTATACTTTCTCTGACACATCATTAAATGAGAAATTTGAAAATGAAGATGAAAATAAAAAAGAAATAAAAAATGAAAAAGGCAAAGAACCAATTCACTATGGCACAAAGGAAAATCCCAAAATTACATACATGACATCTATATATTTTGACATACAAGCATTGGTCAAAAAAGTTAGTGAGTTCTTAGACTATTTTACATGGAAGCCTAAGGATATGGTAGAAGTAGATTCAAGCATAGCAGTTTATAAGATCCCGAATTACGAACATATGAAGCATGAAAAGTAGAAGCTGAGAAGTATAAAGACAAAATGATCTTTTAAGATCAAAGAGGAAGTACCCAAGTTGCTAGATAATGGATTCATCAAGCCCATCACTTACACCTCGTGGTTGGCCAACATAGTGCCTATTCCTAGGAAAGATGGAAAGGTTCAAATGTGTGTTGATTATAGGAACCTCAACAAGGCCATCATAAAGGGTGATTTCCCTCTACCTCATATCAATTTGCTTATGCACCACATGGCTGGTGCATCAGTAGTCTCATTGATTGATCTATGTGTGGGCTACAACCAGATCCAAGTTTATGCCCCTAATAAGGAAAAAACATCCTTTGTGACAGAATAGGGCCCCTATTATTATTAGGTAATGCCTTTTGGTTTAAAGAATGACAAGGTAACTTACAGAGAATAGCCACCTACTATATTCTATAATATGATGCATAAGGATGTCAAGGTATATGTGGATGGCATAGTTATAAAGTTTAAAACTACTGAAGGCAATTTTAAAGCTTTGGACCAATTCTTCACTAGGCTTAGGCAATACAATCTCATGTTAAACTAGCTAAGCACCTTTTCGGTGCCTCTTCAGGTGTATTTATAGGGTACTTGGTCAACCAAAGAGGTATAAAAGTGGATCTAGCTAAGTCAAAGGCAATTATAGAAATACCTCCCCCTAAAATTGAAAAGGAGATTAGAGGTTTCCTAGGTTACTTATAGTATATTAGCAATTTGGTTGCACAACTGGCAGATACTTATGGATCAATTTTCAAGCTACTAAGGAAAGGAGCCTGTAGGTAATGGAATGAAGAATGCTAAGAAGCCTTGGATAGAATTAAGCAATACCTCTCGAACTTGCCAATACTATAATCCCAAGGCCAAGTTAGCCATTACTGCTATACTTATCAGTAACTGCAGAAGCTATAGGTGCGATGCTTGCCTAAAATGCTCCAGACTCATACAAAGAGAATGTCATTTACTATTTAAGAAAATGTATGCTAGCTCATGAGCTTAGGTATAACCGAATTGAGCAATTATGCCTAGCCTTGGTTTGGGTATGCCATAAGCTCCAGCACTACCTATACTCATGTATAACCTATGTGCTAGCTGACAAGTGCCCCTTAAAATTCCTTATGGAGAAGCCGATTCTTAATAGCAAAATGACACGATGGATGGCAGTTATCGCAACATTTGACCTAAAGTATGTCCTAAGAAAAGTAGTTAAAGGAAGCATAATTGCTTACCAACTCATTATTGCTCCCATGGAAGGTTAAGTATTTGAGCCTGAGTTCCCAGATGAGGACATTTTCACATAGACCCTAAAGTATGAAAGTTATTCTTCAACAGTGCCTCCAATAGTAAAGGCTATGGAGCCGACATAGTTCTAGTCACCCTTAAAGGAGATCATCTGGCCATGGCGATCAAGTTAGTCTTTGAAATAACTAATAATGAAGCAGAATATGAGGCATGTATAACTGGCCTAAAGGTGGCCATTAACATGAGAATAGACTGCTTAAAGGTCTATGTCAATTTTAACCTTATTGTTTCCCAAGCTCTCAGTAAGTGGAAAATTAGAGAAGAGCGTTTGATTCCTTGCCATCAATGCTTGAATGACTTAACTGAGAATTTTCATGAGCTTTCTTTTCACTACTTACCAAGAGCAATGAATCAATTCACTGATGTTCTAGCTACTTTAGCCTCAATGATAGACATGAGCAATAATGAGATACACAAGCCTATTATCATTAAAGCAAAGTGGCAACTTGGATATTATACTATGTGCATAAATCTTCAATTAGTTAATGCTAAGCCTTAGTTTTGGGACAACCTTAATTATATCTAGAATATTAAGTATCCAGAAGAGGCCTCAAAAGTAGATCGAAGAACCCTAAGGCAGCTATTTGCTGGTTTTATACCTAATGGTGATGTGTTGTATAAGAGAGCCTGGGACAACATCCATCTATGATGTGTGACTGAAGAAGAAGCCCAATAAATTATGGAGTGGATCCATGGTAGAGAGGAAGGCCTACACATGAATGGTGTAGCTTTGGCACTAACAATAGCGAATTTAGGCTACTTTTAGCTAACCATGAACAAGGATTGTGCAAAGTATATGCAGAAATGTCATAAATGTCATATTTTTGCCAAACTCTAATATTGGTCCCTTATTCCTTTCAATCTGATAGCAACATTATGGCCTTTTTCTATCTAGGGTATAGATATCAATGGGATAATATCTCTAAAGTCCTCAAGTGGGCATAAGTACATTATGGTGACCATAGAATACTTTACAAAGGGGATTGAGGTAGCACCATATTAGGTCTTAAATACAAAGAAGGTGGTACACTTCATCCAAACTAATATCCTTTATAGGTTTGGAACCCTCTTCAAGATAATCACAGATAATGGCTCCTACTCTCAAAAGGAGGTAGGCTGCCTACTCCAGAAAAAAGGGATTCAATATCACCGCTTCTCTCTTTATCGACCATAGACTAGTGATGTAGTTAAAGTTGCTAATAAGACCATTAAGACTATTCTATAGAAAGTTATTGAGAAACATAGGGACTGGCATGAACGATTGCCCGCTGATGGGGATATAGAACTACTGTTCATACTCCAATAGGGGCAACCCCATATGCCTTGGTCTATGGAATAGAGGTTGTCCTTCCTATCAAGATGCAAATTCAATCTGCTAGGATAATGAGAGAAAGCCAATTGAGTGAGGCATACTATATCAAAAGATATCATAAGCAACTGAATGCCATTAATGAGAAGAGAATGGATGCCATGTACAAGATATAGGGCTACCAACAGAGGCTAGCTAGACATTTTAACAAGAAAGTAAAAGATAGAGGTCTGGAGGAAGGCAATTTGGTTCTGAAAGAGATTCATTCCCTGGTTCATGACCTAAAAGGAAAATTTAAACCAAACTGGGCCGAGCCATATATACTCAAGAAGATTTTATCTAGCAGAGATGCCATCCTCGCGGACGTGGATGGATATGAGTTCTCCAATCCCTGTACACTGGATCAGTTAAAAAGATATTTTGTCTGGGGATGACATCTACATTCTTTTTATCTATTTTTTTTATTCAAAGTAATGTAATTAGAACTACATAAACCTAATTCTCCCAAAAAAAAGTAAAAGAAAATGAATGATGATGATAATTGTAAGGGATACACAGGCAGCCAGACTCAAGCACAGTCCAAACATAATGCAAAAATATTTTATTTGCACCACAATCTCATCTCCTCTATGCCTAGTGCATCATTTGGTTCTTTTGTCTAAACAAAAAAAAAATAAAATAAAGAAAAGAAAATATTCGCTAAGTTGAAAACCCGAAAGTGCGACTTAGGCAAAAATTAGAGCAAAAGTATAAGTATCTCATATAATGATGATCAAATTTTACAAGAGTATACAATCCATCATCACAAAAAGGATAGCCTCTATCTGTACCTATGGCTTATTATGTGGTGATGTCAGCTTGCAGGCATGTACAAAATAGAAGCTTGCAGCCAATGTCCTAAACAACCACCAAAATGAACAAACAACTATCTTTATCTAGTAAACCCTCCTCCTCCTCCTCCTAGCATGCACATCTCCCTCAAAATCAAACCTTGCCACAATCTCCTTAATTGTTATGCCCCTGATCCTAGTCTCTATATCCTCCCTTATAATGTCAATAGACGGGGCATAGTACCAAAAGTGCTCCTTATGATCACTCTAGTCAGCCTACTCTGAGTCCACAGTCATGCTTGAAAGTCTCCTCTAAGAGCCAATAGCTCCTGAACTGCTCGTTATAACCTTCCTCTGTGTTGAAGTCGCTGCAACTAAAGCTCCCCTCTGTACTCTGGCAATAACAATCCTCCTCTATGCATGCACTACTATAATCTTCCTCTGTGTAACCATAATAGTGTTGCCTATGCATCTAACTATAGTCACAGTCCTCTAAGTTACTGCCATTATAGTCTAGGTCACTATTGTAGCTTGTAGTGTTGATCCTCCCATAGCTCTTCTTATCTCTCCCACATGTCAGGTCAACTCCTCTATCCTGGCAGTAGTCTCTTGGTTGCTAGTATCTCTAGTAGCTGCCTCCTTCATCTCGTCACCTTTTATCTCCCTAAGCAAAATAGCCCAATGCTCTCTCTCGTGGCCAGATAGTCTCAGTTAACTAACTGTGGTACCCCTCAGTAATACTAAAGCCAACCTCTAGTCTAGCTGTATGGAAACTCCTTATCCACCCTCCTTTGATAGCCTTGGCAACAGGAGTTGTGATCTATGTAGACTCTAGAAAAGGCAAAACTAGGGGCACATCCTGAGTCTGACCCATTTGTCACAAAACCCTTGTATATTGGTAAAATGATGTCTATGCCAAGCCCAGCAGACAGATCACCTGATACCCGTGGCTCATAAAAGACTTGATCCCATACCACTGGCAGTGCCAAAGGATGTCTTTTAGGGCAAAATCTAAGAGCCATCCAATCCACTCTCGAACTGATCCTTGCCTCACCAAGATGGGTTGTGTCTGATATTAAATGGCTATGTACAAACTCCTAGCCAAAGGAGGGACCACCCTCAAGTGGTCTATCAACCATACTTGCAAAATAAATCAGGAATAAAAATCAAACACCCACAAAATATCCATACCAGAAAGGGTAAGAATAGACAAATTTCTTTTTTCTTACCTAAAGGACAACTAGAGATACAGTCCATCTCTCCAAGCCTCAGACAAAATAGTTGAGATTCATCAATGTCTCTACTAGTATGGCCCAAATCACAAAGTGACTCTACTCCATCTGTAGTACCAAACCTGCCACTCTGGCATTCACCCAACTGATGGACCCAGGAAACAGATATCTGATAGTCAAACTAAAAATCAAGGCTGGCATCTTGAGCTTATGTGTCCCTATATTTTCCTGGTGTGAACCCTTATTTTTGTACCTTCTAGTCTGTGTTTGAACCGTAGAAGCACTTAGGCTCGGTAAACAAACTTTCAGAAGTTGAAAACTCTCAAAATGGAAAAATCAAAACATTTCTTTTTAACATTTTAACTCTCTCAAATCATCCGGGATTGAGTAACGAATACAACGCAACTAGAATAATGTAAAATGGACAAGACACAAATGAGAATGGGCGAAAATGGTGAAAAGGGCGGAAGTGAGACCAGCTGCCGCACAAGCCTGTGTGATTGCCACACAGCCTGTACAGTACTGCACAGCCTTGTGCAGTTGCCGCATAGCCCTGTACAGCAACACAAGGGCTTCTGCGGCAACTCTAATGAAAATTCCTTTCTTCCAACTATCCCATATTGGAAGTTTATGCATTATGAGCTCCAGCATTCCCTATATATATAGATGACCTCTCCACTCTTCAAAAGACTAACTTTGAGAGCTTGAAAAGCAATAACTTCAAGCAAACTGCTTTGCATTTGCTCCCTGCTTTGCAAAGCAAGTTGGGGGGATTCTCCTTGATTCCTACCAGACCAGTTTAAGTCTTTTTGCCGCCCACCTGTTTGAGGTAAGTCTCCTGCCCAAGGCTCGTGTCTGCTGCAATAGGCTAGCCGCTGCCCACCGTCCAAGGCTAGCTGCCGCCCAAAGCTAACCATCGCCTGCCATCTAAGGCTAGCCGCCGCCTGCCATCCAAGGCCAGCCTTCGCTTGCCATCCAAGGCTAGTTGCCGCTTGCCAGCCATCACTCGCCATCTGAGGCCAATCATCGCCTACCATACGAGGTAAGCCTCTTTTCCTTTAAATTTCTTTTGTCTAAATTTTCTTGCTTCTTTTAGTTAGTTAATTAAATTGATTCATCTAGGTTGCTAGCTAATCAACACGATAATCAATTAAATTAATTAATTAACTCAACCTTCTTTTTATCAATCAATCAAAACATGATAAAGTGACTAGGCTAAACTAACCCCTTCTCAAGAAGGGAGAACTGCATAGGTTATGATTCCCATTCAAAGGGATATGTAGGCATGCTTAGTTCAGGTTTTCTTTACTTAGTTATTAGGTTTAGTTTGGGGAATGTGTGATTTCCCTAGAAGCCATATGAGCTAGAGGAGGTATCCCCCAAGTTTGGATTTCATTGTAATATTAACTCTCTTTTATTTTGAATTATAATTATTTATAAACTTTGTGGATTGAATGATTATACATACTATAAATTGTTCATGCATTTTCATATATTCATTAAATATATTTTAAGTCACTTTTATATTACTTGGACAAACTTATTTTGTTAAATTAAACTGAAAACCTAGTCCCTGAATCCTTTTTGGTTTCAAAGCTAGTGATCCTTTTTCTTTTAGGTAATAATTGGAGTCAAATGGGTTTTTTTCCTTATATTTTTCCAAATAAAAATAAATTAAGGTGGCGACTCTAAGAAATAATTTTCAAACCTATCAAAGATAAGTCCAAGGGCTTCCTCATAAGTTCTTTCCCAAATGAGCATTTCAATTCCCTTTAGCATATCAGACCAGTGCTCGAGTGAGGCCTCACAGCTGGCGACTCTGCTGGGGACTAACTTTCTTTTAATAAAAGGAAAAAATAAGTGGACTACTAATTGGTTTAAAAAGAGTTTGGCCTTTTAATATGATTGTGACTTTGTATGCATCACTTGCATAGGCTCTTTGCCATCCAACCTAGTTCTAGGAAAAAAATGGATAGTGAGTAGCATCGAGTGGTTAACCCTCCTTGGGTCTATTTGCCGATAGTGAAATCATCCACCCTACGATGAATCTTTTGATTCTTTTAAAGGTGTAATGAGTATGCACGTACTGTTGGACCCACACGAGGCTCCTTGACTCACATATGGTTAGGTATATCACTGTTCTAGTGTGACAGGTACCTTGTACAAGCCCCCTTACCATTTCATATAATGAACTTAGATCCTGGCTTTAGGTTGTATGTACCATAATTAAAACCCTGCATCTTTGCATTCTAATGAAATGTTTTCCTCATGCATATCATACATCCATATTGTATAACAAAACATACATTCATCTTAAGTCTAGGTTATACCTTGAACTGAAGAAGGGTCATATACTCACTTTTATCCCAACACCTTCACTTCTAAACTTTAAACACTATCTCATTCACCTTTGCCCCCACAAACCTTCAGCCATCACTCTAAACCTTACCCCTTTACCTTAGCCTTTAACTTAAACACCAATACCCTAACCCTAAATCTTACCCTTTTACCTTAGCCTTTAACCTAAACACCAATACCCTAACCCTAAATCTTACCCCTTTGCCTTAGCCTTTAACCTAAGCACCAATACCTTAACCCTAAATCTTACCCCTTTGCCTTAGCCTTAACCTAAACACCAATATCCTAACCCTAAACTTTACCCTTTTACCTTAACCTTTAACCTAAACACCAATACCCTAACCCTAAACCTTACCCTTTTACCTTAGCCTTTAACCTAAACACCAACACCCTAACACTAAAACCTTACCCCTTTCCTTTAGCCTTTAACCTAAACACCAATACCTTAACCCTAAACCTAAAACCTCATTTCCCTAGCCTTGACCTCAAACACCTCTAACCTTAAACACTGTTACCTTAACCTTACCCAAAATGTCTTTGTCCTAAATTGTAACTTAAAAACATCTCTATCCTCCTCTTACCCATACCTTGCCAACCTAGCCACAAGACACCATTGCCCAACATCCTTGGCCCATTACCTTCAAAACCAATCCATTACCCCCAGATTGACAGATGCCTATAGCCTATACCCCAAATCATCAAGACATTACCCTAAGCCTAATACCTTTGGCCGAACACACTATCTTAAGTCAAATACCTTTGGTTCAACCTAATACCTTAAGCCTGAGACCTTGACTTATGCAATCTTAGGAAATCCTCAAAAGCCAAAATGTAGTTAGCTCATAACATCAAGAGGAATCTTTTTCCTCAAAGTTTGCATACCCATATTCCTGCTTCTTTCCCATGCACTTACCTTATGCTTTGACTTGGTTTTTAAAGGTACCAATGGCAAGCCTAACTGATATAGAAGCTCTAACCAACCTACTCAAGAGGCAAGAAGAGAACTTTCAAGCTATCCTCATCTCTGCCCTGGATGCTTAACAAGTCAATTTCAACCAGGCTTTAGCTAGCCAACAATCTAGTTTGAATAATACCATAATCCATCTTACTTCTGCTTTCACTAATTCTTTGAGTTTCTAATGCCAACTTATCATCAATGAAGTGAGAGGAATGCTGAACCAAGGTAAGCCCATTAATGTTCCACCTACCATTGACATGACTCATGATTTTACATCCTCAATCTCAAATACCAACGCTATTCTAGCCTCAGCCTTGCCATCAACCTTAGATATTAACCTTGCCTCTTCTTTGAATTCTTTTAAAACCAAGGAAAACTCCACCTCTTTCGCTATCAAGAGACCTTTGGAGCTTAACATCAATCCACTAGGGCAAACCCCCACAATGGAAAAAAGGTGCAAGAAAAGCGATACCTCCACTCCCCTTGCCTTTACTGAATGGAAGAATATGGACACCTACACTTTCCTTATTGATGTCGAGTGGGAGAATATAGAGGAAGCTACCATAATTAGTCGGCGACCCTTGCAATCTCGACATAGGGCTTTCACAAATTTGGCAGTTCCATTAGTAGTGGTTTATAAGAAGGTTTTGGAGGAAAGAATGATAAAACCCTTGGAACCAAGAGTCCCTCCTAATCCCTTACCAAAGATCTATCACCCTAATGAATATTGTGAATATCATCAAGAAGCGGGGCACCAAACTAACGCATGCAAAGCTTTGAGACACAGAATCCAAGATCTAATTGACAGTGGTGACATCATCCCTCCTAAAGTAAAATCCAATTCAACCCCACCTTACCTTAGCCTTAAGTGGCATGACATGGAAGAGTTCAAGTTTGACTATTATCACCTATTTGAGATTGAAATCCAAGTCTGAGTCTAAATCTCAAAATTTGAGTCTAAATTTAAGTCTGTGTCTATCATTTTATTCTCCTTTTTTATGTATTTTTCATCAATCATGTCAATCTCCTTTTGGTATCTTATAATAAAATTTTCCATTGCAATAAAACATCCATATTTATCTAACATCCATATTTATTTATGCACTTGTCTTTTCTTGTTTTAAACATGGATGAGCTTTGAAAAAAAAAAGAGAAAAAGAGAGAAAAATGATAAAAATTAAAATTAAAAAAAAAGAAAAAAGAAAGAGAGAAATGAACAGTCAATTAAATCCACCACAGCTAGCATATATTGAGGTGCTATCAACAATTGCTTTGCCAGCTCCTAACCAAAGTAGGTCAAGTAATAGACCTCTCATCAAATATTTAAAGTACAAAATCAAACAATACACCTCAACAAGCGGGCAACAAGATTCATCAAATCCAAAATTCAATGGTTAGACCCCCTTAAAATGAAGAAAATCAGCAAATCACGGTGGAATGTTTTCTCCCAAATTTCCTTAATCCAAGCTTGTTAAGTTGAAAACCCAAAAAGGGCAACTTAGGCAAAAAAAAAAAAAAAAAAAAAAAGAGAGAGAGAGAGAGAGAGAGAAATAAAGCTCATCCTAGTCATTTTTCTTCATATAAAATCATCTTTCCATCTCGTCTCATGTCTTTAAAGTCATCCTTCCTTACTAGAGGCTTATTCTTTAAAGTGATATTGTCTTATATGCCCTTATCTCATAGTGGGGGCATATCTTTCTAGGTCGTCATCTTTTGTTAATCCGTCTCATTGTTTAGCTCAAAGAGCTTAGGCATAATCTCTCACATTGCTAGTCTGTCATGTTCTTATCTCTCATTAGGAGCATGATCCCCAAGTTGTCTCTTTTCATCAGTCCTTCAGTTGCTTCTTAAGGCACTTCCTTTCATCTAGTCTATCATCTACATTCAAAGTGTCACTCTAAATGTCTCTTCAATCTCAAAACAATAAGGTTAGCTTGGCTTGTTCTTTTCCATGAATCATGCTATAAATAGCAAATCATACAACCTCCCTGATCCTTTTCAGAATTTCCAACCCACCTTTGAACCATTCCCAAACTTCATAATGTACAAGCCACGTTGGAAAAATCATACCAACCTTTCAAGCTTAAACCTCTTAACTCAAGCCTCGTACCACCTTTTCATTGGCAAAGTCTCATCATTTTCTAAGAGCCAAGCCTATGAGCAGAACTGAAGATTCTAAGTCTTTTAAGACTCATCATCCTTAAAGGCAGCTTTCTATAGCATAACCAAAATCAAGGCATGTCTTGCATAGCTTAAGAAGGGCTCGAACCACTCAAAGTCTAGTCATCCCATGTCTCATTAGCAAACCCTCATCATCCTTTAAAAAAAAAAAAAAAAGAAGCCTCCTTAGCAAATTACATCACCCATAAAAGTCCAATTGAGTCAAAGCCTGCCAACCATATGATGGGCAAGAAAATTAGATGCGACTATGACAAAGAGCAAATCCTTATCCATGAGCCAATAGTATCCTTATGACTAAAGCGTGGAGCACCATACTTGAGATAAAAGCAACCATCTTTCAAAGAGGTCCAAAGCACCCTTATAGAAGACCCTAAGCCTAGCTTTCACTATGAAGACCAAACCAAAAACAATTCACCATGAAGCCCAAGCCTAGCTTTCACCATGAAGCCCAAACCAAGAAGCCTAAGCCTAGCTTTCACCATTCATAAAAGACCATAATCTCCTCTAAAGCCAAATACAACCAAACCTTTCCCAACTATTTTCCTAGCCTGACCTATCCTCTAAGCCAGACCTAACCAAGCTAAAGACAGAACTTGACCAGATCTTTCAAATAAAATCCCCAAAGGTTGCAACCTGACCAAGCTAAAGTTCTAGACCTGACTAAGCCTTCCACATGAACTTATATGAGGACAAGCCCCATAAGTTGACCTCCCCCAAACCTTCCAATCTAATCATCTCCAAAACCAGACCTTCCTGATCCAACTCTCCAATTCAGCCTCAAACTAAAGTTAGATCTATCTAAACTAAACAGCCTGATCTTTTCCAAGACCATACCTTGCTTCTTCCTAGGCCAAACTGATAACCATTAACCAACCAATCTTATACCTGACATGCTCATCTTCACCTCTAAGCTAGCCAATCAACCAAAAACCAAATGACCAAACCATTTTCCTATATCATTCTAAAGTGGGGGCACATCCCTTCCAAATATTCACCTTTCTGAAATGGGGGCATCTTTCTCCTAAAGATCAACACTTTTATATCAAGACTGACGCTTCACAAATTCAAGGTATTAGATCATTGTATAATTATCTAGCATTTTTGCATTGAACAAGATCATGAATCAAGGCAAATTATCAAAACTCTCAAAGAAAGACATGATCATCATCATCATTCTTACCAAACAGGATCACCACTTCATCAATTCCTACTAGATAGGGTCATCTTCTTTCCTACTAGACAGGATCATCACTTTGTTGATTCCTACTAGATAGGGTCATCTTCTTTCCTACTAGATGAGATCATCATCATCGTTCCTACTAAATAGGATCACCACTTTGTCAATTCCTACCAGACAGGATCATCAACATCATTCCTACCAGACAGAATCATCATCATCATTCCTACTAGACAAGATCACCACTTTATTGATTCCTACCAAATAGGATCATCATCATCATTTCTACCAGATAGGATCACCACTTCGTCGATTCCTACCGAACAGGATCGTCTTCTTTCTTACTGAACAGGACCATCAATTCATCGATTTCTACCAGACAGGGTCATCATCACCACCACTTCGTTGATTCCTACTAAACAGGGTGGTCATCATCACCACTTCATCGATTCCTACCAGACAGGATCATCTTTTTTCCTACCAGACAGGATCATCATCATCATTCCTACCAAACAAGATCACCACTTCATCAATTCCTACTAGACAGGATCGTCTTCCTTCCTACCAGATAGGACCATCACTTCATCGATTCCTACCAGACAGGGTTATCATCATCATCACTTCATCAATTCCTACCAGATAGGGTCGCCATAGTCCTACTAGACAGGAACATCACTTTCACCTTCTACCAATTATCACATACTACCAGCCACTAGATCTCCCAAATATATAAGGGGCATCTTTCCTAAATTCAACCACACCTCTCACCCAAATGTCTAAACTCCATCCTAGACAATAATTTGGTTCCTTTTACCATCTCCCATCCTCAAGTTTACTATCATCAAAATCGCCTTTCAAAAAAAGATAATTCTGATGAGGGGGCAGCTGTCAACCCTTAATTTTGCACCTTCCAGTATGTGTTTGAACCTTAGATGCTCGGTAAACAAACTTTTAAAAGTCAAAAATTCTCAAAATGGAAAAATCAAAACATTTGTTTTTGACATTTTAACTCTCTTAAATCATCTAGGCTGAGTAACGAATACAACGCAACTGGAATCATGTAAAACGAACAAGAAACAAGTGAGAATGAGCGAAAATAGCGAAATGGGCAAAAGTGAGGCCGGCTGCCGCATAGGCCTGTGTGGTTGCCACATAGCCTATGTAGTATCACATAGCCTTGTACGATTGTTGTATAGGCCTGTACAACAACACAGGGGCTTCTGTAGTAAATCTAGTGAAAATTCCATCTTTCTAACTATCCCACATTGGAAGTTTATGCATTATGAGCTCCAGCCTTCCCTATATATATAAATCACCTCTCCACTTTTCGAAAGACCAATTTTTAGAGCTTAACAAGCAATAACTTCAAGTAAACCGCTTTGCATTTGCTCCTTGCTTTGCAAAATGGGTTAGGGGGTTTCTCCTTGATTCCTACTTGATCAGTTTAAGGCTTTTCACCGCCTGCCTATTCGAGGCAAGTCCCTTGCCCAAGGATCGTGTCCACCGTAGAAGGTTAACCACCACCTGCCATCTAAGGCTAGCCGCCGCCTACCATCCAACGCTAGCCATCACTTGCCATCCAACGCTAGTCGCTACCTGCCATCCGAGGTAAGCCTCTTTTCCTTTAAATTTCTTTTGTCTAAATTTCCTTACTTCTTTTAGTTAGTTAATTAAATTGATTCATCTAGGTTGCTAGCTAATCAACTTGGTAATCAATTAAATTAATTAATTAACTCAACCCTCTTTTAATTAATCAATCAAAACATGATAAAGTGGCTAGGCTAAACTAACCCCTTCACAAAAAGGGAGAACTTTGTGGGTTTTGATTCCCATTTAAAGGGATAAGTAGGTATGCTTGGTTCTGTGAGGCTTCGCTTGAGCACCAATCTGATCCACTGAGGAATCGAAATGCTCTTTGGGAGAAACTCCATGATTGAAACTCGCTGTGAGTTCAGAAAATTGATTTTTGTAATTTGAAAGTTATGAAAGTGAGTCGCCACTTTAATTTACTTATTTTAATTGGGAAAATTAAAGAAAACCCAAAATGATTGACTCCAAAAATTATCTGATTTATCCCAACGGAAAATGCACTAATCTGCAATTGACCAAAGAGGGCTCAAGGATCAAATTTTGGAAATTACACAATTGAGAAAATATGCTTTTCTTTAGTTTGGCTAAAAAGTGCAAAATAACTCTTAAAAAAGGAATTTTTATGTATGCATGAGCAGGAATATAATGATGAATGAAACAAATATATATGATAAAATGAAATGAAATGGCAATAAATAAATAAGCAAAAGTAAATTCTACTTAATTATTACATGGTCAAAATGAATAAAATAAGAGGATCTTTCCTCTAGCCCTTATGGGTACTAGGGAAAGCACACATTCCTCAACTAAGTTAAAGAAATGAAAGTATAGATTTGAAAATAAATAACAAATATAAAAGGGAAAATATTATTAAAAATGATTTTGGAGTTGATGCCTTTTCAGAATGGCAGCCTGCGTATCCTATTGAATAGGAATCAAACCCCACGCAGTTCTTCTTTCTTGCGAAGGAGGGGTTTTGGGAAAAGTGTTGGTTTGTTTATTAATTTAATTCTGATTCTTAAATTAATAAATTTTAGATCTTTTCTGTTTTAGACCTAAAGAGAATTCTAGATCTGAATTTAGAATTTTGAAAAATAGAAAGAAGATTATACCTTTGCTTTCCTTGATTTTTGGATGAATGAGTTGAGCTTAACTCCAGATCTAAGCTTCACTTTAAATTTAGGACCATAAAGTTAAACCTTAACAACAAAAGGTTAGCAAAATAGCATGATGAAATGTATCAGAGAGAATTTCTATCCTTAGAATCCGCCCCCCCAAATGAGCTGGAAGGAGGCTCTATTTATAGAGCTGGTGAGGGGGTGCCGGTGGTATGGACAGCAGTGTCAGCATGTCGCCAGTGGCATAGGCGGCACTAACAACATGCCGGGCGTCCGGCGGCACGTTGAGCGTGTCGCCTAGCTGCTGACACTAATTCCGTGCTGCCAAGGCAGCACGACAGATATGCCGCCTATACAGTGACAGGGAAGGCATGTTGCCCTGACCACAGCACGGTAGACGTGCTACCCAAACGGTGACACATCAGGCATGCCACCCAGGGCAACGACACGCCTCTCATGCGCTGGCTGGCTGGTTCGACCTGTTTTATGCTTTTTCGTCCATTTTGGATCCATTTCAGTTTCGATTCGAGCTCAGTTTGATCCGATGAGTTCATAACTGAAAGATGATCGACTAGAGAAGGAAAGATTTAGGAAATTTATTTTTCAATGGGGCGCTACCCTATACCCCCCAAAGGGCGCTGCCCCCTTGACCCCTGCCTGCTAACCAACTAGCGGGACCGCCGTATGCATATCTCCCTATTCTTAATAGGTGTCAAGCTGTAGCTAGATCAGAAGGTGCAAATTTGAGGGTTCACAGCTGCCCCCTCATGAAAATTGGCTTTAAGCAAAAGGCAATTTTGATGATAGTGAACCTTGGAAAGAGATGCCATGTCAGACTTTGGGCTTGTGCTCTTGCAGCATCAGATTTTTGGCTTATATGCTCTTTTGCCATGTTAGATTCTAGGCTATACCATGTCAAAACTTGTGCTATACCCTGTCAGACTCTGGGCTTGCGATATCTGCTTGTGCTTATCATGCATAAGGACATTCATGCTTTGTGCAAACTAAACCTTATGAAGGAAAAACATGGTATAAAGATATGAACCTTTCGAGAGAGGGCCCATAGGATAAATGTGGTTTTGTCAATGGCTTAGTGTTGGATGTGAGAATGGTGATCTTCAATTAAGGCTATATGTCCAACCTAATTGTTTGGAGGTAAAGATGATTTGGTGAATTTTAATCAAGGCTATCTGTTTTACCTAGACTTTGAAGGATTTGGAGATTTGGTCCACCTAGGTAATTTTAATTGGTTTAGCAAGGCCATTTGTTCGGCCTTACTATTGGGGAGATTATGATCAAAGTTATCTGTTTGACTTTGATGTTTGGGAAGATTGGGATCAAAGCTATCTGTTTGGCTTTGGTGGTTGGGAGGATTATAGTCAAAGCTATCTGTTTGGCTTTGTTGGTTGTAAAAGTTGGGATTAAAGCTATCTATTTGGCCTTGATGTTAGGAGGAATAAAATCAAAGCTATCTGTTTGGCTTTGATGTTAGAAAAGCAGGGATCAAAGCTATCTATTCAGCTTTGGTGTTAGAAGGATTGGGATCAAAGTTATCTGTTTGGCTTTAGTGTTAGATTTAGAGAAGGTTATGTCTCTGAAAGATGAGGGGTGTGGGAATTCCAATATGGGTGGCTCGACCCGGTTTGCCTATTGAAAGTTATGGTTGGGGATTAGTCCTTGTAGGGAAAGGTCTTGGCTAAGGAGGGTAAGTCTGGTTAGGAAATCCATTTGAAAGGCTTAGTCTGATTTTGCCTTAAGGGAGATCATGGGCTTCATAAATGAAGGCCTTTTGGGAGTGGGCTTCATGGTGAAGGCTTCTTAGTTTAGGCTTTTGGATGTGGACTTCATTGCAAAGGCTTTTTGGGAGTGGACTTCATGGCAAAGGCTTTTTGGGAGTGGGCTTCATGGCAAAGGCTTTTTAGGAGTGAGCTTCATGGCAAAGGCTTTTGGATCTAAGCTTCATGGCGAAGGCTTTTTGGAAGTGGGCTTCATGGTGAAGGCTTTTTGGGAGTGGGCTTCATGGTGAAGGCTTTTGGATCTAAGCTTCATGGCAAAGGCTTTTTGGGAGTGGGCTTCATGGTGAAGGCTTTTTGGGAGTGGGCTTCATGGTAAAGGCTTTTGGATCTAAGCTTCATGGCGAAGGCTTTTTGTGAGTGGGCTTCATGGTGAAGGCTTTTTGGGAGTGGGCTTCATGGTGAAGGCTTTTGGATCTAAGCTTCATGGCGAAGGCTTTTTGGGAGTGGGCTTCATGGTGAAGGTTTTTTAGGAGTGGGCTTCATGGTGAGGAATAGAATCAAAGCCTTGTAGGAATTCCAATATGGGTGGCTCGACTCAGTTTGCCCATTGAAAGTTACAGTTAAGGATTAGTCCTTGTAAGGAAAGGTCTTGGCTAAGGAGGGTAAATCTGGTTAGGAAATCCATTTGAAAGACTTAGTATGATTTTGCCTTAAGGGAGACCATGGGCTTCATAAATGAAGGCATTTTTGTGAACCCTCAAATTTGCACCTCCTGATTCGACTGTAGTTTGACACCTACTAAGAATAGGGCGCTACGCATACGGCGGTCCCACTAGCCGGTTAACGGGCAGGGGTCAAGGGGGCAGTGCCCCATTGAAAAAATAAATTTCTTGAATCTTTCACTTCCAATCGACCATCTCTTAGTTACGAACCCACAGGATCAAACCGAGCTTGAATCGGAACTAAAATGGGCTCGAAACGGATGAAAACAGGTCAAACCATACGAAGTGGCGTGCTGTCGTCTGGGTGGCACGCATTTCATGCCACCGGCGTCCTGCCGTGCTGCTGTGGCTGGCACCCACCCAGACGGTCGGTGCGTTAGCCATGCCGCCCATGTCGCGGGTGCCGCGCTGACGTCGCCGTCCGTACCGCCGGACCCCCCTCTGGCAGCTCTATAAATAGAGCCTCCTCCAACCTCATTTGATATGACTTCCAAGGCATTCCAATACATTTTCAAGCTCATTTGACGACTTCCAATGCATTCCAAAGCAATTCAAGAGATTTCAAAGCAGTTGAGGCATATTTCAAAGCATAAATTCGTTCTTATACTCACACACTTCTTGCTTCTAGATCTAGATTTCAAGTTTCCTTTGAATTTAAGGTGGAGTTAAGATCCGGAGCAAAACTAGTTCCATTCATTCGAAAGCCAAGAAAAGTAAAGGTATAATCCCTTTCCTATTTTAAATTCTAAATTCAGATATAGAATTCTATTTAGGTCTAAAACTGAAAAGATCTAAAAACTTATTAACTTGAGAATCAGAATTAAGTTAATAAGCAAACCAACACACTTTTAAAACCCCTCCTTCACAAGAAGGGAGAACTGCATGGGGTTTGATTCCTATTCGACAGGATACGCAGGCTACCATTCTGAAGGCCATCAACTCCAAAATCTTTTTATCAAAATTGTTTTCCTCTTTGTTTTGATTTTATTTGTGATTTTATTTTTAGTTTACCTTAGGGGAATGTGTGCTTTTCCTAGTACCCATAAGGGCTAGAGGAAAGATCCTCCTTTTTTCATTTGTTTTGATATTGTAATAATTAAGCAGGATTTATTTTGCCTATCTATTTGTTATTGTCATTCCATCACATCATATATATATATATATATATCTGTTCATTCATCATTATATTCCTGTTCATGCATACACAGAAATTCATTTTTTAAGAGTTATTTTGCATTTTTAGCCAAACTAAAGAAAATAACATTTTCTTAATTGTGTAATTACCAAAACCTGATCCCTGAGCCCTCCTTGGTCACTCGTGGATTGGTGCATTTTCCATTGGGATAAATCAAATTTTGGAGTCAATTGTGTTGGGTTTTCTTTAATTTTCCCAATTAAAATAAATAAATTAAAGTGGCGACTCACTTTTCAACTGTCAAATTACAAAAAATAATTTTCTGAACTCACAGCGAGTTCCAATCGTGGAGTTTCTCCCGAAGAGCATTTCGATCCCTCCGCGGATCGAACCGATGCTCGAGCGAGGCCTCATAGTTGGCGACTCAGCTGAGGACTTAAAATCTTTTTCAAATAAAAGATAAAGCGGATTACTTTTGGTAAAATACCAAGCTTGGCTTTAAACACAAAATAACTGTATCATGCATCACTACATCGGACTCCTTGTCCAAAAATCCTAGCTTACTAGGAAAACAAAGGATAGAAAGTAACATCCAGTGGGCAACCTTCCTTAGGTCTGCTTGCCAATAGTGAAATCATCTAGCCCACAATATATCCTCTAATCCTTTTAGAGGTGTAACGAATATGCACGTACCATTGGACCCACGTGAGGCTCCTTGTCTCACATTTGATTAGGTATATCGCATCTCTTGTGTGATGGGTTCCCTTTAAACCACCCTAACCCTTTCATGTAATGACTCATAGAACTTTCCTTTAGGATTTATATGTGCCATAATACTAAACTTGGTATGTCATTATCATGAAACCTTTTCATTCATGCATACATACATGCATAGCTTGAACCTTATGAAGAGTCAAAAACCTATCCAAACACCTTCACACCCAAAGCCCATGGTCCACCTAAACCCATGGTCAACACCCTAAAGCCCATGGTTCACCTAAACCCATGGTCAACACCCAAAGCCCATGGTCCACCTAAACCCATGGTCAATACCTAAAACCCATGGTTCACCTAAACCCATGAACAATACCCAAAGCCCATGGTCCACCTAAACCCATGGTCAATACCCAAAACCCATGGTTCACTTAAACCCATGAACAACACCCAAAGCCCATGGTCCACCTAAACCCATGGTCAATACCCAAAACCTATGGTTCACCTAAACTCATGGTCAGCACCTTTACACCTAAAGCCCATGGTCCATCTAAACCCATAGTCAACACCCAAATCCATGGTCCACCTAAACCTATAGTCAAAATCCAAAACCTATGGTTCACCTAAACCCATGGTCAACACACAAAGCCCATAGTCCACCTAAACCCATGATCAAATTCCAAAACTCATGGTTCACTTAAACCCATGGTCTAGTCCTATCCAAACCCATGTCAAACTCATGGTAAAAATAAACCCATCTATGGTACCCTCATCCTTATCCATAAACTCTGTCCAAGATAAATACTAACCTAGCTTTCATCTTTCACAACTCTTACCAAAACTAAACACTGATCTAGCTTTCATCTTTCATAATCCTTACCCAAGCTAAACACTGATATAGCATTATCCTTAACCATCCTTACCAAAGCTAAATACTAACCTAGCTTTCATCTTTCACAACTCTTACCTAAGCTAAACACTGATCTAGCTTTCATCTTTCATAAGTTCTTACCCAAGCTAAACACTAATATAGCATTATCCACAACCATCCTTACCAAAGCTAAATACTGACTTAGCATCACTCTTATCCTTACCCAAACTAAATGCTGACTAGGTTTCATCTCTTACATCACTATCTAAACCCATGGCCCATCTAAGCTCATGATCTAGTCTAACCCATTATCCAACTATCACCAAACCTATGGTCCACCCAACATCCAAATCCATGGTACATCTATACCCAATCGTAAAACCCATGGTCACACTATCCTTAAGCCCATGGTAAACCATTTATAAATCACAAATCCCAATCACTTGAAGCTAAATTCTAACCTAGCCACCCCAAGCTAAATTCTGACCTATCTACTCAAAGCTAAAATCTGACCTAGCCATCCAAAGGTAAAATCTGACCTAGCTCCCTTAGCTTAATACATACCTAGCTAATACCATACACCTCTACCCTCATCTTTACCCATACACCGTTAACCTAACCACAAGACACTATCATCCATTATCATTAAACCTAAGTTCCTTTGGTTTGTCACACCTCCCCATAACCCTATTTTCTAAAGCTTGATACTAACCCAGTTTCTTTTCCTTTTCAAAGGTTGACAAAATGTCTATTGCCGGAGATGAAGTCACTGCTACCAGAGCTGATGAAATCTTTAACAAGCTTTTTGCTAAATTTTCTGAATACTAAGAAACTATGATGAAGAGGCAAGAAGCCCTTTTCCAAGACATGCTCAAAGCCCAAAGGAGGCCTATCATGGAGGATGTCCGTACCATGCTGGAACAGGCCTCCCTAGCTCAAAACCCAACTGACCCAAACCATTCAGAGCTGACCCAAAACCCGCCTTTTATCCTGTTTATGGATCCATTTCCAAAGTTGAATCCAAAGGCAAAGAACCTGCAAACACCAACATCATTCCACCACTACCTATTTCATCACTTGAATTCCTTAAAAACAACTCACTCTATCAACCCATGATAGTTCAACCACCAAATTTCACCCCTACCCTCACTTCCTGACCCGCGAATCCTTTCCAAAAGAAGGAAGTCAACCCTGAAATCAAAGCCTTCATGGAAAAAGTGAAGCACATGGAAAAAATGATGAAGAATCTGAAGAAGAAAGAAAACCTAGTTGATACAGGCTCCCTGAGCTTATTTCCCAATGCAAGAGTTCCACCAAAGTTCAAGATACTGAATTTGAACAAATTTGATGGTACTACTTGCCCCAAGATCCATTTAAAGATGTATATGGGTGCAATGCATCCCTTTGGTATCAACAATGAGCTCCTTGCTTAACTCTTTCATCAAATTCTTACTGATCCTACCTTAAGATGGTTTATTAACTTGGATGATACCTAAAAATATACTTGGGAGGACATTTGCAAGGCATTTGTCGAACAGTACCACTATAATAGTGAAGAGGACATTACAAGAAGGAATTTGGAAACCACAAAGCAACTTCCAGATGAGTCCTTTTCCATGTTCCTTACAAGGTGGAGGGCTAAAGCTGCTCAAATGGTAAATAAGCCAATCGAGCAAGAACAAGTAGATATCATTGTCAAGAATCTACTTCCTGCCTACAAAGCCCATTTGTTAACATAATACCTACCCACCTTCAGAGCTTTAGTTGCAACTGCTTCAAAAGTTGAAGATTGCATCCTAAGTACATCATTTCAAGCTGAATTCCCCACCACCAACTTGAACAGTGATGAGGAATCTAGTCCTGACTCAACCCCACCTTACCTCAGCCTTAGAAGGCATGTCATGGAGTAGTTCAAGTTCAGCTAATCTGACCTGTCTGAGATTGAATTCCAAATCTAAACTTGAGTCCAAGTCTAAATCTCAAAGTGTGAGTCAAAATCTGAGTCTGAGTCTGTCGTCTTATTTTTCTTTATTCTCATTAACCATATTGGTTCCTTTTGTCATCTTGCAATAAAATTTTCTTTGTAGTAATGCACAAACATTTTCTTTTCATTTTCTTTTTTAGTCCGACATGGATGAGCTTACCAAAAAAAAAAAGAGAGAGAGAACAAAAAAAAAGAGAAAAAGAGGAAAAAAGAGATGAACGAACAATCAATTAAACCCATTATAATTAACACAAATCAAAATTTGAGGTGCTCACAAATCAGCTATCGCTTCATCGGCTCCTAATCAAAGAAGTTCAAGTAATGGACCTCTGATCAAACAATTGAAGTAGAAAGAGCAAATCAAATGGAATTACCTATTGCACATTAGATAATCAAATGATGCACCTCCACAAGGGCAACAAGTTCATAAAAGGCCTTTTGTCAAATCTAGAATTCAAAAGCTAGAGCCCCTCAAAGCAGCAGCCCAAATCATGGTGGAATATTTTCTCTCAAAATACAAGCTCGCTAAGTTGAAAACCCAAAAAGGGTAGCTTAGGCAAAAGTTAGAGTTAAGAGAGAGAGAGAGAGAGAGAGAAAGCTCATCCAAGTCTCCGTCCCTCATGTCCAAAGTTGTTAAATCATCTTCAATCAATTTGTCATCCTTCCTAACCAGAGGTTTATTCTCTAAAGGATATACAGTCTTCTATTATCTTATCCTACAATGGGGGCATGTCATCCCAAGAATGTCATCATCTGTCAATCTGTCCTGTTGCTTGGCTCAAAGAGCTAAGCACAATCCCTCACATAATCTCCAATCTATCACATCCTTATCTCTCATTTGGAAGTATGATCTCCAATTAATCTTCTTCCACTAGCCCTTTAGCCATTCCTAAGGGCTCTTTGTGTCAACTAATGCAATTTACAATTAAGTGTCACTCCAAAATTCTCTTCAGTCTCAAATAACAAGAAAAGCTTGACTTGCTCTTTTCCATGATTCATGCTACAAAAAGCAAAATCATGCAACCTCCATGATTCTTTTCAGAAGTTTCAGCCTACCTTCAAACCATTCTCAAATTTTATGAAATCATCCCAAGCCTTGTTGGCAAATCATGCCACATACCATTCATTCCTTGGCATAATCTCAAAATGAGTAAAACCAAAATTCCCAAGTCTATCAGGGCTTATCATTTTTAAATCTAGTTTCCTTGGCAAAACTAAAAGTCGAGGCATATCTCCCAAAAAGCCTTCATCAAAAAGCTCAAATCCAGAAGCCTTCATCAAGAAGCTCAAACCCAAAAGCCTTCATCAAGAAGCCCAAACCTAAAAGCCTTCATCAAGAAGCTTAAATCCAAAAGCCTTCATTAAGAAGCTCAAATCCAAAAGCCTTCATGAAGAAGCCCAAATCCAAAAGCTTCACCATGAAGCCTAATCCAAAAGCCTTCATTAAGAAGCCTAAACCAAAAGCCTTCATCAAGAAGCCCAAACCCAAAAGCCTTCATCAAGAAGCCTAAATCCAAAAGCCTTCATTAAGAAGCTCAAATCTAGAAGCCTTTATGAAGAAGTCCAAATCCAAAAGCCTTTACCATGGAGCCTAAACCAAAAGCCTTCATCAAGAAGCCTAACCAAAAGCCTTCATCAAGAAGCCCAAATCCAAAAGCCTTCACCATGAAGCCCAAATCCAAAAGCCTTTATAAAGAAGCCCAAATCCAAAAGCCTTCACCTTGAAGCCCACTCCCCAAAAGCCTTCACAATGAAGCCCACTCCCAAAAGGCCTTCATTTATAAAGCCAATGATCTCCTTTAAGGCAAAATCAGATTAAGCCTTTCAAATGAATTTCCTTCACCAGACTTACCCTCCCTAGCCAAGACCTTTCCCTATAAGGACTAATCCTTAACCATAACTTTCAATGGGCAAACTGGGTCGAGCCACCCATATCGGAATTCCCACATCCCTTGTCTTTCAAAGACATAACCTCTTCTAAATCTAACAACGAAGCCAAATAGATAGCTTTGATGCCAATCCTTCTAACACCAAAGCCAAACAGATAGTTTTGATCCCTGCTTTTCAACCAAAAAAGCCAAATGGATAGCTTTGACTATAATCCTCCCAACCACCAAAGCCAAACAGATAGCTTTGATCCCAACTTTCCCAACCAATAAAGCCAAACAGATAGCTTTGACTATAATCCTCCCAACCACCAAAGCCAAATAGATAGCTTTGATCCCAACTTTCCCAACCAACAAAGCCAAACATATAGCTTTGACTATAATCCTCCCAACCACCAAAGCTAAATAGATAGCTTTGATCCCAATCTTCCCAAACATCAAAGTCAAATAGATAACTTTGATCATAATCTCCCCAATAGTAAGGCCAAACAGACGGCCTTGCTAAACCAATTTGAATTCCCTAGGTGGAACAAATCTCTAAATCTTTCAAAGTCTAGGTAAAATAGATAGCCTTGATTAAAATTCACTAGAGCATCTTTATCTCCAAATAATTGAAGATCACCATTCTCATATCCAACGCCAAGGTCAAACTAATAGCCATTGACAAAACTTCGTTTATCTTATGGGCCTTCTCCCAACAGGTTCATATCTTTAGACCATGTTTGTCTTTCATAAGGTTCAGTTTGCATAAAACATGAATGTCCTCATGCATGATAAACATAAGCAAATATCACAAGCCTAGAGTCTGACATGGTATAACCCAGAATCTGACATGGTACAGCCTAGAATCTGATATAGCAAAAGAATATATAAACCAAAAATCTGATGTTGCAAGAGCACAAGCCTAAATTCTAACATGCCATCTCTTCACAGGGTTCATTGTCATCATAATTGCATTTTCCTTAAAGCCAATTCTAATGAAGGGGCAGCTATGAACCCTCAAATTTCACCTCCTAATTCGGCTACAGTTTGACACCTACTAAGAATAGGGTGCTACGCATACGGCAGTCCTGCTAGCCGGTTAGCAGGCAGGGGTCAAGGGGGCAGTGCCCCATCAAAAAAATAAATTTCCTGAATCTTTCACCTCCAGTCAACCATCTCTTAGTTACGAATCCACAGGATCAAACCGAGCTTGAATCAAAACTAAAATGGGCCCAAAACGGACGAAAACAGGTCAAATTGCACGAAGTGGTGCGCTGTCGTCTGGGAGGCACATTTGCCGTGCCGCCTAGAAGGCGACACGCATTTTATGCCATCGGTGTCTTACCGTGCCACTATAGGCGACACCAAGTTGAGGCCGGCGGGCAGGCGGCATGCCTGCCGTGCCGCCTGAATGGCCGGCGTATCGGCCATGCCGACGCTGCCGTCCATACCGCCATGGCCGATACGCTGCCGTCCATACCGCCAGACCCCCCTCTAGTAGCTCTATAAATAGAGCCTCCTCCAACCGCATTTGACACAACTTCCAAGGCATTCCAATATATTTTCAAGCTCATTTGATGACTTCCAACGCATTCCAAAGCAATTTAAGAGATTTCAAAGCAGTTGAGGCATATTTCAAAGCATAAATTCGTTCTTATACTCACACACTTATTGCTTCTAGATCCAGATTCCAAGTTTCCTTTGAATTCAAGGTGGAGTTAAGATCCGAAGCAAAACTAGTTCCATTTGTTTGAAAGCCAAAAAAAGCAAAGGTATAATCCCTTTCCTATTTTTAATTCTAAATTTAGATATAGAATTCTGTTTAGGTCTGAAACTGAAAAGATCTAAAAAATTATTAATTTGAGAATCAGAAATTAAGTTAATAAGCAAACCAACACACTTTTAAAACCCCTCCTTCGCAAGAAGGGAGAACTGCGTGGGGTTTGATTCCTATTCGACATGATACGCAGGCTGCCATTTTGAAGGGTATCAACTCCAAAATCTTTTTATCAATATTGTTTTCCTCTTTGCTTTGATTTTATTGAATTAATCCTTTATTTGTGATTTTATTTTTAGTTTACCTTGGGGGAATGTGTGCTTTTTCTAATACCCATAAGGGCAAGAGGAAAGATCCTCCCTATTTCATTTGTTTTGATATTGTAATAATTAAGTAGGATTTGTTTTGCCTATCTATTTGTTATTGTCATTCCATCACATCATATATATATATATATATATATATATATATATATATATATATATATATATATATATATATATATATATATATATATATATATATATATATATATATATATATATATATATCTGTTCATTCATCATTATATTCCTGTTCATGCATACATAGAAATTCATTTTTTAAGAGTTATTTTGCATTTTTAGCCAAACTAAAGAAAATAACATTTTCTTAATTATGTAATTACCAAAACCTGATCCCCGAGCCCTACTTGGTCACTCGTGGATTGGTGCATTTTCCATTAGGATAAATCAAATTTTGGAGTCAATTGTGTTGGGTTTTCTTTAATTTTTCCAATTAAAATAAATAAATTAAAGTGGCAACTCACTTTTCAACTGTCAAATTACAAAAAATAATTTTCTGAACTCACAGTGAGTTCCAATCGTGGAGTTTCTCCCAAAGAGCATTTCGATCCCTCCGCAGATCAGATTGGTGCTCGGGCGAGGCCTCACACTTTTGGAAGTGAGCTTCAAGGTGAAGGCTTCTTATTTTAGGCTTTATGATGAAGGCTATTGGTCTTGAACGTCATGGTGAAGGCTTTTGGATTTGGGTTTTATGGTGAAGACTTTTGGGTCATGTGCCTCTTAATGAAGGCCTCTTGATTTGAAGATAGGTTGAAACCTCTGGATTTGAGCTTCTTGATGAAGGCTTTTGGATTTGGGCTTCTTAATGAGGGCTTCTGGATTTGGGCTTCTTAATGAAGGCTTTTGTTTTAGGCTTCTTGATGAAGGCTTTTGGTTTAGGCTTCTTGATGAAGGCTTTTAGGTCTAGGCTTCATGGTAAAGGCTTTTTTGATTTGGGCTTCATGGTAAAGGCTTTTTCAATTTGGGCTTCATAGTGAAGGCTTTTGGGTCATGTGCATCTTAACGAAGGCTTTTTGGTTTGAAGGTAGGTTGAAACTTTTGGATTTGAGCTTCTTGATGAAGACTTCTGGGAGATATGCCTCGACTTCTGGTTTTTCCAAGGAAACTAGATTTAAAGATGATAAGCCCTGATAGACTTAGAAATTTTGGTTCTACTCATTTTGAGATTATGCCAAGGAATGGGTGGTATGATTTGCCAGTGAGGCTTGGGATGGAACAATATGATTTCATAAAATTCGAGAATGGTTTGAAAGTAGGCTGAAACTTCTAAAAAGAATCATGGAGGTTGTATGATTTTGTTTTTTATAGCATGAATCATGGAAAAGAACAAGTCAAGCTTTTCTTGTTGTTTGAGATTGAAGAGATTCTTGGAGTGACATTTAATTGTAAATTGTACTAGTTGAAACAAAGAGCCCTTAGGAATGGCTAAAGGGCTAGTGGTAGAAGAATAAATTAGGGATCATCCTTCCAAAATAAGAGATAAGGATGTGATAGACTGGAGATATGTATGAGGGATTGTGCCTTAGCTCTTTGAGCTAAGCATCGGGATGGATTAACAATAGATGACAACCTAAGAAGACATGCCCTCATTGTAGGATAAGGGCATAGAAGATTGTATATCCTTAGAGAATAAATCTCTAGTTAGGAAGGATGACAGATTGATTGAAGATGATTTGACAACTTTAGACATAAGGAAAGATGACTTAGATGAGCTTTTTTTTTTCTCTCTCTCTCTCTCTCCCTCTCTTTCTCAGCTCTAACTTTTGCCTAAGCCACCCTTTTTTGGGTTTTTAGCTTAGCGAGCTTGCATTTAGTAGAAAATATTCCACCATGATTTAGGCTGCTGCTTTGAGGGGCTCTGGCCTTTGAATTCTAGATTTGAGAAAGGTTTTTTCTTAACTTATTGCCCTTATTGAGGCGCATTGTTTGATTACCTAATGTGCAATAGGTAATTCCATTTGATTTGCTCTTTCTGCTTCAATTGTTTGATGAGAGGTCCATTACTTGACCTTCTTTGATTAGGAGCCAATGAAGCGATAGCTGATTTGTGAGCACCTCAAATTCTGATTTGTGCTAATTATGGTGGGTTTAATTAATTGTTCGTTCATCTCTTTTTTCCTCTTTTTCTTTTTCTCTTTTTTTTTTCTCTCTCTCTATCTTTTTTAATGGCTCATCCATGCTGGACTAAATAAGGAAGACGAAAGAAAATGTATGTGCATTAGTATAAAGGAAAATTTATTGCAAGATGACAAAAGGAACCGTTATGGTCGACGAGAATAAAGAAAAAATAAGACGACAGACTCTGACTCAGATTTGGACTCAAACTTTTGATATTTAGACTTAGGCTCAGGCTTAGACTTGGTATTCAATCTCAGACAGGTCAGATTAGCTGAACTTAAACTACTCCATGATATGCCTTCTGGGACTGAGGTAAGGTGGAGTTGAGTTAGAACTAGATTCCTCATCACTGTTCAGGTTGGTGGTGTGGAATTCAGCTTGAAATGATGTACTTTGGATGCAATCCTCAACTTTTGATGCAGTTGCAACCAAAGCTCTAAAGGTGGGTAGGTATTGAGTTAACAAGTGGGCTCTATAGGCAGGAAGTAGATTCTTGACAATGATATCTACTTGTTCTTGCTCGATTGGCCTGTTTACCATTTAAGCAACTTTAGCCCTCCACCTAGTAAAGAACATAGAGAATGACTCATTTGGAAGTTGCTTTGTGTTTTCTAAATCCCTTCTTGTAATTTCCTCTTCACTATTGTAGTGGTATTGTTCAACAAATGCCTTGCAAAAGTCCTCCCAAGTTTGTTTTTGGGTAACATCTAAGTTAATAAACCATCTTAGGGCAGGATCAGTAAGAGTTTGCTGAAAAAGTTAAGCAAGGAGCTCATTATTGATACCAAAGGGATGCATTCCCCCACGTACATTTTTAAATGGATCTTAGGGCAAGTAGTACCATCAAATTTGTCCAAATTCGGCATCTTGAACTTTGGCGGAACTCTTGCATTGGGAAATAAGCTCAGAGAGCCTGTATCAACTAGCTCCTCTTTCTTCTTCAGACTTTTTAGCATTTTTTCCATGTGCATAACTTTTTCCATGACAACTTTGATTTCAAGGTTGACTTCCTTCCTTTGGAAAGGATCCGTGGGTCGAGAAGTGAGAGTAGGGGTAAAATTTAGTGGTTGAATTGTCATGGGTTGGAAAGGTGAGTTATTTTTGAGGAATTCAGGTGATGGAATAGGTAGTGGTGGGATCATGTCAGTGTTTTCAAGCTCTTTGTCTTTGGAATCAGCTTTGGAAGTGAATCCATAAACAGGATAAAGAGCGGGTCTTGGGTCAGCTTTGAATGGTTTTAGGTCAGTTGGGTTTTGAGCCAGGGAGGCCTATTCCAGCATGGTATAGACATCCTCCATGATAGCCCTCCTTTGGGCTTTGAGCATGTCTTGGAAAAGGGCTTCTTGCCTTTTCATCATAGTTTCCTAGTGTTCAGAGAGCTTAGTAAGATGCTCGTCAAAAATTTCATTAGCTCTAGTAGCGGTGATCTCATCTCCGGCAACAGACATCTTGTCAACCTTTGAAAGGGAAAAGGAACGGGGTTAGTATCAAGCCTTGGAAAAAAGGGTTATAGGGAGGTGTGATAAGCTAAAGGATCTTAGGTTTAATGACAATGGATGACAGTGTCTTATGGTTAGATTGACTGTGTATAGGTTAAGATGAGGGTAGAGGTGTATGATGTTAGCTAGGTATGTATTTAGCTAAAAGAGCTAGGTCAGATTTTAGGTTTGGGTGGCTAGATCAAATTTTAGCTTTGAGTGACTAGGTCAGAATTTAGCTTGGGATGGCTAGGTCAGATTTTAGCTTTGAGTGGCTAGATCATAATTTAGCTTTGGATGATTAGGATTGTGATTTATGAATGGTTTACCATGGGCTTAAGGATAGAGTGACCATGGGTTTTCCAATTGAGTATGGATGTACCATGGATTTAGATGTTGGATGGACCATGGGTTTGGTAATAGTTGGGTAATGGGTTTGGCTAGATCATGGGCTTAACTGGGCTATGGGCTTGGATAGTGATGTAAGAGGTGAAACCTAGTCAACATTTAGTTTAGGTAAGGATTAGAGTGACGCTAAGTCAGTATTTAGCTTTGGTAAGAATGATTAAGGATAATGCTATATCAGTGTTTAGCTTGGGTAAGGACTATGAAAGATGAAAGCTAGATCAATGTTTAACTTGGGTAAGAGTTGTGAAAGATGAAAGCTAGGTTAGTACTTAGCTTTGGTAAGGATTATGAAAGATGAAGCTATGTCAATGTTTAGCTTGGGCTAGGTTAGTGTTTAGCTAGGATAAGAATTATGGAAAAGGATGAGGGTACCACAGACGGGTTTATTTTTACCATGAGTTTGACATGGGTTTGGATAGGACTGGACCATGGGTTTAGGTGAACCATGAGTTTTGGGTTTTGACCATGGGTTTAGGTGGACCATGGGCTTTGGGTTTTAGGTGTTGACCATAGATTTAGATGGACCATAGGTTTTGGGTTTTAGGTGTTGACCATGGGTTTAAATGGACCATGGGTTTTGGATTTTAGGTGTTGACCATGGGTTTAGGTAGACCATGGGCTTTGGGTTTTAGGTGTTGACTATGGGTTTAAATGGACCATGGGTTTTGGGTTTTAAGTGTTTGGATAGGTTTTTGACTCTTCATAAAATTCAAGTTATGCATGCATGTATGCATGAATGAAAGGTTTCATGATAATGATATACCAAGTTCAGTATTATGGTACATAAAATCTTAAAGGAAGGTTATATGAGTCATTACATGAAAGGGTTTGAAGGGAACCTCGCGATATACCTAACCACATGTGAGACAAGGAACCTCGCGTGGGTCTAATGGTACGTGCATACTTGTTACACCTCTAAAAGGATTAGAGGATACGTTATGGGCTAGATGATTTCACTATCGGCAAGCAGACCTAAGGAAGGTTGCCCACTCGATGTGACTTTTTATCCTTTGTTTTCCTAGAAGCTAGGCTTTTGTGGACTATGAGTCTGATGTAGTGATGCATGATACTAAAAGTAATCCACTTTATCTTTTATTTGAAAAAGATTTTAAATCTCCAATGGAGTCGCCAACTGTGAGGCCTCGCCTAAGCACCGGTCCGCTCCGCCAAGCAATCGAAATGCTCTTCGGGAGAAACTCCACAATTGAAACTCGCTTTGAGTTCAAAAAATTGATTTTTATAATTTGAAAATTGTGAAAGTGAGTCGCCACTTTAATTTACTTGTTTTAATTGGAAAATTAAAGAAAACCCAAAGTGATTGACTCCAAAAAATATATGATTTATCCTAACGGAAAATGCACTAATCCACGATTGACCAAAGAGGGCTCGGGGATCAGGTTTTGGTAATTACACAATTGAGAAAATATGATTTTCTTTAGTTTGACTAAAAAGTGCAAAATAACTCTTAAAAAAGGAATTTTTGTGTATGCATGAGCAAGAATATAATGATGAATGAAACAGATATATATAATAAAATGAAATGAAATGGCAATAAATAAATAAGCAAAAGTAAATTCTACTTCATTATTATATGGTCAAAACAAATAAAATAAGAGGATCTTTCCTCTAGCCCTTATAGGTATTAGGGAAAGCACACATTCCTCAACTAAGTTAAGGAAATGAAAGTACAGATTTGAAAATAAATAACAAATATAAAAGGGAAAAATATTATTAAAAATGATTTTGGAGTTGATGCCTTTTCAGAATGGCAGCCTGCGTATCCTATTGAATAGGAATCAAACCCCAAGCAGTTCTTCCTTCTTGCGAAGGAGGGGTTCTGGGAAAAGTGTTGGTTTATTTATTAATTTAATTCTAATTCTTAAATTAATAAATTTTAGATCTTTTCTATTTTAGACCTAAAGAGAATTCTAGATCTGAATTTAGAATTTTGAAAAATAGAAAGAAGATTATACCTTTGCTTTCCTTGATTTTCGGATGAACGGGGTGAGCTTAACTCCAAATCTAAGCTCCACTTTGGATTTAGGACCATGAAGTTGAACCTTAACAGCAAAAGGTTAGCAAAATAGCATTATCAAATGTATCAGAGAGAATTTCTATCCTTGGAATCCCCCCCTCTAAATGAGCTAGAAGGAGGCTCTATTTATAGAGCTGGTGAGGGGGGTGTCGGCGGTATGGACGGCGGCGTAAGCATGTCACCGGTGGCACGGGTGGCACCGACAACATGCCAGACGTCCGACGGCACGTTGAGTGTGCCACCTGGCTGCCAACACTAATTTCGTGCCGCCCAAGGTGGCACGGAAGATATGCCGCCCATACGGTGACACGGAAGGCATGCTGCCCTGACGGCGGCACAGCAAACGTGCCACCCAGACGACAACACGTCAGGTGTGACGCCCAGGGCAGCGATGCACCTCTCGTGTGTTGGCTAGTTGGTTCGACTTGTTTTCTGCTTTTTCGTCAATTTTGGATCCGTTTCAGTTTTGATTCGAGCTCAGTTTGATCTTGTGAGTTCGTAACTGAAAGACGGTCGACTGGAGAAGGAAAGATTCAGGAAATTTATTTTTCAATGGGGCGCTGCCGCCTTGACCCCTGCCCTCTAATTGGCTAGTGGGACCGCCGTATGCGTAGCACCCTATTCTTAGTAGGTGTCAAGCTGCAGCCAGATCAGGAGGTGCAAATTTAAAGGTTCACAGGTTCATGCATCGAATCCAACTAAAATTAACCAACTTTCCCCTTCCCCCCCCCCCCCCCCCCCTCACCTTTTTCACTTACTTTTATTTTGCTTTCTTTTACTTAGTTATTAGGTTTAATTTGGGGAATGTGTGACTTCCCTAGAACCCATAAGGGCTAGAGGAGGTATCCCCTAAGTTTGGATTTCATTATAATGTTAACTCTCTTTTATTTTAATTCCAATTGTGTATAAACTTTGTGGATTGAATGATCATGCATACTGTAAATTATTCATGCATTTTAATTTATTCATGAAATATATTTTAAGTTACTTTTATATTACTTGGCCAAACCTATTTTGTTAAATTAAACTAAAAATCTAGTCTCCAAATCCTCTTTGGTTTCAAGGCTAGTAATCATTTTTCTTTTAGGTAATAATTGGAGTCAAATGGATTTTTTTCCATATATTTTCCCAAATAAAAATAAATTAAGGCGGCGACTCTAAGAAATAATTTTCAAACCTATCAAAGACAAGCCCGAGGGATTCCTCATGAGTTCTTCCCCAAATGAGCATTTCGATTTCCTTTAGTGGATCAGACCAGTGCTCGGGTGAGGCCTCACACTTGGTCACCAAAATCATGAAACTCCTTGATGACCGCAGTCAGATTCACCTATCCCTCTACCACCATCTAACTGGCTGTGTCCTCCAGTAAAGCTAAAAATTCTTGAAAAACTCTATAGTATCCAACTCTAAACTCCACCACTACTAGAGCTACCTCTGGATCGCAGCCTAGTATGGCACAGAATTCCTCAAATGTAATGTAAAAACCCACATTTACCATAGAAGTTTTCATGACAAATTGCTTTAATTTAGAGTTATTGTGACAAAATATTTGATTTTATGAAAATTTATGTGTGATGTCATTTATAAGTATGTGTGTAACAACCCACACCTACCTTAGAAATTTTCATGATAAATTGCTTGATTTAGAATTATTAAGGTTAAGTGTATGCTTTTATGAGAATTTGTATTCTATGAGTTTGATGAGTATGTGGCATGTTAAATTAATTTTAATATATATAATATGAGTTATTATTATGAAATAAATGATTCGCATGAAATGCATTAGTATAAAATAAATTATTTTTCATAAAATTAATTTTTATGTAAAAAGGCAATTTTTAAGCATAAAATAATTTTTAAATAAATATTTTTGGGGGAAATTTTAATGAAAAATAATAAGAAAAATATAGTTATTTTAATTACCTATAATCAGCCCCTAAAATAATTAAAAAGGCTCAAATATCCAAAAGCCCATTACACTAAAACCCTCCTGACCTAGCTCATTAAGGGTATTATTGGAAATTGCCTAAAGTCCTACATTTAAATACCTAGTTTTTGGCCAACCCTAATGTTCCAGCAGCCATCACTCTATTTTTTTGTACTTGGATAGAAAAAAATTCTCTCAAAACAATTTTCTCTATCGAAATTAAGAAAACACCTTTTAATTTGCAATTTCTTGACCGTAATCATAAGTTTTTCTTCTCTTTTAATTTTCTATCTGATTTCTATGAAATAAATTATGAGAAAATTATTTTGAACTGGTTGGTTACTAATTTTTACAAATTTAATTCAGTTTGGGTGAGTTGTTGTAAGAGAAATATAATTCTCTACCGAAAATACAATTCTTTCTATGCGATTTCTCAAAAGGTGAATTCCATAACTCAAAATTGAAATTTTTATGCATAGACCATATCAAGGGGGATATTTCTACATTAATTTCTAGACTGATTTTTGATTTTTTGATGAAAAATATTGAATTGAATCATATTTCTGCATATTACTATAATGACCGAAAAGTTTTAAAAAACAAAGGAATTCAAGATTTTTGTACTAGACCTTAGAAGTTGAAAAATCCTATGATTATTTATACATATGGCTGCCGATTTGTAATGTTTAATATCCTAATATGATATTTGTTTTTTTTTTTGGATAAAAAATAATGATTTAAATCATGTGTTTGTATATCACTATAATGAACGGAAAGCGCGGAAAGCTTGAAAACTCATGATTTTCACCCTAAACCTTGAAATTTAGAATTTTCATGCATAATTATGATCAATGGCTATTGATTCATACATGTGGATATTCTAAACTAATATTTGCTATGATTGAATGAAAAATAATGGTTTAAACTACCTGTTTACATATTACTGTAATGACTAAAAAATACTAAAAACAAGAAAACTCATGGTTTTTCATCCTAAAAATTAAAGTTAGAAATTTTCATGCATGTGAATGTATATGTGGGTAGATTCCTACAAGTCTATGTTCTAAAATGACTTTTGTTTTGATTACATGAAAAATCTTGATCCAAACCATGTTTTTACATATTACTGTAATAGACGGAAAGTGCAAAGAATAAGAAAATTCATGGATTTTCTTTGAATAGGGCATTTGGCCTACATGGAATTCCTATTCCAATGTCTATAATTCTTGTGTAATGCATTTTAATGATTATTGACATGTATATATGTATGATAAATAGTTAAATTGCATGTTGGTTGAAGGAATGATTATAAACTAGCCTAGAGGCACTTTGGTATACTTAAACTATATTAACCTTATGTTGTGATAAGAATGTGAATGTGATTGGAAAATATTGAAATAGATGTTATGATGACTTAATAATGAATTAATGGTCTTGAATTGATAAAGAGACTGATTGAAGGAATTGGTCATAAGAGATAAGCATGATGCTTAAAAAGCTATTTGTTAAGTGGACATATATGAAAATGTAAAATCTACTGGGATGATTGTTAAAGTGAATTGATATTGAAATAATGATATTGTGTTGACCTTAGAAAGATATTGACATGATTTTAATGTATTTTTCATATGGGCCTATAAGGGCCAAGTGTATAAGACTTGTAAAGTCAACGTGTATGTGCAAATGATGAAGTATACTTATATGTGCAACTCTAAGTATATGTGAATATTATATGTACATAGAATAGTTATGGGATAGGATAGCATCATGATTAAATAAATACTAAGTATTAAATTAAATATTATATTAGAGCTTGAGGAGCTTTAGAGGTTCAAAAGGGCAACGTGAATTAAGAGCAAAGGAACCATAAGGTGAATAAACATTGTATTCATTCTACAAGTGTGAGTAAACATTATGATATTGTTATAGTATAAGCTATCATGATATGTGTACCTTTGACTTGAAACCCAAGTTCTTTCTATTCTAAAATGAAACTCTATGATTTTTCTTATTAAGCTGGGGTTGCCAAAGGACAATTGGTCCAAAAACCATTTTGTTTATCCATTGATAATTCCTTGTGATTATTACCCTAACTCATATTCTTTCTAGAACTACACTATCTTTGTATCTTTTGCTTAAAGTTAAATTACCATTGTTATTATGATACATGTTATTGCTGCCTTAAATGTTATTGTTATATGTGAATACCATTAGCTCTAACTATGGTACCTTTAACCCTTTATGCAGAAGTCCTCGTGCTGATGCAGGTAATTATCAGAACCTGTGCACATGATCTTAACCCAATGGATAGGGGTTGTGTATCCACCTCAACTAGAAGGGGCGGTTCTAGCTGTGGGGCTTGATCAGCTTCATGCCTTCTATGTGATAAGAGTTGGAATTAGGTATAAGGCCACATCTCCTCTATGTGTTCGAGTGATAGAGCAATAGCCTTCACTATTTATGTGTTATAAGTGTGATTTCTGCAAACTTGCTAAATTAAACCCTTGGTAAATTGTAACCTGATTCATGAATTGTAAATCATGAACTATATGTATAAGCTATGAGTTTCCTTTTCAAAGGAATATGTGTTAATGTATGTGCTTTATCGTTTACTCATTGAGATCATCTATCTTACCCCTTTTTCCTTGTGTGGTTCCAAGTGAACAAATGTGAGGAGGCAAGGTGATGGCTCAAGTATTCTACTTCGCTTAGGGATTTCCTTATCAAAGTCATTAATGATACCATGTTATGAAGTGTTGTCATTAGATGCTCCGAGAATATTTATTTTTGATGTTTATTTTGAGATGTTATTATTTATCAAGTTTTCAAGTGGATTATGAATATTATTTCCTTATGGATTCTATGTGAAGTGTGTAAATATTGTCTTCCGCAACTAAAGGTTTTCATATAATGTTTTAAATGAGTTATTGAATAAAGTTTGGTACGATCCTAGGCATGATTTATATATATGTCAATGGATTCTACAGGCATGGATGACCTTATATCTCCCTATGTTCTAAGACCATCATATCTCAAAAGTTGGGATGTGACATGTAGGGCACAGCTCCTCCATACCCATGCCAAATCAAAAAAGCTAAGCCACCAGATCCCAAAATCAAAAACATGCCCTCAAGAATTCCTAATCCACCCAAACTCCTCTCAAAACCAACATAGTTGAATCCTGTACCTACCCAAATTTATCTTATCCACTTTGTCGAGTCTCTTTGTCCATATGTGCATATAGTGATTGAAGTACGGCTCTATAAATTTGAAAAAAGAAGGGAGAAAGAATGAGAAAAAGTGAAAAATTGAGCAAAAGAAGAGCAAGTCAACAAACGAGCAGAGTTTTAGCTCTCAAATGAAAAAAATAGACAGATTTGCTTCAAAATTCCTACCCATATATAGGCCTCAAGGTGTCACATCAAGGTTAAGTCAAAAAGCTGCTTAGCCATGCCGCCAACATTCTAGGCACCGCTGCTGCCTCATTGACAGTAACCACCCTCACAATGGGTAGCGCTGCCCAGATTTGCAATGACACCACCAGTCATCTCAATGGCATGGCCCTATTCTAGAGTATTTTGTCATGCTTAATATGCCATAGCTAGGTTTCTGGTCCCCGCAAAGCAAAATTCAACTATTTTCTTCCCTCCTTGAGATAGAAAATTTGGAAGAAAATTTTTTCATAATATCTCACGACTAGAAACCATCAAGAACAACGAGAGAAATGGAGCCGTAAATTAATAAAACCAAATCTTAGGACATGCATTTAAATATAAACTTACATATATGGCATACATTCACCATTATCGATTGCAAGCATGCATTATATGGCATACATTCACCATTATCGATTGCAAGCATGCATTCATAAAATAAGCATACAAGATAAAATAAAAGCATTAGAGGTGTCAAATCATGCATATATGGCATGTGTTGACCATTGGCATAATATGAAAGTACATACATCAAGTGCATAATCATAAATAAATGCAATACACTCATCCAAAAAGGTAAAAGTAAAAGGAGGTTAGCATGAGTCTCCATATCAACAGCCTTATCACTAGTATTAGTCCCTTCTCCTCTACCTCAAGTGTGTATCCTCATCACCCTTCCTTTTGGACTCCGATATGTCAAAATGAGTGAGTAAGCCACCTATGGCCATCTCCATTCACTGAGACATCTGATAAGTGTTCTGAGCAAAATCCTAAGGGATCTACATAAAAGAGTGTCAGATATTTTGAATCTTTTTCAAAAGGCACAAATACAATAGAAACCATATCTAAGGGTCCTTTTCGAATGTAAGGAAATCAAAGGAACAGTGACATACCTAAACACTAATGGGAACATCTCGCACTCCAAGGCAAACAATATCAGGCATTGTCCATATCCTCGTACTACCATCTGATCCATAATAGGCAATTTGATAAGAGATATCATACTCTGTATCCCAGCCCATCGAGCCTGAACACTAGCTAGGGTCAGCAACATGCTTGAGCATGGCCCTAGGAAGTACTAGCACTAGGAGCCTCAAAAATAGGTAGGGGGATGCTCTCTCTCCGAATGGTAAGGGTAATGGAAGGGCACCCATGTGGTGTGATCTTACACATTAGAAACTGCTGCCATAAGTCATCATAGGGAGAGTCGAGGGGTTGAATGCAGTATGCCTCCTTGCTGATAAAAAGATCTAGAGTAACTTGGATGTGTAAACGAAATCTCATATCCATTGGCAAAGAGCTGGGAATGCGCCACAACCCTAATGTTTGAAAGCTCACCCTCTCGCCTAGATAGTATAGGCGAAAGTAAGGAGATCGTAGCAGCACTCGTCTATAGGAAAGTCTCTCCATAAAATTCATAAAAAGAGCAAGCATCACACTCTCCCTAAAAGGCCTCATGATCTATTGCAAGCAACTAATAAGCATACCATAGCAAATAATAGCAGAAGAATGAAAGATAAGAGGAATACATATTTATCAGTCAACTGGTTGAAGAAGGCTCTAAATGTTAGAAATCCATACGGACGTGAGGGATTTTGGTTCAATTTTTGCCATCTTTTCCTTGTTGGGAAGTCTTATACTTGCTAAACAATTAACCAAGGGGAGGTAAATGAGAAGTACTTATAGGCCCACATCTACGACATAAAGGCATCAGAAAAAAAAAAAAAAACTATCATGGCTGTGATAAAAGATATAGCATGATGAGTATGATCCATACCTCTTAGATTGTACTGACGGACTATGCGCCCATGGGACAAATCTATCATATCATGGTACATAGCACTCAAGACCAAACCTCAACAGTCGCACTTTACCCACCTATCTATCTGGGCTAAGCTCTTCAAGAAATTCAAACCCACCATATCTTCATGTTCTAGGTAAAAATGAAATCCGTGATGAATAGAAGACATAGGCAAGTGAGGGTCTCATCTAGAACAAGATCTCTAAAAGATAGTCCCTCTAGCTTCTTACGGAGGAGTGTGCGCCTGATGGTGGTACTCTCTAAAGGAGGGGCAAAACATATCAATACAGTGATTTCTCTTTGGGGGTATACTCATCTCTCCAATCATTGCACATATCAAGGGGTCGAGACCCGAATCAGATCCTCGATATCATATAGAGATCAAATGGGGTACAGGTCATCTCCCTGCAGAACAAGTGAAAAGTATTAATGGTATCCCACCACCGCTCAGTCAACCTTTATTAGGTTCATGTGTGACACAATCGAGTGTCTTCAACTCTAAGAAGTCCATGAAACCAGTCGGTTCTAGGAAATTCTTGATAGCACCTCTTATGGTGATGCACTTGTTCACCATATCCAAATTGCGCCATCCACTCTGATTTTGGATAATTTTTACCTGCAATAGACTAATAGGCACAATACATGTATAATGCTAGATTGAGAAGCAAAAAGGGATTCAGAGGGGGATAAATGAAATACTGACCGCTATGCTCCCGTTATATGAAACATGGTCTTGAGGGTCTTGGAGTAGAATTGAGGGATCAAAATTTTCCCTTGGCGCCTCATATAGTCAGCCCTGGAGTCTGCCAGCGAAGGGCATGGTAGTGTACTTGGACGAAGAAGCCATCGCTGCAAAGTGTTGAATCTGAAAAGCAAGAGAAGACAAATGAAGAAAATTTAAAAAAAATTAATTAAAAAAGGAAAGAAAAGAAATTAAAAAAAGAGAAAAAAATTGAAAATTCTTTTTACTATTATTATTATTATTATTATTAAAAAGAAAAAAAGAAAAGAAAAGAAAAAAGAAAAACAAAGAAAAAATAGAAGAAAAAATTATTATTATTAATGAAAAAAAACTTATTGTTATTATTATTGAAAAAGAAAAAGAAAAAAACTTATTATTATTATTATTGAAAAAAAAAAAAAAAAGGAAAGATGAGGCTCACGTTGGAGTGAGCCAAATGAAGAGAGAGGAGTTGTGTTGTGTGCAGCAAAGGGCGAAAATGTGAGCTATTTATAGATTTTAGCGTGCAGAAAAGACAAAATAGGGCATAGTAAAATGTACCCTATAATTATTTAGTTGCATAAAAATATATTTTTAGTCCATCTCAATTCAGAATCTAAATCCGAAAGTTTCTATGTGTTTATGAGTGTTTATGAAATTTTTAATCTACCCATATACACCTCATTCGCCTATTTTTTGACCGAAATGTAGTTTTTTACATTAGAAAAACCAAAAAAAATATGAACCTAAAAATTCACCAGTCTCCTAAAAAAGGTAAAATCAAATTCTAAAAATCACCAAAATTATCTCATTACAATTAGAATCATTTTTCGAACTAAGACCTATCAAAATTTCGGGTTCACTCTGATTAAAACTATCTAACTGATAAACAGCCTCGATGAAAGGGCAGTTATGAACTCTCATTTCAGCATCTTCAAAATTAATTCTGAACTTACCAACACTGACCGGAATATTTTTAGCCTAATTTGACACTTTTCTTATCTTGACTGGACCTTCTGTATTAGATAGTATTTTTTCAAAAATGATCGAATTTTCTCTTAGAATAACTGTCCAGCTACTCTAAAATTAATTTCGAGTTTATCAAAGCTTACCGATAAATTTTCTGAACTTTGAAACTCCCAAAAACTGATCCGAGAGTCTCAAAATTTCCACTAGCACGCCTAACAAAGCACCTAGTGGCGCCGCTGGTCTTTTGGGTAGCATGCCAGTCCCTCCATTTGGCATGGCCCCCACCACCCTATTTGTAGTTTTCAAAATACCCCAATTTGATTTTTTTAGCATTTTTCTATAGCCTTACCCCTCAATATCTTTTCACATTTTCACTTTCTAAACTACCCTCAACCCTATTTGCCTATAATAGGCTTGCTATTTCTCATTATTCTACACTTTAAAATTGACATTGATTGCTATCTATTAATTTTTCTTCTTCTTCTCCCTCTATCCACTCTTTAATTAATTAATTAATCATTTTAATTAATTAATTTCTTCACCCAAACTAAGTTAATTAATCCTTTTAATTAACTAAAAAATTTTTTAATCACTCAAAAGTTAATTAATTAATTAATCTTTTTAATTATTTAATTACTTCCTTTTCTTTAAAATCAAATTACATCAAAATCTTTTTATCACTCATCCACTATATTAATTAATTAATCATTTTAATTAATTCATTCATTTGCCAATCATTTTCTAAAATCCTTTATCAATCCAACCGTTCGGTTCCAATAAAATAAAACTTTAGTCCAGCAAAATACTTTTTCCATCTCATCCATCAAAATCTAAGGTATTTTTCATCAACTCATCCCCTAGTCCAAAAATCATTTTAATCAATCTGTAAACTCCTCCACTTAATTGTAAAATGAACTATATGGGTTTTGATCCCCATTCAATCAGGTACATAAACACATTTGGAATTTAAATCCAAACATCAAATCTAATTTTTCAAATTAAATTTATTCTCCATTTTTCAAAATGTAATTAATTACTTTCTAAATGATATTTATAAGAGAATCTATGGTCTTCCTAAAATCCCATAAGGGCTAGAGGAGACATCCCAATTTTTATCAATGTAATTGCCTTAATTAGAATTAAGGAGTGATTGTGTGGTTTCCCTAAATCCATAAGGATTAGAGGTAGCACTCTTCTTAATTTGTGAATATTTACTTTTATTGTTTTACTAATCCCCCATGCACCATACATTTATGTTATGCCATATTCATGCATTTTCTTTATTACCATCTTATAAATATTATTCATGAAATCAATTTTTTTAAGGTCAAATTAAACTTAAGAGCCAAATTTAGATTATTTAACTAAAAACCTAGTCTCTAAGTTTAACCTGGTTTGAGACTAGTTATTTTATCTTTTGGTAAATTAGTTGAAAATTAATAAATTAGAGTCAATTGGGTTTTTCCTTAATTTTTTCATTTAAAAATAAATTCGGGTGGCAACTCCTAAAATCATTTTTAAAATTAACCAATCCAAACCCAAAAGTTTCATTATGAGTCTAAATCCAAAAAAACATCCTAATTCCCTCTAGCCGATCAGACTGATGCTTGAGCGAGGCCTCATAGGAATCAATGAAATTAAATAATATAATAATTAAATTAAATCATGAATCTTGCAATAAATTATAATGAATCTGCATGTGATATATGATGAACTTAAACTTTATATATAATGAATCTGGTAATTATATGTGATGAACCTAAATTTTAAATATAATGAACCTCATAATTATATATGAAATATTAAATAATAAAAATTTTAAATATGAGGAATGAATGAAATTAAATTATATAATAATTAAATCTTGAATCTCGCAGTAAAATATAATAAAACTGCATATGATATATGATAAATCTAATTGTTATATATGATAAATTTAAACTTTAAATCTAATGAACCACTTAATTATATGTGAAAATATAAATAATGAAAATTTTAAATTTGAGTAATGAATGAAATTAAATTATAGAATAATTAAATCATAAATATGGCAGTAAAAAATAATGAATCTGCATATGATATATGATGAACCTAAATTTTAAATCTAATGAACCTGATAATTTTAAATTTAATATTAAATAATCAAAATACCAAGTAATCGAAACTTCAAAAAAAAAAAAAAGAGCTCAAAATCTTTATATAAACAGTATAAAAAGTCATCAAAAATAAAGATTATAAAATAAATATAATGAAGAAGAAGACAAAACAGTTTCAAGAAAAAGAAGAACAAAAAAATCAAAGCAATTTCTAAAAGGAAGATAAAGAAGAAGAAGAAAATGATGATGATCAAACTTCATTATTTCGAAGAAAAAGAGATTGTGCATCCACCAAAAGAAGAAGACAAAAAAGATTGAGCTTCACGCCCATCTACCAGATAAGCATGATCTTTTTAAAGAAAAAAAAAATGAAACAGTATGTTTTGACATGAGACCATGGAGCTACATAGTCTCGACTCAATGATACAAAATTGCCATTCTAATGGTTATCTTGAAGTTTTGATAATAAGCTAGCAGTTCACTTCTTATTTTTAAAATTTCAAATTATGAAATTTTCACTACAAATTAGTTCTTATCATTTTTAATTTATACAATACTTTTAGTCTTAAAATTTAATGCATGATGTATTTTAATTTTTTTGAGGTCAAATCACCAAAAAGAAATCTTATTTTAAGCTAAATAAGATATATACACCCAGCTACCAATTACAAACATCTGACCATAACAAAGCACACACTAATACAGACACCACAAACCCAAAACCACCAAACTACACACAACTAAATGGCCAAATAAGCAGGCCTACAAACGAACAGAAACAAAAACTCTTAGAACTAGCCTAATTGACACCAGTTCCAGTACAAATCTCAAAATTTACAAGTATGCTATATCGTAGACTACAGCTTCAAAAGAATGGTATCTTTGATCTGCTACACAACTGCTTTCTCAATAAAAACTTTCCCTTCAACACAATAGAGTTTCTTGCTCTCCATATGTGATAAATGGAAGCCACAAAGGCCAATCTTCTAACCTGATTGAGAACACTTCTCACTTTTGCTTTCCTTATAAAGTAGCTCCATTCTCTCTTCCAACAGAAAACCGTTCTATGAAAATTACAAGCCCCCAAAACCTTCTTGAAGATAGTTGCAGACTTGGAACACTGAAAAAACAAATGTTCTATGGTCTCCTCTTGCAATCCACGAAGGCTACACTTATTATCACCAATTATGCCCCATTTAAAAAGCTTCTCTTTAACCTGGAACTTTCTTTTGACAGCCAATCATGCAATAAAGATTCGTTTGGGGATATGATTAAAATTCCAAATCACTAAAGTCCAAGGTTTTAATTCATAAGATCCCTGAAAAAACCTTCAAGCATTAGCAATACTAAACTGACCTGAATTTTCGAACTTCCATGTTATAGAACTAGGAACATAGTTATTAATAGAAAATTGTGTCTTAATAAATTCCCAAGCCTCTTAAATAATGTCATCCATGGGGTTAAGCAACACCCACTGTCTATATCTCCACATATCCATCACTTTGGCAGATCTACTAACGTCAACATCAGCCACAGACAAGTTAGGATACAGCTCAACAATAGCCTTACCATAAGCCCACAGATAAAACTAAAAGCTCACATTCCCTCTACCAAGATGATATTCAAAGCAGCGTTTCTCCTCACTTGTATTCTTTTAATTTTTCAGCTATTATATTATACAATATTTTTCTTTTAAAATCTTGCATTCTTTTTCTCGAAAAAAAAAAAAAAACTTATAAAATCTTGTATTGAATAATATGTAGAAATTAAAATTGTTAATTTTAAAATTATGAAAAATATTAATTATGACAAATTTCAAGAATATTGTCGTAATTTATCTAATTGAATTAATAACAATAATTTTACAAACAAGGTAAACACTTCAGGAAAGGGGAAAAAAATAGTAATAACCCCCACAAAAATTACATAAAAAGATAATAAATTTTGAATCGGCAAATAATAAGTTATAACTTTTACATAAAAATTTAACTAAAGTCAAGCTCCTTTTTTTTTTTTTTTTTTGTAAATCTCTAATTTATAATTCAACAAACAAAAATCTCGAATTTATTTATATTTTAAATAAAATAAGTTGAAATTTAAATGAAAATTTTATCTAAAGAAATTGAAAAAAAAAGTGCTTAAATTTTTAGATTTGTTATTTGTGGAAAAAAAAATCATAGGAAATTTTTTACTCTTTTTGTTATATTGAGATTATGCTATTAAAGTTTTTTTTTTTTTCAAATTTAAAAGAATTAAAAGAAAAAGAGAACATATAATTAAGGAAATTACGTAGTCTATCCTTTTTAAATTATAATTATTTTTGTATAATGCTTTTTGAATTTTAATTTTTTTTGCTTTTTTATTTTTCTTTTGTATGCTTTTCTTGCTAGGGCTTTTATTCTTTTACTCTTTTCTTTTGTACGCTTTTCTTACCCATTCAAACCATCTCTCTTGCTCTGTCTATGGTTCTTTTGTTTCTTACTTGCGCTTCAAAATCAAAAATTGAGGGTTATTGGAGGCAGTTTTAATTTTGAATTTGTAACTTCTAGTTTTTTGTTTTTAATCATTGTCTTCTATTATGGTTTTCACTCGACATTCTTTGTGAAATTCCCAATTTTTAGTTGAGAACATTTTTAATTGTAATTATATTTTTAATTATAATTATTTAAATAAAAGATAAGAGTGAAAACTATGGTGGTGAGTTTAATTTAATTATGAATATATAGTAGACATTTATTAATATACTAAAGTTTATCTACAATATTTGTAAGTATATGTATTAAATTAGTTTATATTATAATATATGTTAATTAAGTTGTGTGTATTATACATGTATTAATTTACCTTACATTATAATATATAATATATATGTGTGTATATAAAATGTGTGTGTGTGTGCTAATGATAGGAAATTAAGAATTGTGTGTGTGTGCACGTGAATAAGGATATATATATATATATATATATATATATATATATATATATATATATATATATATATATATATATATATATATTGTGTGAAGTGTGTGTTGTTGTATATTAGGCATATTAGGTTAAGAAATATTGTGTCTGTGTGCAATAGTGTGAGGAGGTAAGGAGTTGTATTGAAGTTCAGCTGCTGAAAAAAAAATTTGCTGAATTGAGGTGTAAGAATTAAGAGTGCATTATATGGTGTTTGAAGAAAATAATTAGGATCTCTGATGCTCTTAAAAAATTTATTTCAAAATTTTGATTATTTGAGATAAGTCATTGGTTCTATTTATTTTATTAGAATTAATTTGTATATTTGGTTTTTCATTTAATTGGAGATTGTAGAAGAATAATTGAAGTTCAGCTGCTGAAAAAAAAAATTGCTGAATTGAGGTGTAAGAATTAAGAGTGCATTATATGGTGTTTGAAGAAAATAATCAGGATCTCTGATGCTCTTAAAAAATTTATTTCAAAATTTTGATTATTTGAGATAAGTCATTGGTTCTATCTATTTTATTAGAATTAATTTGTATATTTGGTTTTTGATTTAATTGGAGATTGTAGAAGAATATGTTAAAGTTGGTTCATAAATTAAAATTGGGTTAGCTATGTATATATTAGATAACCAATAATTTCAAAAATTTATAATAAATTATTGGCATAAAATTTAATGGTGGAATTATGACATTATTTTCTGCTAGATGTTAGTTTTATCATATTTAATTTGGAGATGATCCAACAGTTGGATTGAACAAAATTAAGAATAATGTGATAACTATTTAGTAAGTACATAGATTAGTTTAGAAAAATAATTATTTGGAGGTCTAAACGATGTCCGATTAGTGTGAAATTTTAATGAAATTTAAAAAGATATGTTAACAACTTCCTGTTAAAATTTCATAAATTTTAGAAAACGTTTACATAGGTTCATAAAATTTTTATTTTCTGCTATCAATGCTCAGTCGGTTTTTCAAAAACAATATTTGGGGTCCTTTTCTTGAGTCCCTAATTAAGTCCAAAGTAAATGATTTTCTAGTGGATAGATTTAAATATGAGTTTGCTGGCTGTATTTAAAATTTTGGATTTATTTGGAATACTTATGAGAGGTTTAGAGTAAATAAAATTACTGCTGTCCATGATCGAAACTAGAGAAAAAATATTTAGATTATGGTGTTGTGTTGCATAACACTTGCATTTCATGAAACCTATGATAATTAGATGCATTTGATTCATATTTACATCAAAAGTTAAGGGTAATCATTGTAAAATACGTGTGTATTCAGGTAGAGAATTGGCTAATCAACAGAACTAATAAATTTGGTGTTATCACTTGATTAATCTACTTTAGGTGAGGACACATGTGTAAAATCGATAACTAGCACTAAATAATTGTTTGGTAATATGATTGATGTTTGCATTGCTTGTATTAGAAGTCGAGGTACAAAAAAAATGCATGCCTTATTATGTGACGTAGTTGTATGAAATAACTTATATGTGGTTTATCAATGTGAATTGTTATTATATTGAGACAATATTTGTTGTATTGGGATAAAACTATGACTTGGGCTTCCCATGGTGCACTTAGGGTATATTTGGTTACTATATGATTTGGGCAAAACTACTTTATATGTTATATGTGCGTACCGGGCCTATTCGCAGTGCCCTATTATTAATGGTACTTGGGCTCAATGCCGTATATGCTAAATGACAAGTCCCGCAAGGTCTTTCCCATTTTATATTGTGTTTGCAAATTTCGTCAATAATAGTTGAGCTAGTGTAATTGCTATAATAACAAATGAACTTTATGTTATTATCAAATGTATTATATGAATTATAATGCAAACATATTATTTGAGATCTTGTTAAGTGTAAGAAAATAGTTGTTGTGCAATATTTGTAATTGATCTTATTGTCATGTGAATTGTTTGATTTGCACTTGATGACAAAATTATTTAACTTGATGCAAATAAATTGTTAGGAAATTTCCTACCATATGTGTTCTCATTGAGCAAAGTGGTATACACTCATTCCTCTTCAGATATTTGTTTTGCAGACCCTTAGTAGTTGGCAAGGCTTAACTCATCTTTCATTCTTAAAGTCGTGCCAAGTTTAAAAGTATCCATTTGTCGTTCCATTCTAGATGATTTCTGAGCTATTAGGATTTTGGACTTATTACCTTTTTGTTCACTTATTTATACTGTCCTTGAGTAGTTTAAAACTATTTATAAGTATTCAGATTTCTAGATATGTCAGCACTTATTAATTTGTTTTCCTTTAGATTGTTATTTAAGTTGGTTATGGAATTTATAATTGTGGGATTTAATAAGTTTACAAGTCAAACTTATACTTTGAATTAAGACTATATAGTGTTATATCCTTATTATAGTATATTTAGGCTTGTGTGGTTAGATTTCAGTCTAACTGCATGCCGGTCACAACCTCTAGGATCAGGTCGTGACATTCTTTTTCTCCTAAATTGCATTCTAATTCTCATATTATTAGAGATTTGTCTATTATTCGTTCTTCTCTAAAGAAAGATTTATGTGCTAGTGAGAAGAAGAAAATGGGTAAGAAGAGGGATTGTGAGAATACGAAAAGGGTGTTGAAAGTTTGAAGAAGAATGTTGATGATATTGAGGGAAAGAAAATTGATGTTGGTGATTCTTCTTCAAAGAAGGGTTTTGAGGGTGTTAAGTTTCCAAAGAAGAGAGCATTTGTTTCTAGTATTTCTAAAGGAGATGAAAAGGCTACTCCAAAGAAGAGGAAAGCGTCTTTTTCTGGTGTTTCTAAAGAAGATGAAAAGGCTATTGGTGTTGGGAAGTGGGCAAATGTTTTGATTTGTGAACCTTCTAAAAAGAAGTCTGATGTTAGTATTTTGTCTTTTGTAGTGTCTATTTTTTTTTTGTATATTTTTATTTTGACTTAATTTTGTTTGTATTTTGTGAATTGGAGGCAATGCTTTTATATGTGAAGTTTTATTTCTATATTATTCTTAACTTAATTATAAACTGACTTAATTATGATTTTAATAGTAGTTGATTATGTTGTTGGGTACTGTGATTTGAATGGGGAATATACTTTAATTGGTAGTTTATTTTTTTTTTAATTGTTATTGACTTAATTATGAATTTTAATAGTAGTTGATTATGTGTTGTTGGGTACTATGATTTGAATGAAGTATATACTTTAATTGGTAGTTTATTTTTATTTTATTTTTAGTTGTCAATAATTTTAGTTCGTTTTTGATATTTTTAGTTATAGATTGTATTTATTTTTGGCTTATTTGTGGTTTAACATGGTTGTATTTTAAGTATATTTTGTAGTGATTTTTATTCTATATTGTCCTTAACTCTATTTTGAACTTTAATAGTACTTGATTATATGTTGTTGGGTACTGTGATTTGAATGGAGAATAATTGGTAGTTTAATTTTTTATAATTTTAGTTGTTAATAATTTTAGTTTGTTTGTGATATTTGTAGTTATAGGTTGTACTTTTTTTTGTTTATTTATGGTTTATTATGCTTGTATTTTAAGTTTATTTTGTAATGATTTTTGTTCTATTATTGTATCTTATTGTATATATGTTTATAGTTGAGTTATTTTAGTTTTTTATTTGGTTGATTTTTATTTGATTTTTAGTTTTTTTTGTGTTGTAGTTATATCTTTTGTGTTTAATGGGTTGATTATTATTATATTGTAAGTTAATTTTTTTTATTTATAGTATTTGAGTAATCTTATTGATCATTTATGTATTCTTATTAATTTGCTTTTATTTTTTTGTTAATTATTTATTTAGCTGTGGCAATATAAAGTTTATTTAGATGAGTTTTTTTTAGGGAAGATAACAGTTCATCTTTTATATGAGACGATCAATGTGATTAAATAAATCCTTTCTAAATCACAACTGAAGTTACTTATAGAAACTTGTTTTGGGTATTTTCTTGATATACCTCCTTTTAAGATATATACACAACTTATTCATGCCTTACCATTGACGGAAGTTATTCAATCAAAAAATAATGAGTTGTGGATTCTTATTAATGGAGTTTGCTTATATTAGTGGTTTAAATTGTCTAGGTGAGAATAATAAGTTGAATTATTCTCATGGTAGGAATAAATTGTTAGAGAAATATTTTAAAGGTGTTCATAAGGTAAATAAGCAGTCCTTAGAGGATTTTTTTTTATTAAAAAGGTATGTTGATAATGATGAAGATGCTAATAAAATTGTTGTTCTATATTTTATTCATTTGTTTTTGTTTAGTTCACCAAATATTAGAGCAGTTAAAATGGAATATTTTGATATTATTGATAGTGGTGAATATAATGATTATACATAGGGTAAAGAAGTATTTGATTTTATACATAGGGTAAAGAAGTATTTGATTTTATAATTAATTCTCTTAAGGGACAAATTACTGGTAAGCAAAAGAAGTTCAAGGATTTAAAGGGTGAGGGGAAATGGCATAGTTTGTATTATAGGTTGATTGGCTTTCCCCTTGCTTTCTTGACATGGTTTTATGAGTATTGTCCTTATGTTTTAGGACAATTATATGTTTTGAGCAATTCTACTATTCCTTAGATTTTGAATTGGACTTCTAATAAGTGCCCTGATTTTAAAGCTTTTGAGAGGACTTTGCTTAGTGTTTTAAGTTCAAAGGTTTTTTTTTTTAATTTTTTTTACTTTTTGTATTTTTTTAATTTTTAATATTTGTTTTGCTATCTGTTGTTTTATTTTTGTAGTTAAAGTTGAGAAATATTAGTCCTTCTTCTGAAGAGAGATTGAAGCTAAATTCATATGGATTTTTTGATAATGGAAAAGGGAAGTGTGTTGAGGAAGGTAAAGAACAAGAAGATGATGATTTTGATGAAATTTTTTATCAGTACTCTAAATCTGATGAAGGCCATGATTTGAAAAAGGATAAAAGAAGTTGGGTTGAGGATGATTATTCTTTTAAGGAAATGATGGAGAAGTTGAATATGGTTATTTCTAGCCAAAACAAGATAGCTGATGATTTTTCTTCTTTGAAGACCTACTTAGCAACACAATTGGCTTTTGTTTTTAATGAACTTACTGAAATCAAGAGTAAAATTGGTGATGATTGTGGTGGAGTTGCTTTTGAATACAAATCAAAAGTAAGTTTATATTTATTATTTCTTATTAACATATTTTATTTTTACCTAATTTATACTCAATTTTTTTAAATGGTTTTTGTTTTATATTTTTGTTTGTTTTGATAATATCATGATTTTACATATCAGAGTTTAATGATGATATACTTATAATATCCTCAAAGTATACTCAAAATAAACTTAGAATGTACTGAAATTATACTCAAAACATATTGAGTTGTTTTTGTTTGTTTTCATAGACTAATGAAACTGAAGATCAGAAAATAATTAGAATGAAGAAGAAGAAGAAGATAAAGATGAAGATCATGATAAGGTGTTTTTATTATTTTTATATTATTTTATTTATATATTTTACTCTTTATATAATTTATGTAGTATGTTTATTTTATTTAGTTATTTTATTTTTGTTTTTAATATTATTTTTATATTTGTTCTATATGTGTAATTAGAATTATTAAGAAGAAAAAGATTTAAGAAAAAAGGATGGAAATGATGGTGATGATGAGGGATTTGGTGATGGTAGTAAAGAATATGGTGACAAAGGGGATGATGATGATGGTAATGATGGTGGAGAAAGTAGAAGAAGTGAGCACCAACATGTAGGTGATAAGATACATTATTTTTTTTTTTGAAATTTTTTATTTGTTACATAGTTATGTGTTAAGATAGATTTTTATATGGTTGCAATGATGTTGTGCAGTATGAGAAATTTGAAAAAAAATGATATTGGAGATGTTGTTAGTTCATCTTTCCTTAATGATATTGATCCAACTTTATTGGATGCAACTATTGATTTTGCAATAAAGAGTGTTGGTAAACTAAAAGATGTTTGAGTTGGTGTATATGTGTTTTGATTTTTGGTTTATTTTATTTTTTTTAAGTATAATGTTAGTTGATTTTGTTTTAATTTTGAGTTGATTTTTATCATGTTTTATCTTTTTTATTTTGTATAAAGTATATCATGAGTTAATTTTTAATTTATGTTGTTTATCAATAGGAATCATCAAGTCAGTGCACTAATATTGTTCTTTTTTCTAGTGGTATTGATGATGCTAAAAAGAGGGTGATTAAACCTAGTTTGATTTGCAAACTCCCTTTCTTGAATGAGTTTGGTTCTTCTAGAAGTAGTGGTGCAATGTAAAGTAAAGCATGTTGTAAAGTGTAGGCTGTCACCATTGCATGATAGTTTTGAATCTACCCTTGACTTTAACAAACTGTGCATATTTGATAGTTGGATTGAGAAAGGATTGAAGAAGATAAACAAGTAATATTTTTTTTATTATTTGTTTAAATTTTATTTATTTATTTATTTTTATTATGATGATTGTGTTTTTTGTTATTTTTTAGGAAGAAAATGTATTTAGAATCAAATGATATTATTTCACCTACTTTAAAGCTTGGTTTTGCTAAAGTTGATAAGGATGTGATTTTATACTTTGTATACTTGTGGTGGTTGCCTAAGTGGAACTATAAGTTGTTTATATGTTAGAGTTTCAATTTATAGTTTTTTAATTATTTTTAGTAATTGTAAATATTTTTTATATTATCCACATATATTTTTGTTTTTATTATTATATTAATTTTTTTCTAATGTTTTTGCAGCATATGGATGTTATTTTTTATTATTTGAGGAAAAAGGGAAAATACTCTAACAACATTACTGTAAAGTTTACTACAACTGACATTTTGTTTGATCATCGATTTAAAGTTTATTTGAATAAGAAGAAAGATTTCTCAGTTGTTAGTTTTGACGGTGTTGTTGTGGAGTATATTCTTGGATATTTTATGCTTTGCAACTCTCCTTGGGGTGATGTTGATCATGTTTTATTTCTTATACATGTTTCATTACAAGAACATTATATACTTTGTTGTTTGTATTTCAAGGAGAGGTGTTTGTTTGTGTATAACTCATTAAGGTCTACAAGGTGTTATTCAATTGCAAGAGAGGAAGTTCAAGTACACAGTGTTCTTTTGCCACATTTCTTGTGTATGCTTGACTTTTTTATTGGTTGAAAGGATATTGATTTTTCTGCTAGAGCGTATACAGACAAAAGTCTACGTGATCCAATTGATATTCAAATTGTTGAGAATTTGCTACAACAAAATGATAGTTAATTTTATGTTATTCTTTATGTTACATCATTATGTATATTGTTAAATTTTGTTGTTTTTAACTTATTATTATTTTTTTATAGTAATTATGGTATTTTTTGTTGGCTCATTTGCTGAGTATTTTATTTGTGGGAAGGAAATACTAGTGAATGGTTTCAATGTTAAGGAAAATCGATGGAGACTTGCAGTTCTCTTATTCAGTTATGCAAATTCCAAAAAAGAAGAAGATTTTGATAGTGATTTTAAAGGATGTGGCAGGCTCAACGAGACTGATAAGACAAAAAAAAAAAAAAAAAGAGAGAGAGAGAAAAGAAAGTTGATTTCTCATTATATTATATTTTTATTTCGTTGATGTAATTTTTATGATGGACAAGTAGCTTTTGTACTTTTATCATTAGATTTAGTAGTGGCATTGTTTAATTTGATACTAAGTTGGTTATCAATGTTTAAGAAGTGATTACATTTTGAGTATAGTTTGAGTATTTTTTTAAATTTATTTTGAGTGTATTTTGAGTTTATTATGAGTATATTATAAGTATACTCTAACTTTTAATATATGTTCATCAAATTTGTAGTAGTTTATATAACATGATATAATAGAATATATGTATTTTAAATTTAGAATAGACTTTTGTATACTGAATATTTTTAACGTTACTTTAAAATTTATTAAATTAGAATTTTAGATACATTATTATAGGTATATATGATAATGAAGTTTGCTGCATATAATGTCAATGTACTCTTTTGTATGTTGGCTATGAACTTAGTTTAGACCATTTTCAATTAGTTATTGTTATGGACATTATTTTTATGATTTTAATGATGCAGTTGTTTAATAAGTGATTATATATTTGGAGTATATATTGAGTATATTGTGAGTACATTTTTAGTCTATTTTGAGTATATTGTGAGTATATATTTAGTAAATTTTAAGGTTACTGAATGCTATTAAATTTATTTATGAACATGTTATAATTAGAAGATTAGATACATTATTACAGATTTAACAGAATGAAATTTAAAAAATGTTCCATAATTGTGTATAAAATAGTAGATACTGCATTATTGATATGCATTTGTTTCTGTATTTTATATTTGTAGTTGTTTATTAGGTGAGTATATGTTAAGTATATTATGAGTTTATTACAAGTATATTTTGAGTATATTGGATACTAATAACTTTATTTATAGATAAATTGAAATAAAATATAAAAAAATTGACAAATTTGAATAAGTTTTCTTAATCATATTTAATGCAGAATTTTTTAAAAAAATTTGAAATAGTTTATGAACTATTAATTTACTCTTGTTGTTAGTTGATTTCTGCATGTCTTTCTATTATGGCCTGGTTGTCCACATCTCCCACATTTGATTTTAATTTTATTTTCCCATGCTGACTTCAATCTCTTTTTCTTAGGTCTTCCTTATTTGACTTTGCCTTGTAGTGGTAGCATTTTTATGTCTTTGACCTCATTAGGTACATTCCATGTGCTTTTATTTCCTATTGGGTATACTGTTGATTCATATGGGGCAATCAACATATCTTTGGTGTAGAATTATGAATAATAATCATACGGATTTTGGTTCATATCCTTTAGTATAGCCATTGCAAGAGAACATGACAATTCATCCAATTGAAACCGATTACATGTGCATTTTTTTTTTAAGTTGACCACATGTGATTTTTCATTTTCAAATACTTGGAACAATTCATCATTTATTAGTTTCACCTAAAAAATAGAGTTAAAGATGAGTAAATGCAATTGGTAAATTTTCAGATATATTGAACATATATATAATATACTTAAAATATACACATAATATATTAAAAAAAACAGAACTGAGACTTTTATGTATTTATCTTCAATTTAACAGCTTGAATGAAGTTTTCATTTAGCACTTGTTCTACCCTTGTTGCTAACTTTGTGAATGTTGATTTGATAATATTTTTGTTTGTGCATGTCCACTCTTGTACTAAAGCCCATAGATACTTTAACAATAGTGTAATTGGTAGCTCCTGAGCTGCTCTATTAGATGCATTTAGTGACTCAGTTATATTTGATGTCATGGTTGAGTATCTATTGTTTTCTAAGTAAAGTCTAGACCATTTATGGTATCCTATGTTAATAAGATACAGTTTGATCCTTCTGTCAAGTTTGTCTAGCTCTATCATATGATTATCAAATTGTTGTTTTGTATATGATCTAGCAACACTAAAGAATGAGTTTTTTTTTTTATTTTTCTTGAATTTTGTTTTTAAGTTGTTTAACAAGTGATACATGCACACTCCATGGGTTGCTTTAGGATATATCTTCTCGTAAGCCTTTTATATGCTCTCATGCCTGTTATATATTATGCATATGTTTTCTCTTGTGCCAAATGTTTGTCTTAAATTGCTAAAAAACCACTTCCAAGATGCATCATTTTCAGAATATACTATTGAGAATGTAAGTGGAAATATCTTACCTCCTGTATCTTGTGTGCTTGCTGAGAGTAGTGTGCCTCCATATGTTACTTTCAAGAAAGTATCATCAACAACTATAACCGGTCTACAATACGTCCATCCTTGTATTGATGCTTGTATAGCCAAAAACATATAAAGGAAGTAGTTGTCCTCATCTATCCTTAATTCAGTATAAGATTCGGGGTTTGTTTGCCTCAACATATACAAGTAACTTGCCACCTTTGTATAGGACTCATTTGGTTTGCCTCTAATCAACTCCAAAACTTTTTCTTTTGATCTCGATACTTTTGCATAGTTTAAAGAAATACCATAATATTGTTTCATGTCTCTTACAATATATGCTGGGGTATATATTGTTTTGATGTTGAGATACTTAAACTTGATGCAGTCTCTAACCAAAGTTGTTGTTGCTTGCCTTTGATCACTCAACTTGATTTCCAAAGGATAGGTGTGATTGCTATTGTTTTTTCTGATTTTGAACATACTTGTATTGCCTTTTCTGAATGTTATGATAAACCATTTACAATTGTCATCCATGCAATTCAAGTAGTATTGCTTTTGACGAGATTTAGTTATTTTATACCGAAAATGGTTTTTGATTGCATAAAAACTCATTATAGATTTCAATGTCTCCTTATCTTTGTAAACCTGCCCAACAGCAACTTCAGTATGTCTTGGGTTATTTATTACCGATGGATCTTCAAGATTGTTTTGTGCTTTTTGAAGAATTATTGAGCTATTTTCATCAATAGTGGCCTTGCTTATCAGATTTGCATAGTCAATGTAATATGAAATGACTTCTTTTGCACAAGCATTAGTTAAGATGTGTTTTGAAATTGATATTGAGTACTCATTGATTGCAAGTTGTGATTCGTTGAAATGGATGTGAAGTAGTTGATTTGTGGTTGTACTTTTGTAGTAGTTATGGGTACTTGGTGAAGTTAGATTCTGTCTTCTTCAACTCTAGATAGAATAAGAGATTTGCATTGCCATCTATTTTTAATGGTACCACATTTCGATTATTGTCTCTTCAAGTTTGATTTCCAGTTGATTTGAAAGTATTTTCAACAGTTTTTCAAATATGCTATATTTGGGTATGAGTGTACCTGTCACTTCAAAGTCAATGTATATGATGTTTTCTTCCCAATGTCCATTATGATGAACAAAAATTGGTATTGTGTCCATATATGATTTAAAAAATATATATTAAAATTCGAATAGGCATAATGGTGTAAAAGTTAAAGTATTGTATACTTAAGATATAGTTGTGATATACTTGAAATATAATGTTTACTGGTGATGCTGATAATAATGTATGTTATTTAGAAGAAAAAGTTAAGATTGACTATATGATATACCTAAAATATACTCATGATACACTTGAAATATACTATTTACTACTAATGCTTAAAAATGTAAATGTATAAATATAATATATACTTGATTCATCATTGTTTTATGTTTGTATTCATGTAATAATGAATATTCAAATATTTATAAACTTATATGTCAAAAAAATTCAATATAAACACAAGTTAATCAAATTAATTAAAATGTATACCTATAATATTCTTATATATATATTCTAGATATACTAATTCCTAGGTTTTACGTGAAGATATGTTATATTTTCAAGCTTCTTTGCACCTTAGATAACTGTAAATTAATTTTCATGAAATAGAAATTTGAAAATCTTAAAATAATTATATTATATATTCGATTTGAATATTGTAAGTCAAATCATAGTTAAAAGAAAATAAATATATGTATGAAATTTGAATTATCTCAAAAAAAAATAAATGTAGAATCTGATTTGTCAGTTTAGTTCGATGAATTTTATAGATCTGAAAATTGATTTTGATTTTTTAACATAGTGATATATATATATATATATATATATATATATATATATATATATATATATATATATATATATATATATATATATATATATATATGTTGTTTTTGAAATACTTGAATTATATTTGAAGAACTGGTTGGTGTCAATTCACTATTTACAACAATGTCCAAAGATTTTTTGAGTTGATTCTTCAATAGATTTCGATTTTAAAAGAGATTTTATGAACGTGAGAGTTTTGAAGTTAGTTTTTTATATTAACGTTAGCTGGAGTGTATAAAAGTAAAATTTTTAAAATTAAAGTATAGAAGTTAGTTTTCAAAAGTGAAGGTATAAAAATTAGCCGGATCACCTTCTTAAGTATTCATGTAGAAATCTCCATAAAATTCTAATATATATATTAGGACCTAATTTGAAAAGGCCCAAACATTTACGTCCAATCGAATCTAAGTTTTGGGCTTAAACTTAGGGTTCAACCCTGACATTTTCAAGGCTGAGCTAAGAAGTGGCTGTACGTTTATTATTTGTAAACCTTAAATATAATTGCTATGTTTATTTATTTATTTTGTAAAGATGTATTAATATTTTTCATAAAAAAGTCAATTTTTTAAAGAATCAACAATAAGGCATAATGTTCAACAATTAATTTTTTTAAAAGTTAATTCCACTCTTCTTAATGCTAAAATAAAAAAAAATGAAACTTTATAAAATTTAATAAAAAAAATTGAGTAACATTGTATTTATTATTATTTGTGTTGTTGCCATTCTTGTTTATGCTATTAAAGTTCTTCCCACCGTATGATTCTTGTTGTCGATATTTTTACCATTTCAGAATAAATATTTTTTAAATTGTTCTCTTTGTCTTTTTTATCTTAATATTATTATTATTTTTCTTTGTTTTTTATGTGGATATGAATTTTCTATGCTTAATTATATAATACTCTCTATTTACAAATTATAATCCACTTTTATTTTAATATAAAAATTAAGAATTTATATCTATTTTACTATTTTATCTTTATTATAATCACAAATTGCATTAATCATTTTATAATAATGTGATTGATTATAACTATACTAAATGGTATATTTAGAAATATAATAATAAATTTAATTTAAAATAAAAAGTGAATTATTTATTTTAGACATCGAAAAAAAGAAATGTGAACTATAATTTATGGGCAGAGAGAGAAAGTGTGTGTGTATATATATATATATATATATATATATATATATATATTAAAAATTAATTTAAACATAAAATATAAATATTCATATTAGGTTATTTTCCAACTCTAATGGTTAAATTACCAAATACTTTATAACATAATATTAGTAAATTTGCATGTACATTAAATGTAATTTACATGATGTTTGAACTCATATATCTGCATATATAAAATTAAGAAAATGTACACAATGATTATAAATAAAATAGAACAAAAAATATATAATGAAATAAAACCATATAACAGTTAAATTCGAATAACAAAACACTAATTTTGAAACTTTAATAAAAAAAAAATCTTGTTCTTTTAAAATCTATTGTAGCAACGTATGAGTGTAAATTATTTATTAGCAATGTATGAATTATCTATTAAATTTTTTGCCAATTTCTTTCCGATGTAATATAAATTGGTATGTAAATTAACAGTCCAACTTCTATTTGGATTATAATTTGTTTTTTTTTAATCTTAAAACATAAAGTATTTTTATAATATCTTTTATTAATTTTAATAAATATGAATTATAAGTATCGCTGTTTTTGTATTGGGAATTTTTTTTTATGTTAAAATATAAAAGATTTTCATTCTTTATTAATATATAAATTTTTTTAATTTGAATATATCTTGTTACATACTTTGGGATGTCTCTAAATAGGGAACAATCTAAAATGATTTTACTCCAGCGATCAGTTTTAAAATGTTGGGTAAGTTATTATTTAATTTCTGACATTTAATTTAATTAATTAATTTTTTTTTTTTTTGAAAAATTAACTAATTGGACTCATAATTTTAGTTCATTCATATTATATAGTCCATCCATCAGGATTTTGTACTTTTCCTATTAAATTTTATAAAAAAATAAAAATTCCCCTTTATATTTATAATAAATATAAGTTTAATTTTATTATTTAAAAATAAAAAATAAAAATATTTAAATTAACAAAAGTAAATAATATTTAGATATTTATATAATAATTATGTTTAATATCATGAAATTATAAAATTATTTATTAATCATATAATTATTATATATAATAAAAATAAAAAATATTTATATTAATAAAATTAAATAATAATTAAATGATTATTATATAATTTTATTAATTTTTGAATTTTTTATTTTTAAATAATAAAATTATATTTCTACTTACTATATATATAAGGGCATTTTAGTTATTTTTCATAAATTTAATAGAAAAAAGTACAAAAATTAGATGGAATAACTAAATAGTTTGATAGAACCAAAATTGAAGGATTAATTAGTTATTTTCTTAAAAAGCAGAGATAAGTTAACTAGTTAGATTAAACAATAGAGACAAAATACTAATTTAACTTAAACAATTTATTTTTCACAAAAATAAAAAATTACTCTATTAATAATTTATTTTTAAATTATATTTTATATTGTATTTAGACTTATATATATATATATATATATATATATATATATATATATATATATATATATATATATATATATATATATATATATATATATGTAATGTTAAACTTAATATAATTTATATAGTTATTTTAGTGGAATTCAACTTTACTATTGTTGAATTTAACGATATTAAAGTTAAATTTAACTTTAGTGAAGTTGAATTCAATCTTATTAAGATGGAATTCAACTTTATTAAGGTTGAATTCAACCTATATAAGATAGTATTTTTGAAAAATTCGAGTTCAACTTTAATAAAATTGAATTGAACCATAATAATAATAATAATTTAAAAATCAAATTGTTAATTCATTTTGAAATAATATAAATTATTACTTTATTACATGATATATAACTTATTTAAACTTTAAATATATATTATATAGTACATTCTTAAACAAATTATTAATTATTTAAAAAAAAATTAAATCAAACTAAATTTAACATCAAAACTAATTAATTTATTGAAAAAGTAGGCATTCAAATTTATAATTATATATCAATATACTATAGTACAATAATAAAATAAAAATTTATATTATTCCAAAATAGATTAATAATTTGATTTCTAAATCATATGTTATTATTTTTTGATGTTGTTAATGTTGAACTCAATTTTATTAAAGTGAAATCATAATTATTAAAGTAGAACTCAATGAAAAAATTAATTTGACAAAAAAATTTTAATATCAATATACAATTTGGCTGTGTGTGTGTAGATATATATATACTCCCCATTTTCAATAAATTCCTTTTCACACTGAAAACTCTCTGACCAAAAAAGTGAAATCTTCCTTCTTCTATCATCGATAAGGCATATTACTGACTTGAGCATCAGAGGCTCTTTGCCAAGCACTAGGCCTAACCCCTCCTAACCTTTATTCTTCCTTTGCAGGCTTACAACACTTAGGCCTAATCATAGAGGTCCAATAAAATTCATTTGGTCAATCTAGCTCCAATTAAGTTGGCGTTGTCTGTGGAGAACATTGGCTAATCTCTTAGCATATATAATTCTCTTCTTCCTTTAAGGATAATGACACTTGCTTTCCTTTCTTGGCCAAAAATACATTATTCCTTGCTTCCTTAGCAAACTCAAACGCACCAACTTATCTATAAACATTCAAATACAGTTAAGAAAACTCACCAAAACCTCAGGAGAAATGACTAACCCCCAAGAGAATGATATCCATAATCCCTCAAGCTCTCAACTTTCATCCATCTCCCAACTTTCATCCATCTCCCTATAGATATCCAAACTCCACATGTTATAGACCTAAATACATCCTTTTAACCCCTTAGTAACATGGTTACCCACTAGTCCTCATTAGGACCTAAGAGAGGCACTTTAGATCTTGCTAATCCTGATTTAGCCACTATAGTGAAATTCATAAACGCCTTTTCCTCTTTTGTCCAAGCCACCCTGCAACAACCAACACCCTTGAACAAAAATGCAACCGTCGTCCCTGAGATAATTCCCAGAAGGGAACTAGTTGGACGCTTGATTTATGAAGACCAACCTTAGAGTATTCATGGAGTAGTAGCTAGAAAAATGATGATTAGAGATAGAGGAAAGCAAGTAAGATCTGAGGTGGTAAAAGGGTAGGAGGAAGATACCTCTAAAGGCAAAGAAGAGGATTTTGAAGATGCTAAAGTACCACCTCTTAGAATAGGACATGCACATACACATGTGAGGTCTCGCCTGAGCACCGGTTCGATCCACTAAGTGGGATTGAAATGCTCATTTGGGTTTGAACTCACGGTGGAATCCTCAGGTTTAGATAGATTGATTTTGAAAAGAGTTACCACCTTAATTTATTTTATTTGGGAAAAGATTAAGGGAAAAAACCAAATTAACTCCAATTAATATCGCAAAAGAAAAGATCACTAGCCTCCAAACCAAAGAGGATTTGGGGACTAGGTTTTCGATTTATTTTAAGAAAATTAGTTTGGAAAATTTAATATAAAATGACTTAAAATAAATTTCATGAATCGTTTACATAATGTATGAACAATTATATAATGCATGAATAAACAAATAGATAAACATTCATTCTAAGCGATAAAGTAAAGGAATTAACTTTACAATTCAAAATCACAATAGGGGATACTTCCTCTAGCGCTTATGGGTTCTAGGAAAGTCACACATTCTCCAAAATAATTCTAAAACAATAATTAAAGGAAAATAAAGAACAAGTGAAACAAAACCAACATCATAACAAAAAAAACAAACTAAAAGCAAATAACTTAAAGAAAAAGAACTAATTCATAAAAGAATATACAAGAAAAGGATTATTTCTTATTTAAATTAGATTTGATGCTTGAAACAAGTAGTATGATTTTGAATGGGAATCAAAATCTACATAGTTCGCCCTTCTTGTGAAGGGGTTAGTTTAGCCTAGCCATTTTATCATGTTTCAGTTCATTGATTGAAAGGTGGGTTGATTGATTAAATCAGATTGATTGATTACCAAGTTGTTAATTAGGTCAGGTCTTAATTAACAAATCGATGCAACAATTCAAATAGTTTACCTAATTGACTAAATCAAATCCTAATCAACATGCCTTAAGATAATGAAAGAAAATGATAAAACATGCAAAGCAAAGAAATAATAAATGAAAAGAACAAACTAAGCAATCTTAAGGAAAAATAACAGAGCAAACAAATAGAATAATATAAAGTAAAAGAAACACAAAAACGAAAACAAAACAAAACATGAAAATAATAAAAAAAGGAAATAAATACCTTACGAGAGCGAGGCTTGGGGATGTAAGGCGGATGAAGCAGACGGCTGGATCGCAATTCCACCTTCTTGGCTCAGCGGAATGACAACCTTTGAATAGAGACTTGGATGGTATTATTAGGACTTCCTTGGACTGCTTTGAGGAGAGTTACCTTGAAATGACTACCCAAATAAACAAAATAAAATAAAATTTTAAACTCAAAAGTTTATTCCTTTCGGACCAAACTTTGAAAAATATTGATTGCTTTGAAATCAATTAGTTTGATTAAGCAGTTCTAAGTTGGAAATAAGGTTGGGGTATTGTTTGTATAGGGAGAGAGTTGGGAGCAAAAATGGCAAACTTTTGATGTGGGATTTGCTTCCCAATACACGAAACTGCACAAGAAGCTTTGGGAATTGCACATGGCAACTTCTGAACCACGCAAAAGCATATGAGCATAGTGTAAGTATATAGGCCTATGTGGTTTCGCACAGAGCCTATGCAGTTTTGCACAGGCTCTGTGTGGTCCCTATGGCCTGTACGCCCTTTTTTACTCTGTTTTGACCCATTTCAGATCTGATTTAAGTCCAGTTTGATTCTACAGGCTCGTAATTGAGTACTAGTTATTTGGAGGTATAAATTTAAGAGTTCACAGATGTCCCCTCATCAGAATTGGCCTATTGGGAAGGCAATTATGATGATAGTGAACCTGGGGAAAAAGGTGCCATGTTAAATTCTGAGCTTATGTGTTCTTTCCAAATCCTTTGAGAGGAGACCCCATAGGATAAATGAGGTTTTGTCAATAGCTATCGGTCTGGTCTTGACATTGGATGCTGGAATGATTTTGGTGAATTTCAATTAAGGCTATCTGTCTAGCCCTAATATTATCAGTAAAGTTGATTTGTGTGACTCTCATTCAATACTATCTGTTCGGCCTTAATGTCAAAAGTAAAGATGATTAGGGTAAAATCTCAATTAAGGCTTTCTGTCCGACCTTAATGTTAGAAGAAGAGTTGATTTGGTGAAATCTCAATTAAGGCTATTTGTCCGGCCTTAATATTGGAGAATAGAGAAGATCTGGTGAAATCTAGTAGAAGTAATGGTTTTGGTCTATTTTGGATGGTCCAACTTGATGCTCGGTCAGTTTTGAGACATTTCTGGTTTGATTTGGATGATTTTATATATTTTTCAGGGAATTTTTGATTTTATGCTATTTCTATCATAACAGAAGCATCCTAAGTCTAATATGGGTGATAGGATCTCTGAAGAAAGAGAAAAATATTGTGAACTAATAGCGCTGAATTCTAACCTAAAATGAGTTTAAAATCGCATCCCGAGTGATTTGGCAGTGATAGTTCACTATGTAAGTGGACCCCCTATATAAAGAGGTAACTACCTCTCACTTTTTTACTTTTTCTCTTTTTTTTTTTTCATTTTCACTCTCTCTCTAACTTTCTTTTCTCTCAATTCTCTCTAACATTCCTTTTCTCTCTCTTTTTTCTCTCTTTCTTTTTTATGGCTTCCTCATCTAGTAGTTGCCACAACCAGAACTACCAGGCCCCTCAGGAGAACACCTAGCCTGATGATCTACTTCAGGAGTCAGAGCATCATGTGTCTTAACTTGTGCCATGGAGGTATTTATATATTTCTCTCTCTCTCTCTCTCTCTCTCTCTCTCTCTCTCTCTTTTTTACAAGTACAAAATGGTAATTTTTATTAAAAATTAGACTGTACCCACAATGGGCTGCTTACGTATCTCCTTACATATTTTCAATCTAGACTAATTAGCAAATATTTTGGAGAATCAAATCCACGTAGTTCTAATTACATGATGCATAAACAAAAAACTAACATTCATATAAAATAACGCTTAAGTTGATCCAAGTTACATTGACTGGCGAACTCCACCCCATCTAAATCCATGAGAATAGTTGCTCCACTTGACAGGATCTTTTTGAGTATATAAGGCCCAGCCCAATTTGGTATGAATTTTCCCTTAGGATCATGCACAGGAGCTTTGATTTTCTTCAAAACCAAATTGCCTTCTTCCAAGCCTCTGCCCCTGACTCTTTTGTTGAAGTGCTTTGATATCTTTTGCTTATAACCTTGAATAAGATATAAGGCATCCATTCCCTTTTCATCAATGGCATTAAATTGATCATAGTATCCTTTTATCCATTATGTTTCTTCCAACTGACTTTCTCATGATTCTAGCTGATTTGATTTCAACTTTAATTAGCAAAACAGCTTCCATACTATATACTAATGAGTAAAGGGTTGCACCTATTGGGGTACGAATGGAAGTGCGTTATCCCCATAAAGCAAATGGTAGTTGTTGATGCCAATTATTATGATTATTGGTCATCCTCTATAAGAGGGTTTTTAGTGTCTTATTGGTTGCTTCAACTGCACCATTGGTTTGAGGCCGGTAGGGAGAGGATCTGTGATGTTGGATCTTTTCTTTCTTTAACAATTGGACCACTTCTTTCTGAAATGCAACCCATTATTTGTGATGACTTCAAAAGGAACTCCAAACTGACAAAGGATCTTAGTTCGAATAGACTAAGTTACTCTTTTGAAATCCAACACTTGGTATAAGGAGCAGTCTCAACCCACTTTGAGAAATAGTCAATCGCAACTAAGATGTATTCATGTCCGGCATAAGATTTAGGGCTTATCCTTTTGATGATATCAATACCCTAAGTTGCAAAAGGCCAAGGAGTTGCCATTGGGTTGAGTGGAATGGGAGGTTGCTTTTGGAGTTTTGCATAAATCTGGCACTTATGGCATCTTTGCACAAATTTGGCATAGTCTTGATTCATAGTCAACCAGAAATACCCTAAATTCATTATCTTTCGATCTAATGCAATCCCATTCATGTGAGGACCTTCTTCACCACCGTGGACCCATTCCATGATCTTCTAAGCTTCACTCTCAGTTACACACCTCAAGTGTATATTGTCCCATGCTCTTTTGTACAAGACATCCCCATTTAGGATGAAATTGCTGGCCAACTACCTTAGAGTTCTTCTTTCTAATTTGGTTGCTCCTTCCAGATATTCATCATTTTGCAGATAGTTGAAGATATCCCAAAACCAAGGTTTCTGATTAGCCAAATGAATGTACATATACATAGTGTGATAACTGAGTTCCCTTTTTACCTCGATCACCATAAGTCTGATTATCTCTCCATCACTCATATCCAACATCGATGCAAGAGTGGTTAAAGCACCTGCAAACTGAATTTTAGCCCTAGGCAGATAATGGAATGATAGCTTATAAAATTTCTTTGCAAGATCTTTCAAGCGTTTATAACAAGGAACCAAATGCTCCTCTTTTATCTTCCATTTACCTAAAGCTTAGGATATAATTAGATTTGAATCCCCATAGACCTCTAAATAGTCAATTCTGAGGTTCATAGCAACTTTTAACCCAGTGATGTAGGCTTTGTATTTAGCTTCATTATTTGTTACTTCAAAAGCTAACTTAACAGCCATGGGCAGACTTTCTCCCTTAGGGGTAACCATAACAATCCTAGCACCATAACCCTTTTATTTGCTGCACCATTAAAGAAAAGCTTCCAAATTTCAAGTTTTAGCTCCATAATATCCTCATCAGGGATTTTTGGTTTAAACCATTTATCGTTTATAGGAGCTGCAACTAATTGATCAGTTATTACACTTCCCTTTATAGCTTTCCTCTAGACATACTTCAAATTGTATGCTGCTACAACCATCCATCTTGCCATCTTACTATCAAGAACAGGCCTCTCCATAAGGAATTTCAAGGGGCTCTTGTTAGCAAGTACATGAGTGGTGTAGGAGCTGAGGTAATGTTGGAGTTTATGGCAAACCCATACCAAAGTAAGGCATAGCTTTTCAATTTGGTTGTAATTAAGTTCATGGGTGAGTAGTCACTTGCTTAAGTAGTAGATGGCATTTTCTTTGTGTGATTCCAAGGCATTTTAAACAAGCATTGCCCCAATAGCCTCTTGAGTGACAGAGAGCTATAAGAGTAATGGCTTACCTAGTCTAGGTGGTTGCAGGATATAGGGGTTCAGGAGGTATTCTTTGATTGCTTTAAAGGCTTTTTGGCAGTCTTTGTTCCATTGCTTAGAGGCTCCTTTCTTTAATAACTTGAATATAGGCCCACACACATCAGCCAATTGAGAGATGAATCGACTAATGTATTGGAGCCATCCCAAGAAACCTCTAATCTCCTTCTCTGTCTTAGGAGGTGGCATTTCTAAAATTACCTATGATTTGGCTGAATCAACCTCAAATCCCTTTTTTACTAACCATGTACCTAAGGAAAATCCCCTGATGATGCGCCAAAGAGACATTTTGCTAGGTTTAGCTTTAGGTTGTATTAGCGAAGTCTAAGGAAGAATTGCCTTAATGCTTCTAAGTGCCCTTTAGTGTGAGATCTCGCCTGAGCACCGGTCCGATCTGCCAAGGAATCGAAATGCTCTTCGGGAGAAACTCCACGATTGAAACTCGCTGTGAGTTTAGAAAATTGAGTTTTGTATTTTGAAGGTTGAAAAGTGAGTCGCCATTTTAATTTACTTATTTTAATTGGAAAAATTAAAGAAAACCCAAATTGATTGACTCCAAAAATGATTTGATTTTATCCCAATGGAAAATGCACCAATCTGCGAGTAACCAAAGAGGCTCAGGGATTAGGTTTTAGTAATTACACAATTAAGAAAATATATTTTCTTTAGTTTGGCTAAAATTGCAAAATAACTCTTAGAAAAGGAATTTTCGTGTATACATGAACAGGAATATAATGATGAATAAAACAGATATATATATGTATATGATGAGATGGAATGACAATAAATAAGCAAGATAAATCCTACTTAATTATTACAATATCAAAATAATTGAAATAAAGAGGATCTTTCCTCTAGCTCTTATGGGTACTAGGAAAAGCACACAATCCTCAACTAAGCTATAAGATCATAAACAAAAGATTAGTTTAAATAAAGCAAAATAAAAAGGAAAAAATATTGATAAAAAGATTTTAGAGTTGATGCCTTTCAGAATGGCAGCCTGCGTATCCTATTGAATAGGAATCAAATCCCACGCAGTTCTTCCTTCTTGCGAAGGAGGGGTTCTGGAAAAAAAAAAGTGTTGATTTGTTTATTAATTTAATTCTAATTCTTAAATTAATAAATTTTAGATCTTTTTTGTTTTAGACCTAAAGAGAATTCTTAATCTGAGTTTAGAATTTTGAAAATAGAAAGAAGATTATACCTTTACTTTCCTTGATTTTCGGATGAACGGGGTGAGCTTAACTCTGGATCTAAGCTCCACCTTGAATTCAAAAGACTTGGTATCTGAATCTAAAATTAATAAGTATATCAATATCATAGAGAATTTCTGCCTTAGAATTCCCCCCAAATGAGCTGGAAGGAGGCTCTATTTATAGAGCTAGTGAGGAGGGTGCCAGCGGTATAAACGGTAGTGTCAGCATGTCGTCGGCAGCATGGGAGGTACCGGTGACATGCCAGTGGTCCTGGCGGCACATTGAGCATGCTGCTTTACTGTCGGCACAAATTCAGTACCGCTTATGGTGGCAGGGTAGGCATGCCGCCCATACATTGGCACGGAATGCATACTGCCCAAACGGCAGCATGTCAGGCGTGCTATCCAGACGGCGGCACATTAGGCATGCCACCCAGAGCAGCAACGTGCCTCTCGTGCACTGGCCAGCTGGTTCAACTTGTTTCCTGCTTTTTTCATCCGTTTTGGGTTCGTCTCAGTTCTGATTCGAGCTCGGTTTGATCCTATGATTTCGTGACTAAAAAGTAATCAACTAGAGGTGAAAGATTTAGGAAATTTATTTTTCAATGGGGCGCTGCCCCCTTAACCCCTGCCCGCTAACCGGCTAGTAGGACCACTGTATATGTAGTGTACTATACTTAGTAGGTGTTAAGCTGCAGCCGGATCATAAGGTGCAAATTTAAGAGTTCACAGCTGCCTCCTCATCAGAATTGGCTTTAAGCAAAAGGCGATTCTGATGACAGTGAACCTTAGGAAGAGATACCATGTCAGACTTTAGGCTTGTGCTCTTGCAACATTAGATTTTTAGCTTATATGTTCTTTTGCCATATCAGATGCTAGGCTGTACCATGTCAGATTTTAGGTTATACCATGTCAGACTCTAGGCTTGTGATATCTATTTATGCTTATCATGCATGAGGACATTCTTGCTTTGCGCAAACTAAACCTTATGAAGAAGAACAAACATGGTATAAAGATATGAACCTTTTAGAAGAGGGCCCATAGGATAAATGAAGTTTTGTCAATGGCTATTGGTTTGACCTTAGCATTAGATGTGAGAATGGTCATGGTGATCTTCAATTAAGGCTATATGTCCAGCCTAATTGTTAGAGGTAAAGATGATTTAGTGAATTTTAATCAAGCCTATCTGTTTTGCTAGACATTGAAAGATTTGGAGATTTGGTCCACCTAGGGAATTCAAATTGGTTTATCAAGGTTGTCTGTTTGGCCTTACTATTTGGGAGATTATGATCAAAGTTATCTGTTTGGCTTTGATGTTTGGAAAGATTGGGATCAAAGCTATCTGTTTAGCTTTGGTGCTTGGGAGGATTATAGTCAAAACTATCTGTTTGGCTTTGTTGGTTGGGAAAGTTGGGATCAAAGCTATATGTTTGGCTTTGGTATTAGAAGGGTTGGGATCAAAGCTATCTATTTGACTTTGGTGTTAGGAGGAATAGGATCGAAGCTATTTGTTTGGCCTTGATATTAGGAGAAATAGGAATAAAGTTATTTGTTTGGCCTTGATGTTAGAAAATCTAGGATTAAAGCTATCTGTTCGGCTTTGGTGTTAAAAGGATTTAGAGAAGGTTATGTATTTGAAACTCCAGGGGTGTGGGAATGTTAACATGGGTGGCTTGACTCGGTTTGCCCATTGAAAGTTACGGTTGAAGATTAGTCCTTGTAGGGAAAGGTCTTAGCTAAGGAGGGTTGGTCTGGTGAAGGAAATCCATTTGAAAGGCTTAGTCTGATTTTGCCTTTAAAGGAGATCATAGGCTTCATAAATGAAGGCCTTTTGGGAGTGGGCTTTATGGTGAAGGCTTCTTGGTTTAGGCTTTATGATGAAGGCTCTTGGTCTTGGGCTTCATGGCGAAGGCTTTTAGTTTTGGGCTTCATGGTGAAGGCTTTTGGTTTTGGGCTTCATGGCGAAGGCTTTTGGATGTAGGCTTCATGGCGAAGGCTTTTGGATTTGGATTTCATGGTGAAGGCTTTTTGGGTTTTGGCTTCTTGATGAAGGCTTTTTGGGAGTGGGCTTCATGACGAAGGCTTTTGGGTCATGTGCCTCTTAACGAAGGCTTCTAGATTTGAGCTTCTTAATGAAGGCTTCTGGATTTGGGCTTCTTCATGAAGGCTTTTTAGATTTAGGTTTAGGCTTCTTGATGAAGGCTTTTTGGGTTTGGGCTTCTTGATGAAGGCTTTTTGGGAGATATTCCTCGACTTCTGGTTTTGCCGAGGAAACTAGATTTAAAGATGATAAGCCTTGATAGACTTAGGAATTTTGGTTCTTCTCATTTTGAGATTATGCCAAGGAATGGATGGTATGTGGTATGATTTGCCAATGAGGCTTGGGATGGAATAATATGATTTCATAAAATTCGAGAATGGTTTGAAGGTAGGTGAAGGCTTTTTGGTTTGAAGGTAGGTTGGAACTTCTGCAAAGAATAATTGAGGTTGTATGATTTTTCTTTTTGTAGCATGAATCATGAAAAAGAGCAAGTTAAGCTTTTCTTGTTGTTTGAGATTGAAGAGACTCTTGGAGTGACATTTAATTTGTTTTGACTTTATATAAATTGCACTGGCTGAAATAAAGAGCCCTTAGGATTGGCTAAAGGGCTAGTGGAAGAAGACAACTTAGGGATTATGTTCTCAACTATGAAGGATTATGCCTTAGCTCTTTGAACTAAGCAATGGGACAGATTGATAATAGATGATGACATTCTTGGGAAGATATGCCCCCATTGTAGGATAAGAATATAAAAGATAGAATATCCTTAAAGAATGAACCTCTGGTGAGGAAGGATGACTCTAGAGACATGAGATGAGACAGATTGATTGAAAATGATTTGAAAACTTCAGACATAAAGGAAGATGACTTGGATGAGCTTTCTCTCTCTCTCTCTCTCTCTCTTTCTTTTAGCTCTCTCTCTCTCTTTCTTTTAGCTCTAACTTTTGCCTAAGCCGCCCTTCTGGGTTTTCAACTTAGCGAGCTTGAATTAATGAAATTTGGAAGAAAATTCCACCATGGTTTGGGTTGCTACCTTTTTTTATTTTGAAGGGCTCTGACCTTTGAATTCTGGATTTAACAAAGGTCTTCTCTAAACTTGTTGCCCCTTATTGAGGTGTATTATTTGATTACCCGATGTGCAACAGGTAATTACATGTACTTGCTTTTTATGCTTCAACTATTTGATCATTTGACCTTCTTTGGTTAGGAGCAATTGTTGATGGCACCTCAAATTCTAACATGTGCTAATTGTGGTGGATTTGACTATTTGTTCATTTCTCTCTTTTTTTCTCTTTTTCTTTTTCTCTTTTTTTCATTTTTTTTCTCTCTCTCTCTCTCTCTCTTTTTTTTTTTTTTTTTTGATGGCTCATCCATGTTGGACTAAACAAGGAAGATGAAAAGAAAATGTATGTGCATTACTATAAAGGAAACTTTATTGCAAGATGACAAAATAAACCGATATGGTCGATGAGAATAAAGAAAAATAAGATGACAGACTTCGACTCATATTTGGACTCAAGTTTAGACTTGGAATTCAATCTCAGACAGGTCAGATTAGCTGAACTTGAACTACTCCATGACATGCCTTCTAGGGCTGAGTTGAGGTGGGGTTGAGTTAGAACTAGATTCTTCATCACTGTTCAGGTTGGTGGTGGGAAATTCAGCTTGAAATGATGTACTTCGACTGCAATCCTCAACTTTTGATGCAGTTGCAACTAAAGCTCTAAAGGTGGGTAGGTATTGAGTTAACAAGTGGGATGTATAGGTAGGAAGTAGATTCTTGACAATGATATCTATTTGTTCTTGCTCGGTTGGCCTGTTTACCATTTGAGCAGCTTTAGCTCTCCACCTAGTAAAGAACATGGAGAAGGACTCATTTGGAAGTTGCATTGTGTTTTCTAAATCCCTTCTTGTAATGTCCACTTCACTATTGTAGTGGTACTATTCAACAAATGCCTTGGAAATGTCCTCCCAAGCCTGTTTTTGGGTGTCATCTAAGTTAATAAACCATCTTAGGGTAGGATCAGTAAGAGTTTGCTAAAAGAGTTGAGCAAGGAGCTCATTGTTCATACCAAAGGGATGCATTGCCCCTACATACATCTTTAAATGGATCTTGGGGCAAGTAGTACCATCAAATCTGTCCAAATTCGACATCTTGAACTTTGGCAGAACTCTTGCATTGGGAAATAAGCTTAAGGAGCCTGTATCAACTAGGTTCTCTTTCTTCTTTAGATTCTTAAGCATTTTTTCCATATGTTTCACTTTTTCCATGAAGGCTTTGATTTCAGGGTTGACATCCTTCCTTTGAAAAGGATCCGCAGGTCGGAAAGTGAGAGTAGGGGTGAAATTTGGTGGTTGAACTATCATAGGTTGATAGAGTGAGTTGTTTCTAAGGAATTCAGGTGATGGAATAGGTAGTGGTGGGATCGTGTCAGTGTTTGCAGGCTCTTTGTCTTTGGAATCAGCTCTGGAAGTGAATCTATAAATAGGATAAAGAGTGGGTTTTTAGTATGATTTGAGTAGTTTTAGGTCAGTTGAGCTTTGGATCAGGGAGGTCTGTTCCATCAAGGTGCGGAAATCTTCCATAATGGCCCTCCTTTGGGCTTTAAGCATGTGTTGGAAAAGAGCTTCTTGCCTCTTCATCATAGTATCTTGGTGTTCAGAGAGCTTAGCAAGAAGCTCATTAAAGATTTCATCAACTCTAGTAACAGTGATTTCATCTCCGGCAATAGACATCTTGTCAACCTTTGAAAGGGAAAAGGAACTGGATTAGTATCAAGCTTTGGAAAAAAAAGGTTATGGGGAGGTGTGACAAACCAAAGGATCTTAGGTTTAATGATAATGGATGACAATGTCTTGTGGTTAGGTTGACGGTGTATAGGTTAAGATGAGGGTAGGGGTGTATGATGTTAGCTAGTTGTGTATTTATCTAAGGGAGCTAGGTCAGATTTTAGCTTTGGGCGGCTAGATCAGATTTTAGCTTTGAGTGGCTAGGTCATAATTTAGCTTGGGATGGCTAGGTTAGATTTTAGCTTTGAGTGGCTAGATCAAAATTTAGCTTTGGATGATTGGGATTGTGATTTATGAATGGTTTACCATGGGCTTAAGGATAGAGTGACCATGGGTTTTGCGATTGAGTATGGATGTACCATGGATTTGGATGTTGGGTAGACCATGGGTTTGGTGATATTTGAATAATGGGTTTGATTGGACTAGATCATGAGCTTAGATGGGCCATGGATTTGAATAGTTATGTAAAAGATGAAATCTAGTCAGCATTTAGTTTGGGTAAGGATAAGAGTGACGCTAAGCCAGTATTTAGCTTTGATAAGGATGGTTAAGGATAATGCTATATCAGTGTTTAGCTTAGGTAAGGACTATGAAAGATGAAAGCTAAATCAGTGTTTAGCTTGGGTAAGAGTTGTGAAAGATGAAAGCTAGGTTGGTATTTAGCTTTGTTAAGGATTATGAAAGATGAAGCTATGTTAGTGTTTAGCTTGGGCTAGGTTAGTGTTTAGCTTGGATAAGAATTATGGAAAAGGATGAGGGTACCATAGACATGTTTATTTTTACCATGAGTTTGACATGGGTTTGGATAGGATTAGACCATGGGTTTTGGGTGAACCATAAGTTTTAGGCTTTGACCATGCATTTAGGTGGACTATGGATTTTAGGTGTTGACCATGCGTTTAGATGGACCATGGGCTTTGGGTTTTGACCATGGGTTTAGGTGGACCATGGTCTTTGGGTCTTGACTATAGATTTAGGTGGACCATAGGCTTTGACCATGGGTTTAGGTGGACTATAAGTTTTAGGTCTTAACCATAGGTTTAGGTGGACCATGGGCTTTTGGGTTTTGACCATGGGTTTAGGTGAACCATGGATTTTGGGTTTTGACCATAGGTTTAGGTGGACCATGGGCTTTGGGGGTTGACCATGGGTTTAGGTGAACCATGGGTTTTGGGTTTTGACCAGGGGTTTAGGTGGATCACTGGTTTTGGGTATGAAGGTATTTGGATAGATTTTTGGCTATTCACAAGGTTCAAGCTATGCATGCATGTATGCATGAATGAAAAGGTTTCATGAAAATGATATACCAGGTTTAGTATTATGGTGCATAAAATCCTAAAGGAAAGTTTTATGAGTCATTATATGAAAGGGTTAGGGTGGTTTGAAGGGAACCCATCACACTAGAGATGCGATATACCTAACCACATGTGAGATAAGGAGCCTCGCGTGGGTCCAATGGTATGTTCATACTCGTTACACCTCTAAAAGGATTAGAGGATATGTCGTGGGCTAGATGATTTCACTATTGGCGAGCAGACCTAAGGAAGGTTGCCCACTCAATGTTACTTTCTATCCATTGTTTTCTTAGAAGCTAGGTTTTTATGGACCAGGAGTCCGATGTAGTGATGCATAACAGAGTTATTTCGCATTTAAAGCCAAACTCTGTATTTTACCAAAATTAATCCACTTTATCTTTTATTTGAAAAAGATTTTAAGTCCCTAGTAGAGTCACCAACTGTGAGGCCTCGCCTAAGCACCGGTCCGATCTGCTGAGGAATCGAAATGCTCTTCTGGAGAAACTCCACGATTGGAACTCACTGTGAGTTCAAAAAATTGAGTTTTGTATTTTAAAGGTTGAAAAGTGAGTCGCCACTTTAATTTACTTATTTTAATTGGGAAAATTAAAGAAAACCCAAATTGATTAACTCCAAAAATGATTTGATTTTATCTTAATGGAAAATGCACCAATCTGCGAGTGACCAAAGAGGGCCCGGGGATCAGGTTTTGGTAATTACACAATTAAGAAAATATATTTTCTTTAGTTTGGCTAAAATTGCAAAATAACTCTTAAAAAAGGAATTTTCATGTATGCATGAACAGAAATATAATGATGAATAAAACAGATATATATGTATATGATGAGATGGAATGACAATAAATAAGCAAGATAAATCCTACTTAATTATTACAATATCAAAATAATTGAAATAAAGAGGATCTTTCTTATAACCCTTATGGGTACTAGGAAAAGCACACATTCCTCAACTAAGCTATAAAATCATAAACAAAAGATTAGTGTAAATAAATCAAAATAAAAAGGAAAAAATATTGATAAAAAGATTTTGGAGTTGATGCCTTTCAGAATGGCAGCCTGCATATCTTATTGAATAGGAATCAAATCCCGCGTAGTTCTTCCTTCTTGCGAAGGAGGGGTTCTAGAAAAAAAAGTGTTGGTTTGTTTATTAATTTAATTCTAATTCTTAAATTAATAAATTTTAGATCTTTTCTATTTTAGACCTAAAGAGAATTCTAAATCTGAGTTTAGAATTTTAAAAATAGAAAGAAGATTATACCTTTGCTTTCCTTGATTTTCGGATGAACGGGGTGAGCTTAACTTCAGATCTAAGCTCTACCTTGAATTCAAAAGACTTGGAATATGAGTCTAAAAGCAACAAGTATATCAATATCAGAGAGAATTTCTACCTTGGAATTCCCTCCAAATGAGCTAGAAGGAGGCTCTATTTATAGAGCTGGTGAGGGGGGTGCCAGCGGTATGGATAGCGGCGTCAGCATGTCACCGGTGGCATAGGTGTCGCCGGTGACATACCGGACATCCTGGTGGCACGTTAAGCATGCTACCTTACCGTCGGTACAAATTCAATGCCGCCTATGGCTGCATGATAGGCGTGTTGCTCATATGGTGGCATGGAATGCGTGCTGCCTAGACAGCGACATGTCAAGCGTGTCGTCCAGACGGTAGCACGCCAAAGCAGCAACATGCCTCTCATGCGTTGTCCGGCTGGTTTGACCTATTTCCTACTTTTTTTTGTCCATTTTGGGTTCATTTCAGTTCCGATTCGAGCTCGGTTTGATCCTATAGGTTCGTGATTGAAAAGCAGTCGACTAGAGGTGAAAGATTTAGGAAATTTATTTTTCAATGGGGCGCTGCCCCCTTGACTCCTGCTCGCTAACTGGCTAGCAGAACTGCTATATGCGTAGCGCACTATACTTAGTAGGTGTTAAGCTGCAGCCGGATCATAAAGTTCAAATTTGAGGGTTCACATTTAGCTGTCTCAGATTTTATCACTATGTCATCCATATAGAGTTCAACATCTTTATAGATCATGTCATGGAAGATAGTGGTAGCCATCCTTTGATAAGTTGCTCCAACATTCTTCAACCCAAATGGCATTACCTTAGAGCAATATGTTCCTCATTCAGTCACAAAAGTAGTCTTCTCTTTGTCTGGTGGATGAACCTGAATTTGGTTATAACCAGCATACAGATCAGTCAAGGAGACTATTTTAGACCTTGCCATGCAGTTAACTAATAGATCAATATGAGGTAGTGGGAAATCATCCTTAGGGCAGGCTTTGCTCAAATCCTGATAGTCAACACACTTTCGCACTTTACCATCCTTCTTTGGAACCAGAACAATATTGGCTAACCATAAAGGGTATGTGATCGGTTCTATGAATCCATTGTCCAGTTGCTTACTGATCTCATCTTTAATTGGCAATGACCATTCTATCTTCAGCCTTCACAACTTTTGCTTGATAGGCTTCACATGTTCATAGGTGGGGATCTTATGCATTGCTATGCTCGGGTCTATGCCAGTCATGTGCTTAGGGGTCTATGCAAAGCAGTTAACAAATTCTTGTATCAATTTGACAAAGCCATCCCTGTTATAATATGAAGATGCAATGAATGTAGTTTTGGGATTCTCATTGGTGCCAGTATTGATTGGTTCTTTGCTTGCTTCATTTTTTATTTCATTTATCTCTTTTTTCGATGTATTATTCAAATTGGATTTAAGAGAAAAAGGATTGAATGAAAGAGAAGACACAAGATCATAAGAAGAAAACTCAAATTTCTTATTGTGAATGAAAAAACCATTATCCATGGTTACATCAAAATTAAAAGAATGATTTTCTATAGACTCAAAAGAAGACAATGAAGAAAAAGACTCAAGAGACTCTAGCTCAGACTCTGGGTCAGACTAAGACTCTAATGAGGATTCTGAAGGGAACTCTGACTGGCCATCTCCTCCCTCGTAGTACCAGTTGTCAAGTTGCGTTTGGGTTGGTTAGATCAAATGAGTGGGATGTATCTCTTCTTCTACTCCAATCATGAGGACTTGCTCAAAGAGAGTGGCCTCCATATTTTCCTCCCAATTCTGCTCCAAGATGATAATTGGCTCACAATCCTCCATGCTCAACCTTCTTTCACAAAATAACCATTTAGGGTTTTGAAATAGGGGCGCATGGGCCAATCATAGGACTCACCTCTCTTAAGGGCTTCTACCCTTTCTTTGCCTCTTTTCCCCATTTCATCTAAGTCTTCTTTAGTGGGTTTATAACCAAGCCCAAAAGGTGGAGTGGTTACGGGGTACTACTTGAAATTGCTCATTCATTGTTGGCTCTTGCCTAAACCCAATCTAGGAAAGTAATTCATGTTCTTGATCATGTTAACAATAATAATATTACCATAAGGATCAAAATCAAAAGGAACATATTCTTTACCTCCCTCTACTTTAATGAATTGGATCGTGTCGAAAGAGAACCTAGTGAGTGGCAACAAAGCTTAAAGGTTGAATTTCCAGTATAGGCATAGGGTTTGGTGATGTTGGGCTTGGCTTTTGGTGGAATTATGTCACCATTATCAATTAAGTCTTGGATTTTGTGTTTCAGAGCTTTGCAAGCTTCAATTTTGTGCCCAACTCCTTGATGATACTTACAGTATTCATTAGGGTTGTATTTGGGTAATGGATTTGGGGGCGCTCTGGGTTATAGAGGCTTTATCATTTTTGCTTTCAATGCTTTCTTGTAGATTATAACTAATGGGACCCCAAGATCAGTGAACGTCCTCCTTTCCAGTCTCAGTGGTTGGTGGTGTGAAATGGTTTAATGGTGGTGAGAAATGGTTGATACCTGCCTCCTTTTGACTTGTTAAGGAGGCAACATCAGATTGGTATGGTGTGTTTTTCTTGTATCTGGGGTTAGAGGATTCATCTTTCAAGTGACCGCTCTAGATTAAATCCTCTATCTTAAAAGCAGTGGAAATGAGGGCTTTGAAGTCAGGTAGGTATTGGGTCAAGAGATGGTTTTGGTAAACTAGGAGAAGTTTTTTAACAATAATGTCAATCTGTTCTTACATGGTAGGGTAGTTTACCATCTGAATAGTCTTAGTCCTCTACCTCATAAGGAACATGGAGAAGGACTCCTTGGGAAGTTGGTTGGTTGTCTCTAGATCCCTTCTTGTTATGTCTACCTTAACATTATAATGGTACTGCTTGACAAATGCATTGCATATGTCATTCCAAGTTCTTTTTTGATTTGGGTCAAGGTCAAGTAACCACTTTACTGCAGTTCCAGTAAGTGATTATTGAAATAATTAAGCCAAAAGTTCATCATCCACTCCAAATGGCTTCATTGCCCCCACATACATCTTCATGTGAGTTTTGGGGCAAGTGGTCCCATTGAATCTATCAAGGTTTAGCATTTTAAACTTAGGTGGAAATCTAGCATTGGGAAAGACGGTCAAGTCACTGACATCAACCAAGTCATCATGCCTCTTTAGATTCTTAATGTTCTTCTCCATGACTTCAAATTTTTCCATAAAAGGCTTTAGCTTAGGATGAGAGAAAAGTTCCTTCCCTTGAAAAGGATTCACAAGAAAGAAAGTGCCAGAGTGGGTAGCAATATGTATAGGTTGTGACGCAATATTAGGATTTTGTATGGGTGGAGTGGTGATATTTGGCAATTAAATGGATGGTGCATCAGCTACTACTTTTCCTTTATCAGTCAGGTCAATGGTTGTTTTATCTTTATGAATATTATTGTTTAGATTCCAATTAATAATTGCATGCTTATTAGTTGGGGATTGTTTTCATATAATTGATTAAAGATAACTTTATATGAATGGATCACTCATAGAGATTGAGGGTTGATTGGGGCACTAGAGATAGGCTTACAAAACTCCTTTGGTGGATAGTTTCTTGAATCTAAAGCATGACCTAATTGAGTTTGCTTGAGAAGAGATTCCTTGCATTCCTTTGAGAAGTAGGGATTTAATTGCTCGAGAGAGATTTTTATCTAATTTAGTGAAATGCCAATTCAATTTATGGAATGAATTTAATTGATGTGCAGTTCATGATATACAATTAGGGGCTAGGAGGATTCAATACCTGAATGGGCTTTTATTTTTGACTTCGTCTCCTTTTCCCTTATTGTTATTTTACTTAATTTATATTTTAATTTAGTTTGAATACAATTATAATCATTTTCATCAACACCAATTTGATTCACTAAACATTAGCAACATTTTGAGCTAGTACTTAACTAAGGTGTCTAGTGGAATGATAACTCATTCACTACTATATTACTTGTGCGATCTGTACACTTGCAGTGTCCACATCAAGTTTTTGGCGCCGTTACCATGGACCTTTTTAGAGTAATATTTGCAATAGAATTAAAGCTAGTGATTTAGTTTTTATTTTTATTTATTATTTAATTTTGTTGTGGTTTTCTTTGTGAAATTTTCTTTTCAGATACCTTTTTCTGTTTATGACCAGAGCTAGTTCCTCCAATCTACTTGAATTTAGTCCAGAGTTAGAGAGAACATTGAGACAAAAGAGAAAGGAGGAACGGGAACTAGCTTTAGGGAGAGAGGTAGCAAACCTGGAAGGTGTTGATTTAGAGGAAGAGGTTGAAATAATGGCAGAAGATAAGCCAAGAACCATGTAAGAATATGCAAGGCCCACTCTTAATGGGGCCGACTCAAGTATACGAAGGCCAACGATTGCTGCAAATAATTTTGAAATTAAGGAAAATGTGATACAGATGGTGTAACAGACTTGCCAATTTGATGGTCTCCTAGATGAATATCCTAATGCTCATCTTGAGAACTTTTTGGAGATTTGTGATACATTTAAGATCAATAATATCTCAGATGATGCGATTAGGCTACGTTTGTTTTCTTTCTCACTCCAGGACAAACCGAAGAAATGGTTCAAGTCTTTCTCAGCTAGTACTTTCACTATATGGACTCAACTGGCAAAGAAATTCTTAGAGAAATATTTTCCACCATCCAAGACAGCTAAGCTAAGGAATGAGATAACTTCCTTTCTTCAATAAGATGGTGAGACTCTTTATGATGCATGGGAAAGATTTAAAGACTCGTTGAGGAAGTGTCCACATCATGGCCTTCCACTATGGTACCAGATTCAAACCTTTTATAATGGTTTGAACTATACAAGCAAACAGTCTATTAATGCGGCAGTTGGTGGTTCCATCAACAACAAGACACCTGAAGAGGTAAAGGACTTGATTGAAGATATGGCTCTCACAAACTATCAGTGGCAAGTCCCTAGAGATCAGAGAAGGATTGGTGGAGCTGGTTCACATCAGGTGGAACCAATTGTTGCATTGACCGCTCAGCTTGAAGCCATGAACAGAAAAATGGATTCCTTAACAACATCTTTATCAGTATGACAAGCCCAAGTGATGTGTTGTGATTGGTGTGGGGGAGGACACCAAAGTCAAGAGTGCCAAAGTGGCAATAATTTTGCCAAGCCAGAGCAGGTAGATTACATGGGAAATGCTCTAAGGCAGCAGAACAACCCCTATAGCAATACATATAATTCGGGGTGGAGGAATCATCCTAATTTCTCTTGGGGTAATCAGTCTAACCCAAGACCTCCTCTTAGATTTCAGCAACCTTCCCAGTCATAAGCTCCTCCACCTCTTAGAAGAAGTTCTTTGGAGGAAACCATGATGAAGTTCATTGAGTCTAATGAGTAGAGACATAAGGATACTAAGACAACACTCCAAAATCAGCAAGCATCCATTCATAATTTGGAAAATCAGATGGGGTAGTTTGCCAAGTTGCTTAGTGAGAGGCAATAGGGGAGTTTACCTAGCAATACTGAGGCAAATCCTAAGGAGTAGCTAAAGGCAATTACCTTGAGGAGTGGAAAACAGGCTCAAGAGAGGGTTGTTGTAGAGCAAGAAGTGGAAAGGAAAGAGGATGAGGCACAGGGTGCCAAGGAAAAGGAAGCTGAAAATGAGGTTGCAGTGGGTGATGAGATAGAAAAGGAGAAACTTGCACTAACGCCTACACCACTATGGAAAGAGTATCAACCTCGAGTACTTTATCCTGCATGGTTGTAAAAGGATAAGCTTGATGCCTAATTTGGTAAGTTTGTTGAACTCTTTAAGCAACTTCATATTAATATACCATTTGCTGAAACTTTATCACAAATGCCCAAATATGCTAAATTTTTGAAAGAGCTCCTTTCTAATAAAAGGAAGCTCAAGGAGGTGTCATTTGTGCATTTGTTGGAAAAGATTTTGGCATTTTTGCAAAAATAGTTAACCAAGAAATTAAAAGATCCTAGTAATTTCACTATCTAATGTTTTATAGGTAACCTTAAGATGGAAAATGCATTAGCTAACTTGGGTCTAGAATAAGTGTTATGCCCTACAAGATGCTTAAGGAATTGGGAATTGGGGAACCCAAACCAACACATATGACCATTCAGTTAGCTGATAAGTCGGTGGTACACCCTCGGGGGATTGTTGAGGATGTGTTGGTGAAAGTTGGGGACTTTTTTTTTCCTAATGATTTTGTAATTATTGATATGGATGAGGATGCGGAGGTATCACTTATTTTAGGTGGACCATTTTTAAATACAGCCTGTGCCCTCATTGATGTCCATGATGGCACTTTAACTTTAAGAGTGGGTAATGAACAAGTTATTTTTCATATTCCTAATGCAATGAAACACCCACTTACACTGGATGAGGCGGATTCATGCAATGATATTTTTGAGCATGAAACCATCAATTTTGTTACTAACATTATTTCCAAGGATCCCCTTGAGTTGTGTTTAATGCAGGAACATGTCATAGATCAAAAAGCAAGGGAGCAATTGACTTACTTGGAGGTAAACAAGCCATGCAAGAAAGGGGTAGTTGAATCTATTGATATGCACAAAGAGGAGAAAATGCAACCATCCATCATTGATCCGCCAATTTTGGAGCTCAAACAGCTCCATTCCCATTTGGAGTATGCGTTTCTGGCTAAATATGCGAAATTACCTGTAATTATGAATGCTAATCTTTCTGAAGTACAAAAGGCAAGGCTATCAGAGGTCTTGGGAATGTATAAAAAGGCTATAGCATGGAAAGTTGCAGACATCAAAGGCATTAGTCCTTCTTTCTACACTTATAAGATTTTTATGGAAGAAGAGTTCAAACCTGTGGTGCAACCCTAGAGGCATCTCAATCCTAAGATGAAGGATGTGGTAAAGGCTGAGGTGATCAAGCTCCTCGATTCGGGAATTATTTATCCCATCTCAAATAGTTCTTGGGTGAGTCCAGTTCAGGTGGTACTAAAGAAAGGGGGCATGATTGTTGTGCCCAATGAAAACAACGAGCTGATTCCTATGAGGAATATCATGGGATGGAGGGTTTGTATTGATTACAGGAAGCTAAATGATGCAACTAGGAAAGATCACTTCCCACTCCCTTTCATTGATCAAATGTTGGAGAGGCTTACTGGACATCAATTCTACTACTTTCTGGATGGATTGTTAGGGTATTTTCAGATCCTTATAGCTCTAGAAGATCAAGAGAAGACCACATTTACATGTCCTTATAGGACTTTTGCTTATAGAAGAATGCCATTTGGATTATGTAATGCCCCAGCAACTTTTCAAAGGTGTATGATGGCTATTTTTGATGAGATGGTTGAAGATATTATGAAAGTCTTCATGGATGATTTCTCTGTGCATGGTGATTCCTTTGAAGGTTGTTTAGAGAATTTGGAGCGAGTGCTTGCAAGATGTGAAGCAACCAATCTAGTTTTGAATTAGGAGAAATGTCATTTCATGGTGCAATAAGGTATTGTTTTGGGGCACAAAATCTCACATGAAGACATTGAGGTGGATAGAGCGAAAATAGAAATTATTCAACAAATTCCACCACCAACTTCAGTTAAAGCAATTCAGAGTTTACTGAGTTATGCTGGATTTTATAGAAGATTTATCAAGGATTTCTCCAAGATTGCTAGGCCCCTTACCAAGCTACTCGAGAAAGATGTCAAATTTAATTTTGATGAGGCCTGCTTACAAGCCTTCAACACCTTGAAGACTAAGCTTATCAATGCACCAATAATGGTGGCTCTTGACTGGAGTCCACCTTTTGAGGTAATGTGTGATGCAAGTGATGTGGCTGTTAGGGTAGTTTTAGGGCAGAGGAAGGAGAAGCATTTCTAACCCATTTACTATGCAAGCAAGACTTTAAATGAAGCTCAAGCCAATTACACCACCATTGAGAAAGAGTTGTTAGCTGTTGTGTTCACCTTTGATAAGTTTTAGTCCTATTTGATCTTATCAAAGGTGATCATTTATATAGATCATTCGGCCTTGCGATATCTCTTTCAAAAAAATGATGCAAAGCCAAGATTGATTCAGTAGGTATTATTGCTATAAGAGTTTGATTTGGAGATACAAGACAAGAGAGGAGCTGAAAATCTTGCAACTGACCACCTTTCACAGCTAGAGAACCCAAACTTGGAGACACTTGGAGAGGGGGATATTCCAAACACTTTTCTAGATGAGCAACTATACGCCATGGTAGGTATAGTAAGTGATTCTAACTCTACACTACCTTGGTTTGCTGATTTTGCGAATTACTTGGTTGTGTGGGAACTCCCAAAAGAGTTAACTTATCAGCAAAAGAAGAAATTCTTTTCTGATATGAAATACTACTTTTGGGAAGACCCCTATTTGTTTAAATTATATACTGATCATATGATTCGGCGTTGTGTGGCTGGGCCTGAAATAATAGACATTCTTAATCATTGCCACGCCAGGCCAGCTGGTGGACATATGGGTCCTAGTAGGACAGCTCAAAAAGTTTTAAAATTAGGTTTCTACTGGCCCACTCTTTTTAAAGATAGTCATGAGTTTGTGTAACATTGTGATCATTGCCAAAGAGCTGGGAATATTTCATCTCATGATGAGATGCCTCAAAATAGTATTTTAGTTTGTGAAGTATTTGATGTTTGGGGTATTGACTTCATGGGACCATTTCCTAATTCTTTTGGTAACAAATATGTGCTTGTAGCTATTGATTATGTGTCTAAATGGCCTGAGGCTCAAGCCTTAGCTACAAATGATGCTAGGGTAGTGGTGAAATTTCTAAAGAAATTATTTTCTTGATTTGGCACATATAAAGCCATTATTAGTGATAGGGGCACCCACTTCTGTAATGCTCAGCTTGAAAAAGTTTTCAAAAGGCTAGGAGTTACACATAAACTGGCTACTCCCTATCATCCTCAAATAAGTGGCCAAGTTGAGAACATGAATAGGGAGCTAAAGAGAATGCTTGAGAAAATCGTGGAGTGATCTAGAAAGGATTGGTTGGAAAAATTAGATAATGCTCTCTGGGCTTTTAGGATAGCGTTCAAAACCACTTTAGGCACTACTCCTTGTAGGTTGGTGTATGGAAAAGCTTGTTATTTACCTGTTGAGATTGAACACCATGCTTATTGGGCTATAAGATAGGTTAACCTTGATCTAGCTAATGCAGGTGAGTAGAGGCAATTACAGGTGAATGAGCTAGATGAATGGAGGTTGCAAGCTTATGATAATACACGGATGTACAAGGAGTGAACCAAGAGATGGCATGATGCTCGGATCAAGCAGCGGAGAGAGTTTTGAGTTGGGGATCAGGTATTACTTTACTACTCTAGACTTTGACTCTTTCTAGGTAAGTTAAAGTCTCATTGGTCTGGTACTTTTACTATTAAGTGAGTCTTTCCCTATGGAACAATTGAATTAACTCATCCTGAGAAGGGTGATTTTAAAGTTAATGGGCATAGACTCAAGATATACTTCGGGGGAGAATTGAATGAGGTAGTGGAGGTTACGTATCTCCAGGATTCGGGGTGAGCAATCACCCTAAACATCCAGCTAAGATAATGTTAAAGAAGCGCTTAATGGGAGGCAACCCATTGTTTAATTAAGATTTATTATTTTTGTCTTAAGTTGTTTCAAAGAGAAAAAAGAAAAAAAAATATACATTTATATCTTATTTTTAGTGCTGCAGTTTTATTTATTTTATTTTATTTTTATTTTTATTTTTATCTTTATTTTTTTATTTTTCTTTTTCTTTCTTTTCTTTGTTTAGTTGTTGTTGTCCATCAATTGTGTTAGATTTGTGATGCATTATTTGAGTTGTTTTTTTTTTTTTAAAAACTATTTAGTTGAGACATGTAGACCCTATCTACCACTCATGAATTTGTCATTTATTGTGGATTTTTAATAAGGGAATTACACAGATTGCCTATGTTTTGAATTGCATTTTTTTCTCTCCTCTAGTTGAAAGTAGAATTATCAGCATGAGTTCTAAGAATCCTAAAGGCCAAACCTCCAAAACCAAGAGGGATTCCTCTCCTCCACCCATGACCCCTGAATAAGTAACAGCCTTTTATGCTTACAAGAGGGCATTTTCAGCTGAGAATGAGTACACTTTCTCCCTAGAGGAGATTATGGCAATGGAAAAAGAGGAGAAACAGGCTGATGATGTAGCAACTAGTGTTGTAGAAAGCAATTTCATGCAGCTAGAACCAGCAAAAGGGGAGAGTAGTGAACCTTCCAAGGTGAAGAAGGGAAGAGGGAGGCCTAGGAAGGAGAAGTGAGGAGTTGTCTTGACCTAGCTTAGATTACACTGGAATCATCTCTACTAAATAATTATAATTCTAGCTAGGCATTTTGTCTGTCTTTCTTATATGAGCCATTGGCTATCTGCCATGTTTTTGTTTTCTTTTAACTATGTTTTATCTATAGCTTTATTTTTGTCTATCAGTTGTTTACTTTATCTTTATCTTACTAGAAATATAATATCTATAAAAAAAAGGGGAAAAAAATTGGAGGGCACGGCTGAAACCTCAGCTATGTGATAAGGGAATTAATTTGTTTCCTTGGCAGAAGCATCATACAACTGGGACCACGGCTGAGTCTCCAGCCATGTGATAAGATGATTTCAAGTTCATTTTAGTAGAAGCATCACACGGTTGGGACCATAGGTGATCCTCTAGCTGTGTGATGCCCTAAAAAGTTTTTTTTTTTAATTTTTCTTTTTTATCGTGACCATGGGTGGATCCCCAATCGTGGGGTCACCTGTGGGCACAACAAATAAAAGAAAAAAAAGACAGCTCACATAGCCCTCAACCATTCAAAATTTCATTTTCTCTCTTTTCTCTCTTCTTTCCCTCACTTCTCCCACACTCGAATTACACCCACCATCCTTTTTCCTACCCATTTTTACACTCAAAGAAACATTCCTCAAGCAATTTCACCCACACCCACTCTCTGTCTTTTTGGATTTTCCACCACAGGTATGGATTATTTTGCTTGTTCTTGAATTTTTGACTAATTTTCTTGTTTTCAATCCATTTTCTTTTTATGTTTTGTTGATATTCATGTTTGTGGGTAGAAATTTTGATTCTAGGGATTTGGGTTGTGCTAAAATACATTGCATTTGATTTCTAGTGAGAGAAAGATGTGGATTTGGGCAATAGGGGAGTTTTGGATTGCTCTGTGCTGGTTATTCCTAATTTCTTGACTCTCTATTGCTTAAATTGCTTGGGTTTTCTTATTTGAATTGGCTGAATTATGGTTTGCTTGACTCTTAGCAATAACTAGTTATTTTATTTTTTTTAGGAATCCATTGTTTATGACGTTATAATGTCGAAATTCTGACGATAATATTTCCCTGTTATTTCTTTTGCTGTTTTTGGTTGGCTTGCGTTGTTTTGCAGCTATGAGACCTAAGAAATCATCTACCAGAGCACCCAAATTGCCCACCAAATGGGCTAGAGGGGAAGGCAGTTCCCGCAATCCCCCACCAGTAGTAGTCCCTACAGTTTCCTTTATTCCGAACCATGTATGTGTCTAATTCATTGACTCGAAAGCTCGTGCTCGCTTTGAGCAATTGGCCAACAAGGACTTCGAGCCTACTTGCCAGATTGATTGGGGTTTTATGCAGCAGATTGGCATAGATGAGGAGCTTTGAAGATGGACATCACAGCCAAGCTAGAAGGGATTTTTCGCAATAGCTGAACTAGCTTATCAGGAGTTGACGCTGGAGTTTTATTGTACCCTTCAAGTTGATTTGAAGGTGGCATCAGTTCGGAAGAAGATGATGCAGTTTAGGTCAGGTAATAAGCATTTTAGATGAGTGTCAATGATTTTGCAGTAGCAATGGGGGTTGTATATAGAGGCGGAGTTGCGTACTGACATTTATCACGAGACTCTTGTGGGTTTCCCGGATGACAATGTCCCTAATAAGGTATGGGACAAATTTGCTCAGACAGGTAAGAGATTTAATGCCTCGATCTCTAAGGCATCTCAGTTCACCTCTTTTAGTCTGCAAGTCCTTCATTTTCTTCTAATAAAGACCATTTCTGGCATATAAGATGGGGCTGTGACTAGACAGGAGCTCTTTTATTTGATGTGCATGCATGAGGATAAGTGGTGCAATATGGCATATTCTCTCATGCAGTTTTTTGATGATCATTGTAAGAGGAGAAAGTTCAGTGCATTGATTAGCGGGATGTATATCACCAGACTCGCTTGGGGTTTAGGTGTCTTTGATGGCTTGCCTCCAATGACACTCGATGGCATGCCTAAGCTAATTAGGTACGCCATATTATTGCGGATGGACAAGACAAAGAGCTTTATGCCAGCTCTTGCCCCTCCACCAGATCCTGTAGCTCCTGAGGCAGCCTCTATTCTTGCTACTGATCCTACTACTTAGCCTTTGGCTGATGGTACTTCTGCTACTACTGTTGGTCCTTCAACTGCTGTTGAACCTTCTTTTTCCCCGGCTATACCCCCTTTCTCTAGTCTAACCCCATTTTGAGATTGGATGTCATATATAGGGGAGGATGATGCAGATGATAGGAAGCCCACTAAGTTTGAGAGACAGATCTGTTAGTTGGAAAGGACTATGGCCGGTCTTCAGGTTCAGCAGAACCGACTCATCACCAACCAGCATCAGATCCTGACCATGTTGCAGCACCAATAGCAGGCCCTTGAGTTTGAGGCATAGAGCCAAACATGGCTTCAGTAGTCCATGCTAGATTATTGGGGCACTCAGGGGTATGTGCCTCCTATCCCTGCACTGCAGTCACAGCTGACATGGCCTACGGTTCAGGTCGAGCCCGACGATGGCGAGGGGAGTGATGACTCCGATAGCACCATGCATGACTGACCTTTCCATCTTCATTTTTTTTCCTTTCCTTTTTCTTTTATTATTTTATTTCATTTATTTTTTTTATCTTTTCCGTTTTGGATTACTGTACTTATGCTGATTAGGTTTATTTTATTTTATTTTATTTCTCCTTTTATGTTTTATTTTTCTTTTCTTTTTCTTTTGTCTCTCTTAGCTTAATGTGGGTCTGGAGAATGGAGAATGACATGGCATGGCCTTTGGAATAGACTGATCTGGATATTCAACGATAGGCAGTTTTTCTCTTTCTTTCTTCTTCCCTTTACATGTTTTTCTTTATATTCATTTTCAAATACATTTGGGACAATGTGTTATTTAAGTGTGGGGGAGGGATATGTATGTGCTTATTTGGTTTATTCATTTATTCTTTCTATCTTTTTTTGGTTCAAGCGAGCTAAATTGTAGTAATAGTATGAATTGGAATGATTCCCTTTTTAGCTTATAATTGTTAATTATTTTTCTTTATATACGACAATCTCTCATTGATGTTTGGCTCGGTTGAATTGATCATTAGCTAAGGATTAAGTGTGGTAGTCATAATTAGGGAATTAAACTGATGAAATCTGCACTACTGTAGTTTGAAACTTTAGTTACATTTTTTAGCATATGTTGATTCCTTTGTGACTTGAGTTAAGATTAGCAAGATACACTTAATATCTTAGGCTCCTTGGCTATTTTTCTCGAAAAAAAAATGAAAATAATAATAAAATATATATATATATATATATAAAATAAAAAAAAAGAAGGTGCAACAAATTTTTCTCTATTCCGCCAATTTTGGCTCTTCTAACCTTAGGAAAGTCAAAATTATGAATAGTGCTAGTAGCCATTTGGATTCATGATTCTAGTTGAGTAACTGGGGGTCGGCATAACAAATTTTTACCTTCGCGTCAAAAGGCTAGTATGACAATTCAAACAAGTCAGGCTCCTTGAAAAAAAAGTGTGTAATAAAGTTGCATTTGATTGTTAAGTCAATAGAAAATCAAGAGAGTAGTCAGGTGCCTAAGAGAAAATCCTTCATCTCTCACTTTTGTTTGGCTTTTGTTTCTTTAGAATTGTATACTCAATCTTTTAACTCTAGAATTTACACTTCAGGATTGTGAGTTTTATCTTTGCACCTGAGAGTCTTTGATTTGTAGATCCATTAATTTGACTGCTGCATTTGAGAATTAGTTGTTGATTAAGAGATTCGAGCCTTACTGATTTGGGTATTGTCAATCTTGATGTTTTCTTTTAAAGGGGTTGTCCATGTTCTAAACTATTATTGTAATTTAGTTTGCTTGAGGATAAGCAAAAACTCAAGTGTGGGGGAATTTGATAAGTGTTGAAAACACTCTATTTTGTCCCTTGTTCTTAATGTATTTTATGCCTCCAATTCAGTTTAATCTGTTTATTTTAGTGCTTTCACAGTTCTTTTAGTTAATCTAGTGTCAAAAGATGCCATGATTTAAATATGATCTAGGACGGTGAATGATCCACGCCAAAACATTGATTTTTTGGAGAAATATAGGTTGCCATGGGTTGAGCCACAGCTGGTATTCGAGCCGTGTGATAAGAGCAAAGAGGAAAATCATCTAGTAGCCTCCCATGGGTGGAGGCACGGCTGGGGTTTCACCCGTGGGAGGATACGTTTTCTCTTATCCACGTTGCCACGGCTGGAACTCCAGCTATGGGTCTAGTGGTGCATGTCAGAAAATTTAGAATTATAAAATGAGATCTAAAAATGTTTCGAAAGGGAAGAGAGAAAGGACAAAGCGAATTAGCAAAAGAATAAGAAGAGGAAGAAGACATTGAAGATCATAGATAAAAGAATAGGATTTCTTGGCATTTAATTCATGAATTGTTTGAGAATTCTTATTTCTTTAATTCTTTCTTTAGTTTCAATGTGTGATATGAACTAAACCTTTCCAATTTGGGTATTGATGAACCCTAGAACCTTTTGTATAGATTGAATTACTTATCATTCAATTAAATCATTCTTTGAGATTGTTTTATCTTTATGAATATTATTGTTTAGATTCCAATTAATAATTGCATGCTTATTAGTTGGGGATTGTTGTCATATAATTGATTAAAGATAACTTTATATGAATGGATCACTCATAGAGATTGAGGGTTGATTGGGGCACTAGAGATAGGCTTACAAGACTCTTTTGGTGGATAATCTAAAGCATGACTTAATTGAGTTTGCTTGAGAAGATTCCTTGCATTCCTTTGGGAAATAGGGATTTAATTGCTCGAGAGAGATTTTTATCTAATTTAGTGAAACACCAATTTAATTTATGGAATAAATTTAATTGATGTGTAGTTCATGATATATAATTAGGGGCTAGGGGGATTCAATACCTGAATGGGCTTTTATTTTTTACTTCGTCTTGTTATTTTACTTAATTTATATTTTAATATAGTTTGAATACAATTATAATCATCTTCATCGACACCAATTTGATTCATTAAACATTAGCAACATTTTGAGCTAATACTTACCTAAGGTCTCCAGTGGAACGATAACTCATTCACTACTATATTACTTATGCGATCTGTACACTTGCAAAGTCTGGATCAGACTGTTGGTTTCTTCAGCCATCTTAGATACCTTATAAGTGTCAAACAGAAAAGGGTAAGTGTTTGTCTTAAAAACAGGGAAAAATCAAGATTCACGGTGATCACAGACTTTTGGATGATGATGGATTATGGATTTTAGGCTAGCAGTTTTTCATTTGGGATGATGGGCTTTTGCACTTTGTTCAAGGTTCTTGAGCTTATGCATGAATGCATGAATGAAAAGCTATTTCATGGATATGTAAATAGGCTTGATTTAGGGTGCATACAACCTATGGTCCAAGTTTTAGATCCATTACATGAAAAGGTAAAGGTGGTTTGGATAGGGTACTCATCACTAGAACAATGATATACCTAATCAAATGTGAGTCAAGGAGCCTTATATGGGTCCAATAGTACGTGCATACTCATTACACCTTTGAAAGGATCAAAAGATTCACCATGGGATGGATGATTTCACTATTAGCGAATAGACTCAACAAGGGTTACTCACTCGATATTACTTTCTATCCATTATTTTCCTAAGAAATATAGGTTGGAAGGCAAGAAGCTAATGCAAATGATGCATGAAAGTCATTTCTATATTAAAAGTGCCAAACTTTGATTTTAAACTAATTAGTAGTCCTCTTATTTTTTTTGTTAAAATGAAGGTGCCTCCCAATGGAGTTGCCAGCGGTGAGTCCTCGCCCAAACACCGGTTTGATTCACTAAGTGGGATTGAAATGCTCATTTGGGTTTAAACTCATAGTGGAATCCCTAGGTTTAGGTAGACTGATTTTGGAGAAGAGTTGCCACCTTAATTTTATTTTATTTGGGAAAAGATTAAGGGAAAAATCCAAATTGACTCCAATTAATATCCTAAAAGAAAAGATCACTAGCCTTGAAACCAAAGAGGATTCAGGGATTAGGTTTTCAGTTTATTTTAAGAAAATTAGTTTGGCAAATTTAATATAAAATGACTTAAAATAAATTTCATGAATGGTTTACATAATGCATGAACAATTATATAATGCATGAATAAACAAATAGATAAACATTTATTCTAAGCGATAAAGTAAAGGAATTAACTTTACAACTCAAAACCACAATAGGGGATACTTGTTCTAATGCTTATGGGTTTTAGGAAAGTTACATATTCTCCAAAATAATTCTAAAATAATAATTAAAGGAAAATAAAGAACAAGTGAAACAAAACCAACATCATAATAAAGAAAACAAACTAAAAGCAAATAGCTCAAAGAAAAAGAACTAATTCATAAAAGAATATACAAGAAAAGGATTATTTCTTATTTAAATTGGATTTGATGCTTTAAACAAGCAATATCTCTTTGAATGGGAATCAAAATCAATATAGTTTGCCCTTCTTGTGAAGGGGTTAGCTTAGCCTAGCCATTTTATCGTATTTCAGTTCATTGATTGAAAGGTGGGTTGATTGATTAAATTAGATTGATTGATTACCAAGTTGTTAATTAGGTCAGCTCTCAATTAAAAATCGATTCAACAATTCAAATTGTTTACCTAGTTGACTAAATCAAATTCTAATCAACATGCCTCAAAATAATGAAAGAAAATAATAAAACATGCAAAGCAAGGAAATAATAAATGAAAAGAACAAACTAAGCAATCCTAGGGAAAAATAATAGAATAAACAAACAGAACAACATAAAGTAAAAAAAAAACACTAAAACAAAAACAAAATAAAACACGAAAATAAGAAAATAATAAAAAAGGAAATAAATACCTTATGAGAGCGAGGCTTGGGGATGTAGGGCAAATGAAGCGGATGGTCGGATCGCAATTCCACCTTCTTGGCTCGGCAGAATGATGACCTTCGAACAAAGACTTAAATAGTGTCATTGGAACCTCCTCAGATTGCTTTGAGGAGAGCTACCTCAAAATGACCACCCAAATAAACAAAATAAAATAAAATTTTAAACTAAAAGTTCATTCCTTTCGTACTAAACTTTAAAAAATATTGATTACTTTGAAATCAATTAGTTTGATTAAACAATTTTGAGTGTGGAAATGAGGTAGGGGGTATTTTTTTTATAGGGAGAGAGTTAGGAGCAAAAAGGGCAAAGTTTTGATATGGGATTCACTTCCCAATGCATGAAACAGCACAGGAAGCTTTGGGAATCATATATGGCAACTTCTAAACTGCATGGAAGCACGTGAGCATAGTGTAACTGCACAAGCCTATGTGATTCCACACAAAGCCTATGCAATTCCACACAGCCTCTGTGTAGTTTTGCACAAGGTCTGTGTGGTCACGCACAGGGCTGTGCGGTCCCTATGGCCCATACGCCCCTTTTTACTATGTTCTGACCATTTCAGATCCGATTTAAGTATGATTTAATTCTATGGGCTCATAATTGAGTGCTGGTTGTCTAGAGGTGCAAATTTGAGGGTTTACAACACATAACAAGGATTTTCATGTGAATAATTGAGAATGAGCTGAAGATGGCCATCATTCACATTGTCGTAAAATGAGTGATGCTGAGCAGAATAACAACAAGAGTAATGAAGGAAAGGGAGGTAGGTCGAGGAGTAGAGGGGACCTTAATAGACAATCTAGAAAAAGGGGTGATAGATCAAAATTCAACTCTTCTTCACATCAAAGATATCATAGAGGTGAAGAAGTTAACAACAACAAGATAGACAAAGATGTGAGGGAAGCCATGTAGTAATTTATAGATGAAATGAAACAAGATAAAAAAAAAAAGGCATTAATAAAATGCTCAAACTAGCACTAAAATCTCTTTTTATCAGGTTTATTTAGGACTATCACATGCCCAGTAAGTTCAAACCCCTGTCCCTTAAGAAATACAATGTTGAGTCAAACCCAAGAGTCTATATTTTAGACTATAAGCATGCAGTCAAGCTCCAAACCACTACTAATGAAGCACTGTGCAGAGCTTTTAAAGGCTTATAGGAAGGGGAAGTGGCTCGTTGGTTCAATGGCTTAAAAGAGGGAAACATTCATTCATTCATTCATTCTTTTATTAAACAGAATTCATGCATCGCTTCACTTCTAGCATCCTAATGGAGAGAAAAACTCAATATCATAAGTTAGTAACGTAGAGGGAAAATAAGTCCTTGAGGGATTATATGGCTAGATTTATTAGAGAAGCATTGAAGGTTACTCAATTTGATCAAGCTAGTGCAGTCGAAGCCCTACATAATGGGATTTCTCATACATATTACTTCAAAGCATTATGCAGAAACACTTCTTATACTCTAGAAGATGCAATAGGCCTCATTTAAAAATACATCAGACATGACAATGCACTTGCTTTTAATTGATTCTCAAAAAAGACAATGACAAAGACAAAGACAAAAGCAACCTCTAAAGTAGAGGCAAAGTCGAAGAATGAGTTAAGGTTTGAAGAGAAAGAAAGGTTGAAAAACAAACTAGTAGGTGTAGAAGTGGTAGAGGTCGAGACAACATAGCAGCGACTACCTTCAACCCCAGTAAGTTTACCCCTTTAAATGCTAGCTCAGCAGAGGTGTTTGTTATATTCAAGAATTAGAATATTAGGGTCGCCTTAGGCCTATGCTTGCTCTACCAGAAAGGAGAGACAAGAGCAAGCATTGCCTCTTTCATAATGCCTATGGTCATAATACAAATGATTGTAGGTAATTGATGAAAGAGATAGAAAGACTAATAAAGTAAGGATACCTGGGCAAATTTATGGAGAGATAAGCCATATCTTAATGGGGGCAAAGGGAAATGACCTGAGTGGCTGAACATTGGCTTAACAAGAGTCATCTATTACATTACTAGGAGGCTAGATGAGGCACCAGTAAGTAATAATAAGGCAAAAGCTCTAGCAAAAAGAAGAGAGAAGCCTAAATACATATATCATAGTGGGTCAAAGGTTAAGGAAATTAGACCAGATGGAATACCCTTCACACTCCACATGCGGAGCCTTTAGTTATCCAAGCTATAATAGCCAATTATATAGTGAAGTGAATTTTGATTGATGAAGGCAATTCAGTCAACTTGTTGAGGGCAGATGCTTATGCGAAGATGGGATTTAATGAACATAGCCTATAAGAGGTGAACAGTTTAGTCTGTACACTAGACGAAATAGAAGTTCCATCAATAGGGTTAGCGAAGATGCTATTCATAATAGACACAGCCCTAGATAATGTGATAATCATGGCTACCTTTATAGTGATCCGAGTGCTATTAGCCTACAATGTCTTACTTGGCAGGCCTTTGTTGTATGATCTTGACACCTCCACCAACATATGACACTTGAGGATGAAAATCCCTAAACCTAATGAAGGAGAATTCTACGTGTACAGTACATAGGAGAAGTAAGAAACCAAATAAGAAAGAAAGAAGGCAAAAAAGAGCTCTACTATAGTGCAAGTTGAAGAAGTAGTTGTATTGGAAGCCACCATAAACATCCTATAGTAATGAATTAAGCCAGTTGAAAAGCTGGAGAAGTTTTTGGTGAAAGAAAAAGAGCCAAAAAAGTTCCTATTGATGAAATCTTCGTAGGAGAAGATCATAAAGCATCTGTCCATCAGTTTTTGAAAGAAAATGTAGCTAGTTTTGCTCAGTCCTTGGTATAGTTGGGGGAGGGGGGTAACCTTATAGCTAATAACTCACTAGCTGAATGTAGATTCTACCTATAGGTGTCACATTCCAACTTTAGAGATATGATGGTCCTAGAACATAGGGAGACATAAGGTCACCCATGCCTGTAGAACCCATCTACACATATATAATTCATGCTTAGGATCGTACCAAACCTCATACAATAGCTCATTTAAAACATTTATGTGAAAAAATTTAGTTTCAAAGGATAATAATTAGATACTTCACATGTAAACCATAAGAAAATAATGTTTATAATCCAGTTGGAATCTTAACAAAACATTTCAAATAAACATCAAAATACTTATTCTTGGAGCGTCTACTGATAACCCTTCATATCATAGTATTATTAAAGACTTCGAACAAGGAATTCCCCAAGCGGAGTAGAATGCTTGAGATATCTCCTAGCCTTCTCATACTGCTCACCTGGAACTATACATGGAAAAAAAAAAAGAGTGACATAGATGATCTCAATGAGTAAATGATAAAACACATATATTAACACATATTCCTTTGAAAAGGGAACTTATAGCTTATATACATAGTTCATGATTTACAATTCATGAATTAAGTTAACATTTTAGCAAGGCTTTCAATTAAACAAGTTTGCAGAAATCACACTTATAACACATTGAGAGTAAAGGCTATTGCTCTATCACTCGAACACATAGAGAAGAAATGGCATTAAACTAAATTACAACTCCTATCACATGAAGAGCATGAAGCTGATCAAGCCCCACGGCTAGAACCGTCCCTTTCTAGCTAAGGTGGATACATTACCCCTATCCATCAAGTTAAGACCATGTGCACAGGTTTCGATGATTACCCGCATTGGCACGAGGACTTCTGCATAAAGGGTTAGAGGTAACTCACATATGACAATAACATTTAAGGCAACAAAACATGTATCACAATAGCAATAGTAGTTTACCTTTTTGAACAACAGATACAAGAATAGTGTAGCTCCATAAAGAATATAAGTTAAGGCAATAATCATAAGGAATTATCATTAGATAAATAAAAATGATTTTTGGACCAATTGTCTATTGGCAAACTAAGCTTTACAAAGAAATCATTTAATCATATTTTAGGATAGGAAGAACTTGGGTTTCAAGAATCTCAAAGGCTCATATAACATTATATCACATATTTATAACATATCATAATGTTACTCACACTTGTAGCATGAATACAGTGTTTACTCACCTTGTAGTTCCTTCGTTCCTATTTCACGTAGCCCCCTTGAAACTCTAAAGCTCCTCAAACTCTATTATGATATTTAATTTAATACTTAGTATTTATTTAATCATGATGCTATCTTGTCCCACAACTACCCCATGCACATATAACATACACATACACTTTTACATAACATGTTGACTTTAAAAGTCTTGCACACTTAGCCTTAATAGACCCATATGAAAACACATCATAACTCATGCCAATACCTTTCTAAGGTCAACAAAATATCATTTTCTTAATATCAATTCACTTTAACAATCAACTTAGTACACTTAACACTTTCATACATGTCAATTTATCAATAGCCTCTTAAGTGTCATGCTTAACCCTTATGATCCATTCATTCAATCAATCACTTCATTAATTCAAGACCATTTATTCATTATCAAGTCATCATAACCTCTATTTCCATATTTCCCAATCACATTCACATTCTAATCACAATATAAGGTTAAGATACCTTAAGTATACCTTAAGTATACCAAGTGCCTCTAGGCTTGTCTAGGGTCATTCCTTCAACTAACATATAATTTTATCATTTATATACATGCATACATGTCAATAATCATCAAAATACATCACATAAAAATTATAGACATTAGGATAATAATCCCATGGTAGGCCGAATACATTATCAAGGGAAAAACTGAATTTTTCTTACTTTTCGGCTATTACAGTAATATGTAAAAACATGGTTTGAATCAAGATTTCTCATGTAAACATGAAAAAAATCATTTTAAAACATTAATCTACATGAATTGGCGGCAATGGGAGTGACATGTACATGAAAATTCCAATTTTAGATTTTAGGATGCAAAACCATGAGTTTTCTTGTTTTCAGTTTCTTTCAATCATTATAGTAATATGTAAACAGGTGTTTTAAATCATTACTTTTTATTCAATCATAGTAAATATCAGTTTGAAACATCTTCACATATGATTCAGCAGCCATAAATAATAATTATATAAAAAATTCCAAGTTTAAGGCTTTGGGTGAAAATCATGAGTTTTCACGCTTTCCGTTCATTATAGTAATATATAAACACACTATTTAAATAATTACTTTTCATCCAAACAAAACAGATATCATATTAGAATATTAAACATCACAAATTGGTGGCCATAGGTGTAAAAAATCATAGAATTTTCCAACTTCCAAGTTCTAGCACAAAAACCTTGAATTCCTTTGTTTTTTGAAACTTTTTGGTCATTACAGTAATATGCAGAAATATAATTTAATCCAATAGTTTTCATCAAAACACATCAAAAATCAGTTTAGAAATCAATGATGTAGAAATTCCCTTCCCCCCCCCCCCCCCCCCCCCTCCTAGTGATGTTTTTGCATAAAAATTTCAATTTTAAATTATAGGATTCACCTTTAGAGAAATTATGCAGAAAGATTTGTGTTTTCGATAGAGAATTAAATTTCTCTTTTAAAAACTCACCCAAATAGAATTAAATCTATAAAAATCAGTAAACAACCAGTTCAAAATAATTTTCTCATAATTTATTTCATAGAAATGATATAGGAAATTGTTAAGAAGGAAAAACTTACAAATACAGGTGAGAAATTGCAAAATTGAAAGGTGTTTTCTTAATTTCAGTAGAGAGAATTGTTTTGAGAGAATTTTTCTGCCAAAATACAGAAAATTAGAGTAATGGCTGCTGGAACATTAGGGCTGGCTGAAATTTTAATATTTAAAGGTAGGGTTTTGGCCAATTTCCACTAATGCCCTTAATGAGCTAGGTTAGGAGGGTTTTTGGATAGTGAGCTTTTAGGTATTTGGGATTTTCATTTAAATTAAGGGCTGATTATAAGTAATTAAAATAAAAATATTTTTCTTATTATTGTCATTAAAATTTCTCCCAAAACATTTATTTAAAAATTATTTTAAAATACTCATAAAATCATTTTATGCTTAAAAATTGCCTTATTGCATGAAAATTCATTTTATTTAAAATAATTTATTTTTTGCTAATGTACTTCATATCATTTATTTTACAATATTAACTCATATTATGCATATTAAAAATTAATTTAACTTGCCACATACTCATCAATCACATAGAACATAAATTCCCATAAAAGAACACACTTAAACTTAGTAGTTCTAAATCAAGTAAATTGTCATAAAAATTTCTAGAGTAAGTGTGGGTTGTTATATTCTCCCCCCTTAAAAGAAATTCATCCTTGAATTTTAAATTCTTACCTAACTGATCTTGAAAAGTTGAGGGTCCTTCTGCCATATCTCCTCCTCAGCTTCCTAAGTTCACTCATCTATCCCATGATTTCGCCATTGGACCTTAATAATGGGTATCACCTTGTTTCTAAACGTCTTCACTTTTTGATCCACTATAGCTATTGGTGACTCCTCATAGGATAGCTACTCATTTAATGTTATGTCTAGAGGTGACAGGACATGAAACGGATCTGACACATACTTCCTTAACATATAGGCGTGAAACACTAGATACACATGCGCCATAGTTAGAGGCAAGGCAAGTCTATAAGATACTTCCCCAACCTTATCTAAGATTTTGATAGGACTAATGAAGTGAGGCAATAAATTTCCTTTCTTACCAAATCTCATAACACCTTTCATTGGAAAGACCTTCAAGAACACGTGATCTTGCACGGCAAAATGGATGTCCTTCCTTTTTGAGTCTGGATAGCTCTTTTATCGACTGAAAGCCATTTTTAGTCAATCTTGAATCAAGGGTACCTTCTCAGTGGTCTCCCTAAGCAACTTCGGCATTTCCACATATTTGTCTCCAAGCTCTACCTAACAAACTAGTGAACAACATTTTCTCCTATACACTGCTTCATATAGTGCCATGCTGATGGATGAATGGTAGCTGTTGTTGTAGGCGAATTCAATCAAAGTTAAGTACTTATCCCAGCTACCACCAAAGTCTAAGACACACATCCTTAGCATATCCTCGAGTTTCTGAATTGTTCTTTTAGACTATCCATTTGTTTGAGGGTGAAATACAGTACTGAAATCCATTTGTGTTCCCAATGCCTCTTATAGCTTCTGCTAGAATCTAAAGGCAAATTGAGTCCCTCGATCTAAGATAATTGAAATTGGCACTCCGTGTACTTTCATGATCTCGTCCATATACAACTGTGCATATTGAGCTACAGAATAAGTGGTCTTAACTCCCAAAAAATGAGTAGACTTTGTCAATCGGTCCACTATGACCCATACAGAGTCATATCCTTTGGAGGTTCTAGGTAGCCCAACTATGAAGTCCATAGTGATGTGCTCCCACTTCCATTTAGGTAGTCAAATTTCTTGTAGCAATCCAAAGGGTCATTGATGTTCGTGCTTGACTTGCTAGCAAGTTAAACTAGATGCTACAAACATCACCCAATTCTTCTTTAGTCCAGGCCACTAATAGTTAACTTTCACATCATGGTACATCTTGGTAATTACAAGATAAGTACAATAAAATGTTTGATGTGCCTCTTTTAATATTCTTTCCCTTAATCCATCCACATCAAGCACACATACTCTATTCTAGCACTTTAAAATTTCATTGACCACTTCAAACTCAAAGTTCTTCCCTTCTTTCATCTCATCCTTCAACCTCATCATGTGTGGATCTTTATCATATGAATCCCTTATTTCTTCCATTGGCTTAAATTTCACTTGAAAATGAGCCATTAAAATTCTCAATCCTCTAATCTCTAGCCTCAAACCTTGACTAAATAATTCCTTTAATTCCTTCACGATTGGCCTCTTCTGTACAGTCACATAGGCTAGACTTCCCATCGATTTTTGACTCAGGGCATCTACCACAACGTTTGCCTTTTTAGGGTGATAGAGAATCTGACATTCATAATCCTTCAATAGTTTGATCCATCTCCTCTGCCTCAGGTTGAGTTCTCTTTGGCTTAAGATGTACTAAGGACTCTTATAATCCTTATAGATCTCACACTTTGTTCCATACATGTAACGTCTCTAGATCTTTAGAGTGAACACTACCATAGCTAATTCCAAATCATGGGTAGGATAATTCACTTCATGCCTCTTTAGTTGTCATGATGCATAGGCGATGACTTTACCATTTTACATCAAGACACATCCAAACCCTACTCTCGAAGCATCACAATAGACAGTGAATCCTTCTTCCCCTTCGGGTGATGCCAAAACCAGGGCCGATATCAAGCATTTGTTTAGCTTCTAAAAACTCTTCTCATAGGACTCTTCCTAATTGAACTTAAACTTGCTTTCTAGTTAACTTGGTCAATGGGGCTGCTATCATAAAAAAGTCTTGTACGAATCTGTAATAATACTCAGCCATGCCCAAGAAACTCTGTACTTTAGAAATCATTGTGGGCCTTGGCCAATTTGCTACCACTTTAACTTTCTTAGGATCAACTTGAATCCCTTCCTTACTTACTACATGTCCTAGAAAGTTAACAGACTCCATCCAAAACTCACACTTGGATAACTTAGCATAGAGTTGATGATCACGTAGCATTTGTAGCACGATCCTCAAATGTTCTTCATGTTCTTCTTCATTCTTTGAGTAAATCAGGATGTCATCAATGAACATGATCACAAACTTGTTAAGGAATGGTCTAAATACTTGATTCATCAAATCCATGAAAGCAGCAAGAGCATTTGTCAGACCGAATGGCAGAATTATGAACTCATAATGTCTATATCTAGTACATAAGGCAATATTGTAGATGTCTTCTCCATGGATCTTTAGTTGATGATAACCATACCTTAAGTCGATCTTGGAGAAGTGACCAACTCCTTGCAATTGATCAAAATGATTGTCGATCCTCGGCAACAAGTACTTATTCTTCATAGTGACTTTGTTAAGCTGATGATAATCAATGCACATTCGGAATAAGCCATCCTTCTTCTTTATGAACAACATTGGAGCGCCCTATGGCAAACTGCTTGGTGAGATAAAACCCTTGTCAAGTAGATAATGCAATTGTGTCTTTAATTCTTTCAGCTCTAGTGGTGCCATACGAAATGGCGGTATCAATATAGGCTGCATTCCAGGCAACAGTTCAATGTTAAACTCAATTTCATGATCAGGTGGTAATTTAGGTAAATCTTCTGGAAAGACGTTCATGAACTTATCCACCACTGGAATGCTCTTGTCTTGAATGGCGATCCCCTTATCAGTATCAATTACATGGGCTAGGTACGCTTGGCACCCCTTCTTTAACATCCTTCTTGCTCCCAAAACTGATATCAAGTTCGGGGGATTCTCATTCCTATCTCTCTGATACACAAACTTCTTCCCATTATTGTTTTGAAACTCAAAAAGCTTTTTTCTACATTCGATATGAGCTCCATGCTCATATAACCAGTCCATCCCTAACATCACATCAAATTCTAGTACATCTAATTCCAGCAATACTATAGGAAGTTTTTGTCCATTAATGTCTACCTCACAACCCTTATACCCATACTTTACTTCCATCACCCCCCCTAAAGGAGTGGATACTACTAAAGGTTCACTCATTAATTCATTATTTCTACCTAAACTTATTAATACTTGTGATGACTGTGTGTGAAGCGCAAGCCTCTTGCTGATTTAAAGCAAAGACTCAACACTTGCCCTTATTCTCTATCGTCGGTGCATTCCCAATAGCTAGCCCCTTATCCTTGACTCCTTGCCCTTGTGATTGGAATGGTCTAAATTATGGTTATGCTATGGTCCCATTCCCTTGACTCCTCATCTGAGGGCAGTCTTTTATGAAGTGCCCTATTTGTCCACACTTAAAGCACGCACCAGAATCTTTTCGGCAAATTTCGGGATGCTTCTTTCCACATTTGCTGCAAGTAAGGAGTTCCTACTTAGCTTGACTATTTCATTGTCTGAAAGATGAAAATTCCTTCCTAAAGCCTCCTTCACTTCCATGCTGTTGCCCATGACCTTTGTTCCTATGTTTTCCCTTCTGGTCCCATTCAGCTTGTTCGGCTCTCTTTGCCTTGTATCTCTTCTCCATTATCTTAGTCTTATCTATCAGCTTGGCTAAGGTTGGAAACTTTGTTGTTGCTAATGAATTGAATAGAGGTGTGATCAATGCTTTTAAGAAGCGATTAATACGGCTAGCTTCAGTAGGAACGATGTTGACAACAAGTCAACTAAGTCGATTAAACACTTTAGCATAATCTGATACTGACATCCCCAGTTTTTGCTTCAGTTGCTCGAACTGCAATGCTCTATCTTGCCTTTCTCCTTTTGGCAAGAACTAGTCCATTACTTCCTGCTTAAACTCTACCCACGTAGGTGGTTCTGCTCCATAAAGCCGTTCTTTAATATTTCTCTCATACCAGTACCAAGCTTCCTTCTTGAGTTGGAGTCCCACCAACTCTATCACTCAGGCATCTGAGCAAGAAAGTTAATGGACTAGTTTGTCCATCTCATCCAAGAACTTATAGGGATCATCACCTTCTTCACCATAGAAAGTACATGTTTGGAGCTTTTTGAACATTCAAATCATCATTCCATTGTTAGGTAGCCGCTTCCTTTTCCTCTATGCCGGTGCCACTACTGTAGGAGGCAAAACTCCATTTCTTTCTAGTGTTGGCGGTGCTTCCCACCTTTGAGCTCACAGCTCATCCAATTCCTTGCATAAGTCTCTCATTTCCTTGCGCATAGCTTGCACCTCTTGTAACGATGCTTGCTCACTAGAGCCCATGGTTGGCGCCCTCAAGTTGATCTTTCTCTTGACCGTGCGAGTGCAAAAGCAACATTCGATGCAGTGTCTGATATGACATCATCATTTGCCTTAACAAACTAGGCAGCTGTGTAACCTTCTTTTTGGGAGGCAATCTGCTTATCACAATAAGGGAATTTAGTATTAATCCCCTATTCTAACCCATTTAACCCCACTATTGTACTAGCATAATCATCATGCATTTATCATATCACATTACTAAACACATTTCATATATACATCACATATCACATAGTTTAGCACATATCACATATCATAATCAAATAGCATATATCTCATAGTATGAAAATAATCTCATATCATGATAAGTCAACCATATCATAATCAATCAAAGAAATCACTTCTTACTAAGCAAATAGGCAGTCAAAAGAGAATATCATTCGTATCATATAAAGCACTATGTCATTATGTCAATCATCACTGACTATTCATCCTAGCCCTTATGTGTCCATTACCAGGGTAATTAAGAGTGATATGGCCACCGCTGCCACATTAGTAACAAAGAAGATCTCCATCTTGATGGTGACTAGTCAAAGATATAAACCTCACTAGCGATTAGTCTCCCCTATGCTCAAGAATCCCTGTCTTAAGTTTCTCCACATCCTCCTTCAAGGCATAAATTATAAGCTTAAGACGTTGGTTTTCCTCTTTCAAGTATGAATAGTCATCCTCCAATTTCTGGACCTTACTATAAACCCAATTAGGATCCAAGTACTCTTTAGGGTCCTCCTTTTCATCAGGGGTCTCCTTCCTCGTAAGGTGAATCACAGATACAACTCTCATAAACATCTCTGACCAGGTCCTCTTACAGGTCACACGGGATGCTCTAGATCGCAGTCCATGAGCAGGGGTAATCTTTTTAGTCATCTGTCAAAAGAATTGTAAGGCAAGCAAGCAATAACAAGGATTACTAAAACCTACTAGGATTTCATAGAACTATACTAGCGATAAATTGCAAGTGACATGATAGGAAAATTCCTATGCTCCAGGATTGTACTTAAACAACTCATATAAAATAAGTCTAAACTAGACTTTAAAAACTATGGGTCTGATACTAACTTTGTTGCATCCCAACTATAGAGATATGACGGTCTTAGAACATAGGGAGACATAAGGTCACCCACACCCGTAAAACCCATCTACACATATATAATTCATGCCTAGGATGGTACCGAACCTTATATAATAGCTCATTTAAAACATTTATGTGAAAACCTTTAGTTGTGGAAGACAATAATTAGATACTTCACATATAATCCATAAGAAAATAATGTTTATAATATAGTTGGAATCTTAACAAAACATTTCAAATAAATATCAAAATAATTATTCCCGGAGCATCTACTGATAACCCTTCATATCATAGTATTATTAAAGACTTAGGATAAGGAATTCCCCAAGCGGAGTAGAATGCTTGAGCTATTATCTTGCCTCTTTATACTGCTTAATGAGTAAATGATCAAACACATACATTAACACATATTCCTTTGAAAAGGGAACTCATAGCTTATACATATAGTTCATGATTTACAATTCATGAATCAAGTTAACATTTTAGCAAGGCTTTCAATTAAACAAGTTTGCAGAAATCACACTTATAACAAATTGAGAGTGAAAGCTATTGCTTTATCACTTGAACACATAGAGGAGAGGTGGCATTAAACTAAATTCCAACTCATATCACATGAAGAGTGTGAAGCTGATCAGGCCCCATGGCTAGAACTGCCCCTTTTTAGTTTAGGCGGATACACTACCCCTATCCATCAGGTTAAGACCATATGCACATGTTTCAATAATTACTCGCGTTGGCATGAGGACTTCTACATAAAGGGTTAGAGGTACCATAGTTAGAGCCAATGGTAATCACATATGAAAATAACATTTAAGGCAATAAAACATGTATCACAATAGCAATAGCAGTTTATGTTTTTGAACAACAGATACAAGAATAGTGTAGTTCCAAAAAGAATATAAGTTAAGGCAATAATCATAAGGAATTATCATTGCATAAACAAAAATTGTTTTTGGACCAATTGTCCATTGGCAACCTAAGCTTTACAAAGAAATTATTTAATCATATTTTAGGATAGGAAGAACTTAGGTTTTAAGAATATCAAAGGCTCACATAACATGATATCACATAGTTATAACATATCATAATGTTACTCACACTTGTAGCATGAATACAGTGTTTACTCACTTTATGGTTCCTTCGCTCCTATTTCATGTAGCCCCCTTGAAACTCTAAAGCTCCTCAAACTCTATCATGATATTTAATTCAATACTTAGTATTTATTTAATCATGACGCTGTCCTATCCCATAACTATCCCATGCACATATAACATTCACATACACTTAGAGTTGTGTCTACAAGTGCACCTCATCACTTGCACATAACATGTTGACTTTAAAAGTTTTGCACACTTAGTCTTAATAGGCCCATATGAAAACACATCACAACTCATGTCAATACCTTTCTAAGGTCAACACAATATCATTATCTTAATATCAATTCACTTTAACAATCAACTTAGTACACTTAACACTTCCATACATGTCAATTTATCAATAGCCTCTTAAGTGTCATGCTTAACCCTTATGATCCACTCATTCAATCAATCACTTCATCAATTCAAGACCATTTATTCCTTATCAAGTCATCATAACATCTATTTCCATATTTCCCAATCACATTCACATTCTAATCACAATATAAGATTAAGATACCTTAAGTATACCAAAGTGCCTCTAGGCTTGTCTAGGGTCATTCCTTTAACTAACATGCAATTTTATCATTTATTATATTTACATACATGTCAATAATCATCAAAATACATCACATAAAAATTATAGACATTGGGATAAAAATCCCATGGTAGGCCGAATATATCATCAAGGGAAAAACTGAATTTTTCTTACTTTTTGCACTTTCCGTCTATTATAGTAATATGTAAAAACATATATTGAATCAAGATTTTTCATGTAAACATGAAAAAAATCATTTTAAAACATTAATCTACATGAATCAGCAGCAATAGGAGTGACATGTACATGAAAATTTCAATTTTAGGTTTTAAGATGCAAAACCATGAGTTTTCTTGTTTTCGGTATCTTCCGGTCATTACAGTAATATGTAAACAGGTGTTTGAAACCATTATTTTTCATTCAATCACAGAAAATATCAGTTTAAAACATCTTCATGAATGATTCAGCTTCCATAAATAATGATTATACAAAAAAATTCTAAGTTTAAGGCTTTGGGTGAAAATCATGAGTTTTCACGCTTTCCGCGCTTTCCGTTCATTATAGTAATATATAAACACATGATTTAAATCATTACTTTTCATTCATACAAAACAAATATCATATTAGAATATTAAACATCACAAATTGGTAGCCATAGGTGTAAAAAATCATAGAATTTTCCACCTTCTAAGTTCTAGCACAAAAACCTTAAATTCCTTTGTTTTCTGAAACTTTTTGGTCATTATAGTAATATGTAGAAATATAATTTAATCTAATATTTTTTATCAAAACACATCAAAAATCAGTGTAGAAATCAATTATGTAGAAATTTTCCCCCCTTAGTGATGTTTATGCATAAAAATTTCAATTTTAAGTTATAGGATTCACCTTTGGAGAAATCGCGTGGAAAGATTTGTGTTTTCCATAGAGAATTAAATTTCTCTTTCAAAAAATCACCCAAATAGAATTAAATCTGTAAAAAATAGTAAATAACCAGTTCAAAATAATTTTCTCATAATTTATTTCATAAAAATCAAATAGGAAATTGTTAAGAAGGAAAAACTTACGAATACGGGTGAGAAATCACAAAATTGAAAGGTGTTTTCTTAATTTTAGTAGAGAGAATTGTTTTGAGAGAATTTTTCTATCAAAATACGGAAAATTAGAGTGATGGCTACTGGAACATTAGGGCTGGCAAAAATTTTAATATTTAAAGGTAGGGTTTTAGCCAATTTCCACTAATACCATTAATGAGCTAGGTTATGAGGGTTTTTGGGTAGTGGGCTTTTAGATATTTAGGCTTTTTATTTAAATTAGATGCTAATTATGAGTAATTAAAATAAAAATATTTTTCTTATTATTTTTATTAAAATTTTTCCTAAAATATTTGTTTAAAAATTATTTTAAAATACTAATAAAATCATTTTATGCTTAAAAATTTCCTTTATGCATGAAAATTCATTTTATTTAAAATAATTTATTTTATGCTAATGTACTTCATATAAATCATTTATTTCACAATAATAATTCATATTATGTATATTAAAAATTAATTTAATATGCCACATACTCATCAATCACATAGAACAGAAATTCCCATAAAAGCACACACTTAACCTTAATAGTTTTAAATCAAGCAAATTGTCATAAAAAATTTTAGGGTCGGTGTGGATTGTAATAACAGGCCAATCAAACAAAAGAAGAGATGCTTTGGCCTAAAACGCCAAGCTGTGATTGAGTAGGAAATGGATAAACTAATGAAAACAAGGTTTATAAGAGAAGTACAATACCCATAATGGCTGGCGAACATGGTACTAGCTAAGAAGACGAATGGGTCCTATAGGATGTGTGTGGACTTTATAAACCTGAACAAGGCATGTTCCAAGGAATCTTTCCCCTTACCCATGATAGACAAACTAATGGACTCAATAGCTAGATATATTTTTTTTGTCTTCTCTTGATACAAAACAAAGGTACCATCAGATTAGAATACATCTGAATGATGAGGAGAAGACCTCATTTATCACAGAGAAGTGTATCTACTATTATGTGTCAATGTCCTTTGGCTTGAAGAATGTTAGGGCTATATATTAGTGCCTAGTAAATAAAATATTCAAAGAACAGTTGGGCAAGAACCTGAAGGCATGTGAAGATGATATAAAGTGAAAAGCAGGAGTTTTAAAGACCACCTCCATGATTTAGTCGAAGTGTTAAGGGTGATGAATGAGTATAAGATGAAGCTCAACCCAAAGAAGTGTGCTTTCCTCATCTTGGGAGGTAAATTTCTAGGATGTATGGTCAATCAAAGGGGGATTGAGCCTAACCTAAACAAAGTGAAAGCTATTCTGGACATGGCAGCTCCTAGAAATGTTAAAGAAATGTAGAGACTAATGGAACAGATTACTGCATTAAATAAATTCATGTCTAAATCAATAGAGAAATACCTTTTTTTTTTAAGAAATTAAAAAAATCATCAACCTTTGAATGTACAGATGAATTTCAAGTTGCTTTTGAAGAATTGAAAGCCTTCCTAAGCTGGGAGCAAATTTTAAGTAGACCTTTACCAATGAAAAAGTGTTGATCTATCTGTCTGCCTTGAGTCATGCTGTGAGCTTAGTGTTAATAAGAGAAGAGGGACCAATTTAAAAGCCAATTATTACTTCACCAAATTCCTTCAAAGGGTGAAGTTGAACAATCCCTAATAGAAAAATTGGCATATGCCCTATTGCTTTCAATGAGGAAGTACAAGGTATATCTATATGCCTACTACGGAGTAGTAGTCATATACCAGCCCCTGCAAAAAGTGTTGCACAAGTTAGAAACATCTAAGAGAATGTTGTGTTGGTTGGTGTAGCAAGGGCAATATGGGACAGTACAAGGCAAGGTTAGTAATAAAAGTGCAGACATTAGTGGATTTCATCTCTGAATGGTCCTTCCACCTTGAGCAAATACCAAAAGAAGAATGTCTTTAAAAAGCATACGAGGCTAGGTAGTTGCCACCAAAATCAAAGTTTAGCTGGGAATTATTTGTAGATAGGCTAAGTAGAAAATAAGGCAACGACATAGGCATCATGTCAAAGAGTGCCCAAGGGCTTCTATTAGAATATGCTCTTGGGTTGGGATTTAAAGCCATTAAAAATATAACAAAATATAAGGCCATGATCTAAGGCATACTCTTCATAGAAACCTTTGCCTAAAAGAACTAATAGTGCATAGTGACTCACGGCTAATGGTGGGATAGATCAAAGAGGAGTTTGAGGTGAAAGAAGCCAACATGGCTAAGTACTTATAGAAGACAAAGATCATTATCTAGAAGATGAAGGATCAGAGGTGAAGCTAGAGTTTAAGAAGATTCCAAGAGAGGAAAATTGTAGAGCTGATAGCCTTAGCAAACTAGCCGCTACCCATCCTGCTGAAGTCCCCTAAAAAATATTGGTTAGGACCTTGGCCTTCCTCAGCATGCAGAAAGGAGGTATAGTGATGGAGATAAATGAAGAGCTGTGTTGGCCAGATCCTATTAAGACATATTTAGAGAAAGAAGAGCTGCTAAAATATCAAAAAGAAGCCAAAAAAGTTAAATAGCAAAATGCACACTATTCCTTGCACAATTGAATCTTATACAAGCAAGCCTATGCTTTTTCTTAGTTGAGATGCCTAAGGCGACATGAGGCAGAGTACATCCTTAGGGAGATACACAAAGATTCTTATAGATGCGTATAGGAGGAAAAGCATTGGCAGCAAAGGCAATTCGATAGGGGTACTATTGGCCCATAATGAAGAATGATACCATGGCATTTGTTAGGAAATGCCTTTTATGCCAAAAATTTAATAATGGGAAACATGCTCTAACAGTAGAGCAATGCCCGTCTCTTGTCCATAGCCTTTTGCCAAATGGGGAATGGATATAGTAGGACTTTTTCCCATAGTATCAGGATCGAGAAAGTTCCTCTTGGTGGCAGTGGAGTACTTCACCAAATGGGTCGAAGTTGAAGTACTAGAGTTATTAACTTTTTATGGAAGAATGTCATGCACAAGTTTAGAGTCCTATACCAGCTCATCATTAACAATGGGAAGTAGTTCAACAATGCCAAAGTACTGGCCTTTTCCTTATGGCTTTAGATAAGGCAAAACTTCTCGTATATAGCCCATCCATAATAAATGACAAGACAAAAATGACCAATTGAATGATCCTACAAGGGCTGAAATGAAGGCTAGATGGAAATGGTTAAAGTTAGGTAGATGAATTACATCAAGTCCTATGGGCATGTCGAACAACTCTAGGGCAACCAATTAGAGAAACACATTTTAGCCTAACCTATACGACAAAAGCAGTAATTCCCATGGATATTAGCCTACCTAGTGGTAGAGTCAACTACTGTAGAGATGAAGATAATGGCCAAGCTAGAAGGATAGACCTAGACCTTTTTGAAGAGCTCAGAGAAATGGTAAGCACCTGAGTGGCAGCTTATAAATAGCAAGTTGCTAATTACTTCAATAAAAAGTTCAAGAACTAGGTGTTCAGTGAAGGAGACTTAGTCATAAGATTACTTAAAGCCACAGGGAAGTGCAAAGGTATGGGCAAGCTAGCACCAATGTGGGAAAGACCCTTCTAAGTCTAAAAAGTTATAGGTCTAAGCACATATAAACTTATAACCATGAAGGGTGATGAAGTTCCCCACACTTGGAACATTCAACACCTGAAGATGTATGACTAATGAAAAAGCAATAAAAAGACAAATTTTACATATCAAAAATTCCTTTTGCTATTTTATGAATGAATGAACTCTAAAATGTCAATAAAAATTAAGAAGCCATTGAGATAAGATTAAAGGAGGAAAGAAGAGGCAAAAGCCCAATAGTGATGAGTACTATGGGCACAATCCCAGCTGGCGAAGCTCTAGTGTTCAAGACCTAAAACATCAACTCACAACTATAATATGCCTTGCGAAGAGCGAGATGGGCACTTCACAAAGGAGGTAAGAGCCCTGTTGAATCTAGGTGAAAAAACCTAGCAAGATTCTAGGCATAAGAATCTTGGTAAATCTAGGCAAAAAGACCTTGCAAGATTTTAGGCATGACAAACCTCACAAATAATGAGAGGTATTTTCCTTAAGGCGAAAGTGAAAGCCCTAATGAACCCAAGTGAGAGAGCATAGTGAAAGCCTAGGTGATATAACAAAATAAAAAAAAAAAACTGGGGGCTAAGCACCTAGGCGAAGGTCCACAAACCAATGGAGTCCCAAAAAGAAATTAGTGGCATTTGATCAAATTCTCTCTCTCAAATTAAGGGAGGGAAGAAGAGCTCAAACTATAAAGGTATAGTGCTTGGACAAAGACATAGCCTCAAATACTCTTCTTCGCATCTTTAAATGAAAAGTTGAAGCAAATAGTAGTCTAAACAGATAAAATCTTTAAAAAGTGTTAAAGATAAATGCAAATGCACACATATAAAGTCATTCATTAAGCAAAAATAGAACTCAATGATGTGCAAAATAAACTTATTTTATTTCATCTCATAAAAATAAATGTACAAAAATGTATTCAAATTACATAAAAAAAAAAAGAAAAAGAAAATAACAAAAATAAAAGGATAAGCCCTATACTGGAGGATCTGTAAGGGGTCTTTGTCAAAGGAAACAATGGCATTAGAAGCATTGCTAGTGACTGATGGAGGGCCGCCTTGATAACTAGAAGGCTTGACTGTAGAGATAGGCACAACAAGTCGAGTTTTGCTAGTACCATGAGCTCTTTCTTCTTCATCTCTTTCACCTTTGTTAGAGGACTCATATGTAGAAAGGGCTGGCAAGGAAGCTTTCTTCTCCTAAGAAGGAAAATCCTCATGTCTAGGAATGCCATTGCCTTTCTTAGGAGTAGCTTCTTAAAATTTAGAGAGATCAAGTGCATGAGGCTCTTCAATAGCTTCTAACTCAGCCACAGCTTGTAAAACACTAAGAAAGTAGACTTCTGCATCTCACAAGGCATTGTTATAATACTAAGTGGTAGTCCTATAAGTCTGGTAAGTTATAATATCATTAAAGTTCTTTGATTACATGAAGTCCCTGATAGCTCTTTTCCTATACTCTTTGGCTTGCCTTCCCCTCTCCTCTATAGTCTTGGCTTTTCAGATGCCTATTTGTACTTAAACATTGTAACTCAGAGCTCTTGTTGAACTTTTCTAAGATCTTGGTGAAGGATAGGAATCTCTTCCACCTCTTTAGCAAGCTGCTCATTACTCTTTCTCAGCCTCTCTAGTTGAGTGTCTAGATCAGTAATAGCCTTGTCTTTACCAGCTACCACAACCTAGAGGGCACTTACTTCATCTTTAGCTTTCTAGCAAGCCTTATCATTTACCTTGGATTGGGCTTCCAACTTAACTCTTTGCTTTTCTAGCTCTCCAATTAGGCTTTCCTTCACTACTTCTCCTCAAAAGCTAGCTTAACTCTTTGTAGCTTTAACTTTAGCTTTGAGCATAGCTCTTGCCTCTCCCCTACAACTTACCTTATTGTATCATAATAATCCCTTAGGAGGCCAAGATTTGTGCATAAAATTTTGGCATTTAGAACTACCTATGAAACAAAAATAACAAAAAGAAAAGAATGAAGTAAAGTGGCTTGAGTTGTTCAACAGTAGCCTGAAAGCAAGAGTGAAAGGAATAATTAAATTTACTTTTGAAGTAGAGTCTCCTGCCTTGCCAATGTTTTAGAAGTAGACCCAAATAATGAAGTTGAAGCAAGGCAAAGAAATGATAAAGGAGCTAAAGTTGCTGGCAAAGGAGCAAAAGAGGCCTCAGTCCCTATAATAGGCTGGGCCCCTACTAAGCCCTTGTCTTCCTCATGCGAAAGTGAACTTTCCTTGACACCCTTTACAGGATCCTCAGTTCTCTTATTCTTTACTGAAGGGCTTAAATCTTCCACATCCATGGACTATGAAGTTAGGGGATCATTATTGTGTCCTCTATCCCGAGTGCATCTCAAGGAGGGGGAGGAGGAACCTTTACTAGCCTCTTCTTCTAAAAGAACTCCTTTATTGTCAATTTTTTCTTAGGTGGCTTATGAGGAGAAGGACCTGGTTGGGTTGCAACACCATGAACTTCCATATTTAGCCCTACCAAAGGAGCCATCTTTGAAGTAGCATTTTGAACCCTATAATGAACTCCTTTATTATTGAAGAAACACCCTCAACTGGCACAACTAGAAGGTCTGAAGTAACAGCTACTGTGGTAAGCTTGTCAAAGGTGGAGCAGGCCTCCAAGATGGTATGAATCATCTGCAGTCTAACTTACTTCATCTAGGCTCTTCATTCCTAATACTTTTACTAGGTGACTTTTCTAAAAGTGTTTTTTTCCAGTAATTTGTATAGGGAAAAGATATTAAAAAGGTTTTGTTATAGGACAGTAAGTAAGATAACCAATGGCAAGAACTCTAAGTAATGGGAGGACTTTGTCGAGTTTGAAGGAATAGATTGATAGGAATATTTCAATAACTCGGTATTCCCCGGAATAAGTGGCTTAAAATGACTTCCGTTTGGCCTTGCGGGATGCGCCACAGCCGGCGTTATAGCTGTCGAAAGTTTGATTGCAACTGGTGAAATAGGTTCAGCAAGCTGCTTCACCGAAGGGCTAGCTCCATAGTGACTGGATTCTGGCATACGAAGATCAAGTATCCCTATTCTATTCGACGTGTAAAAGATCAGGCTTCTAGAGAGAGACTTTTGAAGCACCTATATGACCTAAAATAGAAAAAGAAAAATAGTCAAGAGTAGACTATAGTGAAATGATGAGGGAAACAAGTAGCACAAAGGAGTAATGGCCTCTAAAAGAAATGGTCCTCTCTTTGATCACTGTCTTTGGTGGGTGAAAGACAGAGAGCCTAGAGAATAGCTAAGTCAAGCAGCAAAGTCCATTCCTTTATAAAATTTTCCCAAGACATTACCTTTGGAGCAATGGAGGGCCTCCCAGGCTCAATACTCTTTTACCACCTAAGAAGGGAACTCCTATTCTTTGCCCTGAGATCAGAAATAAAGGAAGGCAGAGAAGGAAAGGTAAGAAGATTACCTGCCTCCGCCTCGATCTCAAGCAAATTGAAATTCTTCACTAATATAGCTAGTCTATCATCAAACTCAGCATCATTGGTGATGTCCACCAATTGCTTCTCTAAGTTCCTTAATTTTTCAGCTCCCCTAAAGTTATGGGCAAAAGTGTTAAGGATGTTGGTCAGAGGAGGCCCCCTCTTCTTCATCTTTTAGGGCTCAGGTTATGCACTTCTTTGCCCTTCCTAGCAATAAGAGGAGTAGTAGGGAGAGGGGAAGGAGCGGGCATTCTAGGGTTTGAGGCTTTAATAAGTCTTCTTTTGATACCATAGACCAATCTCAAGTCATCCACATGCACTTGAGTTTGCTCCGCCTACCTTACTGGAGGGCCTTCATCTGCTGGCGCTTACTTCATTGGTCCCTCCCTAAAATGTGTAGCTATTGAAGGATTGTAGTCTACTATAACGTGAAGCCTAGTATCCCTTTATGAGGATCCATCATAAGGACCTTGCATTGGATGTTCAAATTTTAGGTGACACACCATCAGTCACTCACAGGATGTTCTAATAATGGTTAGGATTCTTCACTTCAATGCAAAACATAAACAAAACATGAATGAGCAGCACACCCAAAATGCCACATCACTTTGACCATAAAAAATGGCTTAGTAAAAATATAATTTGAACATCTTTCAAAAGAACTCTAGGTGTAGGGTTTCCATCAACATCCCGTATATAGATGGAAGACCCCATCTTCTTAGCATTATACATGTAGCATTAATGGACAAGGGTCCTCAAGTCTCTCTTTTTATCGTTAGTTAGTATCTTTAGCCAATCCCTAATGCCTTCAAATAGTAGTAAAAAACGACTAGAAAACCTAAAATTAGAAGGCTTGTCACATTTGCCATTAGTGACCTCAATAAGATCAAACTTGATCTTCTAATCTTTCACCTTATTCTCCTTTCCAGTGAATAGGCCTTGAAGGGGCTTCTTCGACATCATATACATGCGAGGTGACCATTAAGCACCCTGAACCCTAAAGAAACATTATAAGAGATAGGCAATGGGATAAATACTATAGCCGAAGCATAAAACCTCAAAAGGTGCATATCCTTTATCAAGTTGGGAGCCAACATCATGGGATTCATTTGGAAACTCCTAAAGCACTTCCTTAAACCTAGTAGGTGGAAAGAGTAGACCAGCTGGCAGTAAAAGATAACATAATGGTTGTTAGCCTTAGGAAAGGTAGCCTTTGGATCACTGGAGTAAATCTTTTCATGAGCTTCAGGATGTTTAAACAAAAAATGATTACTATTGTCTAAATTCTCGCTAAAATTAAGGAATTCAGTAGTATTGCCAATGGGGTACAATCACCTCTATTGAGTGAAGTTGACTTGGTCTCTCCTGGGAACAACTTCTTTCCTTAGTGCCATTTTCGAACAAGGAAAAGAAATTAAAGAAGATAAAGAGGAGAAGAAAGGAAAGCATAGACATAATAAGAGAATAAAGAATCGATAGCTTAGAGAAAACAAAAAAGCAAATAGGAACTTTAAAGTGAGAAGCTAATAGGTATATATAGGAGAGGGCCTCTTTGATAACTGTCATTCAATAATTATGGGAAATTAAAAGGCTATTTAAAATTAAAATTCCCTTAAAAATCATACCAATTATAGTGACACATGAAAATATGTGAAAGTGAAAGGACACATATTTAATACCTAGTTTTGTCAGCCATCCATGAATTAAATAACTTTATGACTGTTAAGCTACCCCATATAGGACCTTTAAGTGAAGCCCTCAAACCTAATTAGATCGCTTTAATTAAGTAAAGGTTCTCAACCACTTAGAATGCTTCAATTAGGTGAAACCCACTCATTAAATGTCCATCTTCACTTGTGCAAAACCAATAACACCAAAGAGAAGGCCTCTACTTTGGTGAAGCTAACTAAGAAGAAAAGTGTTTCATTTGAGGCTCCGTCCTTAATCCTAGCCTCAACCAAACAAGAAGCCTCTAATGAGGGACAAAAATAGCCCAAGAGAATAATAGGCCTAAAAAAGTAAAAGCCCATTATCATATAGACCCTCTAGTCCCTATAGATGACCAAGGCCCAAGATAAAGCCCAAAAAGAGGCAAGCCCAGAGGAGGAGGCTTACCCATCCTGAGGAGCAAATCCTCCACTTTGCTTCCTCTAAGGACTTTCGTCTTTTACTTTTGTTGCAAGTAATTTCCTCCATAATCTACTTTGTATGGCTAGAGATTTATAGTATAACTATCACCATCAAGTGGCAGAAAAGGCTTTTGATTAGGTGTGCCTTTAGATCCTAACACAACCAATCACCTACCATGTCCCAAGAGATAAGGTCTCAGTCCATATGCCCACTACCACTATACCAATCTCACCAATCAAAAGCATGCTATGTCAGGGGAACATTCTCTCTCCTCCAAAAAAGTCTTAGACACCTGTCACATCCATGAGTCATACAAAAGAGAAAAATCAACAAATAATTTAGATAGTTTGAACTTTACATCTCTCTCATCTCTTTCTCTCATTGAAAACTCTCTGACTAGAGAAGAGAAATCTTCCTTCCCTGGTTACCGGCAAGGCATATTACTGACTTGAGCATCAAAGGCCCTTTGCTAGACACCAAGCCTGGCCCCTCCTGACCTTTATTCTTTCTTTGCAAGCTTATAGTACTCAAGCTCAATCTCAGAGATGCAGCCCAAAATTCACCCCGATCGGTCTAGCTTCAATCATTAAGGTTGAATTCAACCTATATAAGATAGAAGTTCTAAAAAAGTTGAGTTAAACATTAATAAAGTTGAATTGAACCTTAATAACATTAAATAATAATAATAAATAATTTAAAAATTAAATAATTAATTCATTTTGAAATAATATAAATTATTACTTCATTATATGATATATAATTTGTTTAAACTTTAAATATATTTCACATAGCCCATTATTAAATAAATTATTAATCATTTTAAAAACAAATTAAATAAAATAAAATTCAATATCAAAACTAATTAATTTATTGAAAAGTTATATATTCAAACTTATAATTATATATCAATATATATCATATAGCATAATAACAAAATAATATATATTATTCTAAAATGGATTAGTAATTTGATTTTTAAATTATATGTTATTATTGTTTAATTTCATTAAGATTGAACTCAAAATTATTCAAAAAGAACTCAATTTTATTAATAGGATGCACATAGAAAATGGACTTATTAATTAGTTGAAAGTTATGCAAGCCCTGTGCAATAGTTATGAAAAAAAAAAAAAAGGAAAAGAATAATAGCTAGGTAGGTATTTAGATAAGGGAGCTAGGTTAGATTTTAGCTTTGGGTGGCTAGGTCAAAATTTAGCTTTGAGTGGCTAGGTCAGAATTTAGCTTGGGATTGTGATTTATGAATGGTTTACCATGAGTTTAAAGATAGAGTGACCATGGGTTTTTTGATTTGGTTATGGATGTATTATGGATTTGGATGTTAGGTGGACCACAGGTTTAGTGATAGTTGGATAATGTGTTTGATTGGACTAGATCATGGGCTTAGATGGGCCACGGGTTTGAATAGTTATGTAAAAGATGAAACCAAGTCAGCATTTAGTTTAGGTAAGGATTATAGATGAGAATAAAGCTAGGTTAGTGTTTAGCTTTGGTAAGGATTGTTAAGGATAAAGCTAGATCAGTGTTTAGCTTAGGTAAAGACTATGAAAGTAGAAAGCTATGTCAGTGTTTAGCTTGGATAGAGTTTATGGATAAGATGAGGGTATAATAGATGGGTTTATTTTTACCATGAGTTTGACATGGGTTTGGATAGGACTGGCCATGGGTTTTGGGTGAACCATGAATTTTGGGTTTTGACCATGGGTTTGGATGGACCATGGGCTTCGGGTGTTGACCATAGGTTTAGATGGACCATAAGTTTTGGGTTTTGACCATGGGTTTAAGTGGACCATGGGTTTTGAGCTTTAGGTGTTGATCATAGGTTTTGGGTTTTGACCATAGGTTTAGGTGGACCATGGGCTTTGGGGGTTGACCAAGGGTTTAGGTGAACCATGGGTTTTGGGTTTTGACCAGGGGTTTAGGTAGACCACAAGTTTTGGGGTGTTGACCATGAGTTTAGGTGAACCATGGGTAATGAGCTTTTTGGGTGTTGACCTTGGGTTTAGATGGACCATGGGTTTTGGGTGTGAAGGTGTTTGGATAGGTTTTTGACTCTTCACAAGGTTCAAGCTATGATGCATGTTTGCATGAATGAAAAGGCTTCATGATAATGACATACCAAGTTCAGTATTATGGCACATATAATCATAAAGGAAGGTTTTATGAGTCATTACATGAAAGGGTTAGGGTGGTTTGAAGGGAACCCATCACACTAGAGATGTGATATACCTAACCACATGTGAGACGAGGAGCCTCACGTGGATCCAATGGTACATGCATACTCGTTACACCTCTAAAATGATTAGAGGATACATCGTGGGCTAGATGATTTCACTATCGGCAAACAGACCTAAGAAAGGTTGCCCACTCGATGTTACTTTCTATCCTTTATTTTCCTAGAAGCTAGGTTTTTGTGGACTAGGAGTCCGATGTAGTGATGCATGACAGAGTTATTTCAAGTTTAAAGCCAAACTTGGTATTTTACCAAAAGTAATCCACTTTATCTTTTATTTGAAAAAGATTTTAACTCCCCAGTAGAGTCGCCAACTGTGAGGCCTCACCCGAGCACCGGTCCAATCCGCCGAGGAATCGAAATGCTCTTCGGGAGAAACTCCATGATTGAAACTCACTATGAGTTTAGAAAATTGATTTTTGTGATTTTGAAGTTGTGAAAGTGAGTCCCCACTTTAATTTAATTGTTTTAATTGGGAAAATTAAAGAAAATCCAAAATGATTGACTCCACAAAATATTTGATTTATCCCAATGGAAAATGCACTAATCCACGAGTGACAAAAGAGGGCTCGGGGATCAGGTTTTGGTAATTACACTGTTAAGAAAATATAATTTTCTTTAGTTTGGTTAAAAATTGCAAAATAACTCTTAAAAAAGGAATTTTCGTGTATGTATGAATAGGAATAGAATGATGCATGAAACAGATATATATAATAAAATGAAATGACAATTATAGATAAATAAGTAGAAATAAATCATATTTAATTATTACAAAGTCAAAATGATTGAAATAAAGAGGATCTTTCCTCTAGCCCTTATGGGTACTAGGGAAAGCACACATTCCTCAACTAAATTAGCACGGAATCAGAAATAAAAGATTAAAATAGATTAAAATAAAAGAGAAAAATGTTAATAAAAAGATTTTGGAGTTGATGTCTTTTAGAATGGTAGCCTACGTATCCTATTGAATAGGAATCAAACCCTATGTAGTTCTTCCTTCTTACGAAGGAGGGATTCTGAAAAAAGTGCTGGTTTGTTTATTAATTTAATTCTGATTCTTAAATTAATAAATTTTAGCTCTTTTCTATTTTAGACTTAAAGAGAATTCTAGATCTGAGTTTAGAATTTTGAAAATGGACAGAAGATTATACCTTTGCTTTCCTTGATTTTCAGATGAACGGAATAAGTTTAGCTCTAGATCTCAACTTCACCTTGGATTCAAAACCTTGAATTTGAATCTTAACAACAAAAGATTAACGAAATAGCATAATGAATGTAAATTGAAATTGAAATTAAAACAACAGCTTTTTAAACGCAACAAGTATAGCAATATAAGAGAGTTTCTGCCTTGAAATCTCCCCCCCCCCTCTTCCAAAATGAGCTAGAAGGAGGCTCTATTTATAGAGCTGCTGAAAAGGGTGCCAGTGGCATCAGCAGCTTGCCGGCAGCACGGGCGACACCCATAGCGTGTCGGCCAGCTAGGCGGTACAATGGGCGTGTCGCCCATATCACCGGCACGGATTTCATGCCACCTATGGGGTGGCATGTCCGGCATGCCACCCAGAGAGGTGGCATGCCACATATGCGCTGACAGCTGGTTCAACCCGTTTTCTACTTTTTCGTCCGTTTCTAGTCTGTTTCAGTTTCGATTTAAGCTCGGTTTGATTCTCTGAGTTCGTGATTGAAAAGCAGTCAACTGGAGGTGAAAGATTCAGGAAATTTATTTTTCAACGGGGTGCTACCCCCTTGACCCCTGTTCACTAATCGGCTAGCAGGACCGTCGTATGCATAGCGCACTATTCTTAGTAGGTGTCAAGCTACAGCCGGATTATAAGGGTGCAAATTTGAGGGTTCACACATACCTAGAATGGGAATCTTGGTATAATGAATTAAAAAAAGTTAGATACTTTTTTATTGCATGATTTTTCTTTTTGCCTTTCTAGTTCCATATTTTGAGTTTCCTCAACTGCATTTGGAGTATTCATAGGTTCCTCTTCCTCCGAATGAACATTATTTTCCTCCTTATTGATATCAATGAACCTGTATTTCAGTACCTCTAAAACTAATTATGAACTCGCTAGAGCTAACCATAATGTTTAATTAATTCTGAACTTGCTAGAACTAACCAAAATGTTTCTAGTGTAATTTGATACATTTTCAATCCTGATTGAACTTTTTATACCAGACAACATCTCTCCTAGAACTGACTAGATTTTCCCTTAGATTGATTGCTTAAGTGTTCTAAAATTAATTTCAAGTCTACTAAAGTTGAGCAATCAATTTTTTCAAACTCCAAAAGCCCTAAAAACTAACCCAAAAATTCAAAAAATACCCATAAATTGCAAAAAATGAAAAAAAGTTGTTGAACCCATCAGAAAGGTCGGTGGATCCGTAGGCCAACTTTCCCAGATCCACCAAGCAATATGGTGGATTTCCACTAGAAGGCCGGTGATCTTGCCAGACAGCCAGGCGAATCTAACACCGGCAGATCCACCATCTCATTAGGCAAAATCTGCTGAAGGCTGGTGACAATCTATCGGGCAGTCCCACAGATCTAAAAAAGTTACCCAGCAGATTTGCAGGCTATTTCTACTTCAAAATTTTGAAATTGCCCGTACTTTAGTCACTTTTTAGTCCCTTTTGGTCTTTTTGTCCTATACCCTTCACCTATAAATACCCCCTCCATTCATTCATTTCACTTCACTCCAAAATCTTGTGTTAATTGGCTATCCACAAGTTTTCTCTTCTTCTTCTCCATTCAATCAGTCTTCAATTAATTAATTAATCTTTTTAATTAATTAATTCTCTCACCTTAATCAAAAGTTAATTAATCTTTTTAATTACTAATTTTTTTAATTAATCATTGAAAAATTAATTAATTAATCTTTTTAATTAATTAATTAATCAATTTTCCAAACTCAAATTGATCTTTTAATTAATCCACCCATTTTTAATTAATTAATCATTTTTAATTAATTAATCCATTCATGTAATCACCTACAATTGGTTAACTAATCCTTTTAATTAATCCCTCAAATCAATCAAATTGCCTGATCCCCATAAAATGGAACTTCAATTCAGCAAAATACTCCATCCATCCCGTTCACCAAAATCCAAGGTATTTTTTTTATCAACCCATCACCCAAACCAAAATCATTTTAATTAATCTATAAACCCCTTTACTTAATTGTGAAATGAACTACGTGGATTTTGATCACATTCAGTGGGGTACGTAGACACGTTCGGAATTTAAATCCAAACCTCAAATCTAATTTTTCTAACTAAATTCATTGTCCATTTATTTTTCAAATATAATTAATTATTTAATGTTATTTGTAAGGAAATTTGTGGTCTTCCTAGAATCCCATTAAAGTTAGAGAAGACATTCCAATTTTATTAATTTATATAATTACTTTAATTAATTAGAAATTAAAGAGCAATTATGTGGTTCTCCTAAATTTACAAGGATTAGAGAGAACACTCTCTTTAATTTGTAGATATTTATTTTTAATTATTCCATTAATTTTCCATGCACCATGCATTCATACTATGCCATATTCATGCATTTAATTATTTGCCATCTTATAAATATCATTCATGAAATTAATTTTTCTAAGTCAAATTAAACTTAAGAACCAAATGACAATTATTTAAAACTAAAAACCTAGTTCTGAAGCTTAACCTAGTTTGAGACTAGTGATTTTATTCTTGGGTAAATTAATTAAGAAATTAATGAATTAGAGTCACAATTTGGGCTTTTTCCTTAATTTTTTTATTTGAAATAAACTAGAGTAACGATTCCCAAAATCATTTTCAAAACCATGATTCAAACTTTTTTGAGGATAGCTGCTCTAATTTTAAGCACCGAAGTTCGGTTTATAACCTCCTTAAAAATCTATCTCCTTTCCTTAAGGAAAATTCTCCTGAGCGAGGGAGAGACATTCGGGCGAGGTCTCACAATATCATAATGATTAAGATCTAAAAGTCTTGATGATATGACTTTATTATCTTCTCTAGTCTTTTAAATTCTCTTGTGCTTGTCATCATGTCAAAGAGATAGGAAAACTAAAAAATATTAAGAGAACAAGTAGATATAATCTTGTAGAATTAAAAAAAATTACAATATTAAAAATAATATTGCATTTAAAAAAAAATGAAAAGAGTAAAAATAGAATTGAAGAAATAGCAATGCAAATGAATTGAGAGATCAAAATTGAAATTGGTATGAAAATAATTGAATTTGATACAACTATTTATAGACTATGAAATTATTTAATTTTCCTAAGTTATAGCAATTTAGTATTAATAAAGAATAAAACTGTGATTTAATATCAAATTTTATACATGCAACAATGGCTACAATTAGATTAGCAAATAAATCTAATCATAGCCGTTGCCAAGTAGTTAATTCAATACATAATGCATAATGCATGTCGAAAAAGTAGAATTTTGATTCCACATGTATTTGTGAAATATATAGAAATGGAGATAGGGTAATGACAAATAGCTCACTATATCTTCAAAAATTATACAGAAATTTCCTTTTCTTTTTCTTTTTCCCAAAAATTTCAACATTAAATAGCACATTAAAGAGATAATGGTTATCTTAGATTTTAATATTTGATTTCAATAGAGTATATAAAGATTGTCTTCGATCCTTCTCTCTAGACCACTAGAAATGGAATTTAATGTTTTGAAAATCATTATTTACTTCTTTGATTGGACTTGATTGCAATTCCAAACAATTGTTACTTAATTCTTGCAAGAAAAATTATTTTAAAAAAAATTAAAAGCATTAAATATTCTCCAGGATAATCTTGGTGGCAAATCCATATATGCACTCAAGTATTTCTAGCCCATAGACATCGTAATTTCCTAACTTAGAGTAATTTAAGATTTGCAGAAATTGAGTAAAGCATAAGAAAATCATCGAGCCAAGAGTAATGTTAGAAAAATAAAAGACATATGTAAGGCTAGTAGACACATTTTCTAAAGATATGACCAGTTTAACTGAACTGTCAGTTTCACTTTAAAATCGATAATTTTAGTTTTGGTTTCAATTTTTAATAGAAATCAAAACTAAAACTAAGCTCCTCATAGTTTCGGTTGCAAACCAAAACTAAAACCAAAAAATGACTTCTATTGTAGTTTTATTTGATTGGTTTTGATTTGGTCTAACAGTTTTGCTTTGGTTTTGATCACCCCTACATAGGACATTAAAAATGAATAATCAAAAATAACCTTAAAAGTAAGAAGTAAAAGGATAAAATTAATCATTTTAATTTTTCACCCTTTATTTGCCAAAGCCTAATAAAAATTCCCAAAGTGGCTTTCAAATTCTTCAAATTCAAATTAGGAATTAGAATTGAAAAATTCTCCTTAAATTAAATTGGTTTTCGAAACCAAAATCATCCTCATTTTCGCATGTCTCTCCTTTACTCCTTGGAAAAATCTTTTCTCTGATTCAAACTATTTTATTGAATCACTTAACTTGCCACTCCATTTTCCTCCATAAAAATTCCTCCTCCTATAATCGTATGAATAACATAAAAATAATTACAAAAGTAATTTTATGGTATTAGATAGTACCCTAACCGATTTCTGAAATTTACTGGCACTAGACAATAAACTTTTCCTTTACTATCTCTTCTTCTAATTTTCACCGAGCAGACTGATACATAAGCATTCATAATTGTTGATAGATGAAGATATTTGATGGGTTTTTTCTCTATAAGTTGGTGGTTGTGGTAATTCAATACACTTTTCTTATTTTCTCAATTCTCTCATGGATAAAGTGAAATGAGGTCTAACTAATTTAAGTGACAATCCTATAAGATGAGGTAACAAGTTCACGCTTCTGTAATTGAACTCTAAATCTGGTCCTCACCACTGATTAGACTAGAATGATTCAAACCCATCTGAGTTGTTGATTGCCGATCTATCAAAACATGGATTAATTCTCGCAGTAAAGGGCTGATTTTCTTTTTTTTTATTCTTAATTTTGATTTCTTCTTTTTCTTCTTACCCTTATCTGCTCTCTTCACTCTTCTTTTTCTTTTTTTTTTTTTTTCAAAATCTTAAATCAAAAATTAAATCGTTTGTTTTTGTAGCAGAAACATAAAATCAAAGTTAATTTTGTCAATTTTTTTGTTTTTTTGTTTTTTTTTTGCCAAATAATTTTTTTCAATTCAAATTACTAGAATATGTGGCAAGTGATGTGGTGAGCAGCTTCTTTATATGTCACCTTACGCATTCCATCCTTTGCTGACTGATAAATGACTAAAACACTTACATATACTATTTTTAAAAATTAACAAAATTGTCACATCAAAAAATTATCCAAATACTAAAATAACATATTTAAAAAAGTTTAGACACTAATAGACTAATTTTTACCATAAAATTAAAACAAGACAGGAAAAATTTATTGAAAAAACTTTTTCATGATTTGTTGGAAACGTATTATAAAGTCAAAATAAAGATATCAAAATATTTAAAGTGATAAAATCTCAATTATATATTTCAAATGTCTATCTTTAATTTTTTGTTATAATAAAAATTATTTATTAATTTTCTTATATTTTTTAAATAAAAAATTAAAAAATTTCTATCATTAATATTTTAAATCAGACAAAAGATTACAATATTTTTTATATTTTATATAACCTAAAAAATAATATAAAATTTAAATTTCATTTATAATATGAGAAATTTAAAGTATAACATTTAAATTTATATTTCATTTTGCATAATTTAATATGATATTTTAACAAATTAATTATTTTGGAGGTTAATTTTATTTTTCAACTCTTATACATACATATTGAAAATAAATTGTAACAACTTAATTTTTTATTTATTTTAGAAAATTTTATTTTATATAGAAATAATATTATTCAATTATATTTGAAATATTGTACTAAAAATTTTTATTTTTATAGAATTTCTAATTTTTATGATTTTGAATATATATTATTAACTATAGTTTTAATTTAAAATTTTAAAATACATGAACTTAATGTAAAGAAAATATTTATTTGTTTATTTAGTCATGAAATATTTCATTAAATTTGGATATTGTAAAATTTATATTTGGTAAAATTAAATATGACGATAATGATATGAGAATAATAAATTTTATATTTTGGTACTTAATTATTAATTTTCAAGAATATTTGGAAATTAATTTTCATATTCAATTATTTTTTAATAAATCTAAAAGTGGTTATTTTTCAAGTTTTAATATATCAAATTAAAGTACATTTTACAAAAAATTTAATGACTATTTATTTGTAATTTTGGATCTAAAATGAATTTTCTACATATTTATAAAGATTTGAGAAAAAAAGAAGAAGAGAGACCAACTAAAGGCCACCACGTGGCAGCGTTGGGATGGCTGCATAGCCAACAGATTTTAATTTGCTAGTCGTGTTGAAGAAGAAGAAGAAGAAGAAGGGAGAGAGGATGGTTAAGGCAGCGGTTTTTGAGCCCTATTTCGGGCAAATAGTTGGAAGATGATCGACACCTCCCATTGCTCAATCTAGTCATCAGTTAGGGAGATATTAGTGTCCAAAGTAGCGCCGATGACCATCTTGATTTAAAAATTTCAATTGGCCATAAATCTCTTATTTGAACTATAAATTGAGTGATTCTAGTTTTTATGGTTTCATCATGATCTCTTATTTGATAAAAATTTTGCCACCTTTTGCTAATAGGAGAGAGAGATCAAAAAATGGGATTTCGAAACTTTGAGGCATGATTTCCGATGATCAGATGTGAGTGGGGGAGAGTGATGGGTATGTAATTTGGATTTTAATTATGTTGTTAGAATTAACTAGAATAATTTAAATTAATATGAGTTTTTTTTATTATTTGGAGTCAATGGGTATATGTATAAATTATTATGAATTTTTATGAAAATATTAGGACTAAAATTATACGAAATTTTATTGATGTGTTTGAAGTGAATTGAGATTATCAATAATTTTCTTTAGCTGCATATTTGACTATTAGCAAGTAGATTTAATTAAAGTAATTGCATATTATTATTATATGTAAATGAAATAATGTAATATAGGTTTATAATTTTTAAATCAAATATAAAATGAGATTTCTTATTAAACAATTTTAAGTTATAAATATTTTCTCTGCTTAAGAATTTACATCTTGATAATTGAGTTATTAAGTTCAAGTAAATAGTTTCAAATAAATTAAGTTAATATTAAAAAGGGGTTATAGTAATATATAGACATATATATTTCTTTAAATAGTTTTACTAGTTAATTACCCTTTAAGCAAATTATTTAATAACAAGTGTTATAAGTATATAATAATAAGGCCAAAAGCTCAATTCCACCCTCAAACTCTTTATGAAATCTCAATTCTACCCTCATAAAAAAAAAGGAGCAGTTAACCTGGTGAACTCACCAAATTAGTCCAATGCAGCCCAAATTAGCAACAGGCTGTTGACCTGCATCTAACATTTGGGAAAGTTTGATATATCATCTATTACGGGCCCACTTGAAAAGACTGTTGGTAGAGAGATGACATTAATTCGTGGGAAAAAAGCCCGCCCATATATGGCCATTAGGCTTGGTGTAACTACAAAGCATATCCTTGATGTTTCCATCTCTCATGCTCTTTGTCTCGCTTTAGTAGAAAATAAAGTAATAGTTCTCTGCAATCACTAATGCATTGCATCTCCATTCTGAGCATCCACATGACTTGAATAGAAAATACAACCTAAACTACTATGTGCATCTGAAGAATTATCGAGCCAGGTGTGTAAATCTCCTTCCCATTAATTGATGGTGCTTTCTTATTATATTTAGTTAATTTATTTAAAGTAGAATTTTTTGTTGTTAGGTATTTAATAAATGAATATAGTAGTTAAGAAATATATTTATTGACTTTCATTTGATGTTTATTAATTCCTTTATATTTGTCTTGTATTGTAGGATGAACAACATAATAGATATATATTTCCACCATAGTGGAAATTTTATCTTCAATCCTAATCTTGAATATAGCAATGGCAAAATAGAGGTGCTTCATGTTTTGACTCAATTTTCTTAATTATAAGGACATTTATGATAAGTGTACCACATATTTTAGGTGTAATAATATTACTAGCATTTACCTTAGAGAACTTGGTAAGCCTTTAGTGGAAGGTTTACATATAATTGATGGGGATGCAAGTATTCATTATGCATTGAGTTTCTGTGTTGGGGATATTAGTAGTTTGCATTTATATTCTAAGCATAAAGTGCATGAACCTGTGTTTGCACATGCATTTTTAACATTACCTCCCCCACAACCTATTAAGTATCCTATTAAAGACCAAGTTGTGAATCAGGGTGGTTTGATGATGAACTTGTAGGTAATGTGGATAAAGTTGAGCATAATGTAAATGATGTTAATGTGTATAGTGAGAATACAAAAATCCTTAGTGGTAATGAAAGTGCATGAGTTAATACCAATGGTGTTGCAGATTTGAATGATGATATAAGTGGAGGTTATGAAGGGGGTAATGAGGCTGATGTTGAAATTAGTGAAGAGAGTGAGTATGTAGGTAGCTCAGATATTGGTAGCTATGATGGTTACCCATTAAATAGTGAAAGTGATGAACCTATTAAGAGGCCTTCTAGTAAGCCTTCTCATGACCCTAATGATAACATACCCACTTTTGTATTAGGAATGACTTTTAAGGATGCTAAGCAACTAAAGGAGGCTATAAGTTAGTATGCAGTAGGTAAAAGTGTTATGTTAGAGCTTAAGGTAAATGAGCCACATAGGATGAGGGTGATATGTTAGGATGGTTGTCCATTTTTACTATATGCTTGTAGCGATGGCAGTACATGTGACTTGACTATTAAAACCTACAATCCCAAACACAAATGTAACAATGTTTTCAAAAATCCTAGGGTTAATGTGAAGTGAGTAGCTAAGAAGTTTAGGAGTAGGATATATGAGCAACCTAGTACTAAATATGCAACCATGAAGAAGATTGCTGCAAAAAATTAGAAGATAAATATTAGTATAGCAAGTTTTGAGATTGGAGAAGGAGGAGACATTTATACTATCTTCTTAAACAAGCAAGTTTGCACTTGTAGATCATGGGATATAACTAGTATCCCATGTAGACATGCAATTTGTGCAATTTCACAGATCAAAAAGCAACTAGAGAGATTCATCAGTGGGTGGTATAACAGAAAAGTGTACCTCCAGGCATACAAGGAATCTGTCATGACTGCAAGAGGTAAGAAATTCTAGAGATGTGAGGATTATTGTAATATCTAAGGTTTCATAATGGTAACGATGACATTACAATGTCTATATGCTGTGCCATTTAGGGCCTTAAGAACCATAAGAGTACCTAAGGAGTGAAATCTAAATGAATGACGTGACAATGAGTGAGAAATATAATTAATTTTGATAATTATGTTATGATAAGTGAAAGTTAAATCAAGTTGGATTTAATGTGGTTATGCTAGTAAATTAATTGAGATATGAATCTATAGTGCTAGTGATTAGGTGTTGACATCTTCTATGATGTTGGGAGATGATGATAGTGATATGAAAATTTGATATCAATAAGAATTACAAGAGTATAATGAAATTCATTTTAGTTTGACCCAATGGGTTTACAGGATATGCATACTTGAACAGTGCTAAAGAAATAGTGAAAGGAAATCGGTTAGTATTATTGTGCTGCCAATTGAAGTGTTTGCCTAAATTTAAGCATTATGTCATATGTGTGAGATAATTATTGTCCTTGTATACTATAGTATGTATGATATTTAGGATGTGGGATGTCCATAAGCAAGTTGTATCATTGATAGAAGGAAAAAGACTCGGCCACAAGTGGCCACATGACTAGGATTCTAGCCTTGTGATAAAAGCATATTGGAATTGCATCCAATAGCTTCACACGGGTGGGGCCATGGCTGAGGTTTCACCCATGGGAAGTTGACCATTAAGCCAAAGATTTACAGATTATATGGAGTTACGGGCAAATAGCGATTGGCCAAGATAAAAGGTAAAAGATGTTATAGAGAATGAGTTATAGGCATGTGATTAGCTTGCCATGAAAGTTGACTAAATAAAATCTCAAACCAAGTTGAATTATTATTCTTCTTACATGTGATTCTAGAGCCTTCTTGGGACACCTCATCACCAAATGATAATCATCATCCTTATGGAGGCAATTATAGCCATCCACCTTAATGCAATCTTAACCATCCATCTTGATTAATCCTAGCCATCCATCAAGATCAAATGTTAGTAATTGGATTTAACTTAATTAATCCTCACCATTCAATCCAATATATATATATGCAAAAATTATATTGGAAAATCAGAAATTTATTCTATCTTTACAACAAGACCCTTCATCTTTCTCTACAACTCTCTCTACATATTTACAATAAGAACTTTGGCAAGGTAAAGCTAATCAAGGTGAGGAACTCTATTTACCTACTCTTTTCCATACCTTAAGCTTAAACTTTAATGTTTTGGTTAGTTGGACACTTCTTGTGTACTATATATATAGAAATTGGTCATGGTGGAGAATAACTAAGGAAAGTTCTAAATTTCAATTAAGTATACCTATGGTCATGTTAGATGAGGAAAAATGAATTATAAGTATTAGAATGATTTTGAGAACATGATTTTAATTTGGTTAGCGTTAGAGGCATAATTATGATTAAAACGAAACTTGATATTCCAATATTAGGTATTGATGATTGAAGGGTTGAATGAGTCTTGTGTTATGTTAATTTAAGGAATTTATGAGTAATTTAGAGATTGAATGGAGAATTGATGATTTCCCCAAATTCTAGGGTTTATGGAAAATTAAGGATTTTAGGAATTGAATTTGGACTTAGTAAATTAAAGAGAAAATCAAGCTTGAGAATGGTGTCATATAATTTGTGCAATTTGTATGTTGAAATTCAATTGACAGCAATGATTTTCCGTAAGATTAATGAACTAGATTCAATTATAGAATTGATGATGGAAATAGAATTAGCTCCCTTGAATATTGGAAAATTTGCTTAATTGGCTTTAGTGACTATTATGATAGTAGAAATGTAGAATTGAGAGGAAAGGAATTGACCCTTCTAAAGTGAATAGTTTTGATCAATTGGAAAACAACTAAGGAAAATGTTAAGTGTAGTAATAAGTATATGTATTGTATATCTTGACTTAAAAGTAATAAGTTGTGAATAAGATAGAAGTGTTAGTAAGTTAAGCTAAATTAAGTAATGTGATAATGAGGAAGTGATTGATATGTGATTGAAATGCAATATGTAGAGTCTAATGACAAGAACGAGAATAATGTCCAAGAGTGCGAGGAGCACTACTTATATTAGAGTCAAACATAAATAGGAGTAAAGGAGTCTAAGGTGAGTACGTTATAATATAATATGCATTGTATTATTGCTTGAAACCTTTATTGTTCCAAACTATGATTATTGAATCTTTCAATGCCTTGATGAGTATAAACTGTTTAATGAATATCGAACCATTTGATATGATACTTCTTAACTCCCTAATGAATATGAATTGTTTATTAAATGTCAAACCCATTGACATGATGTTTTTTGATAATCATTGAATACCGAAATCGTATTGTGTTCATTAGAATCCTTGACATGGATTTTAAATGGATACCTTATTGGATGCCTATTAATAAGCAGAAATCCCCTTTTTGATGTAGGGAAATACATCAGACCTTATGCACTTGGTACATGCCTACGAGTAGGGTGAGAGTACCCAACCTCTATTAGGGGAAAACACCTAACGTTAAAACCCGATCAGTCTTACGTATTGTGATATGTGTGAGTGAGCAAGGCTTAGGCCGCCACTCATAAATTGATATGTGTGGGAAGCATCCTGCACCCAAGAAAGTGTTATTTTGCTAAAGATTGTATCTCCATTTTAAATGAGAAATTGAACCATAATGTTGATATTGATTGAAAACATTTCATTGTTATAAAGAGCCCTTCGTGAAATTCATCTTTGTACTCACCATATGTATTGTATTATTATGTACTGACTGAGCATGCCTCATATTTTAGTGGTTTAAAATTTTTCAGGTAAAGTTGGTGAGTTACCAAGGTAAATTCCAAGCCATGTTTATCTGTTTGGAAGTTGTTATGTTAAGTCCAAGTGTCGTCATTCTCGATTTATAAAGATCATTTTTAGAGCTTCATGGTTATTGAAGGGTTTAGCATTAATATGTTATAAGATGTATATGTAATGTGAATGGTATTGTAACTGCTATTGTGATAATGTATGATGAATTGAATATTTGATTAATGATATAAAATATAATTTTAGAAGTTTTACAAGATATGTGTGTAAATGATATTATAAGTGGAAATGATAAGTAAGTAATGGATAACAAGGGAAGTTAATAAGGTTATGATCTTAGGATATGGTTTAATGTAATGAATGACAAAAACATATATGTTAAATAGGTTCTACGGGTTTAGGTGACCTTACGTCTCCCTAAACTTTAGGACCATCATGGCTTAAAAACATGAGTCGTGATAATTATTAACCAATACTACCACCAAAAATAGTTAGGATGCCAAGAAGGCCTAAAAAGAACAGGAATAGAGATGTGTCTGAGCCTAAAAAAGGAAAGAGCAAAATTATGTTGTCTAAGAATGGCATAAAGATGCATTGCAGTATATGTCAAGAGATAGGACATAACAATAAGACTTGTACAAAATAGAACCAAAATGCAGCTGTGAATAGAGAAGAAACAAAAGTTCATATGCCAAATGCATCAAATTTAAATGAAATCCATAATAAGGTAATTTAATATGACATTTTAAGTTACTTTAGTTTTGTTTGCATGGCATAACATGCACATATTATCATACTTGATTTTTTTTTCTTTCTTATTTGGATGGTAGGAGATTCATGACACAACAGACCTAGAATATAGTGATAGGAAAGTAAGAAATTCTGGAGTTGCCATAAGGGGTTTAAAGAAAAGAAAGACTATTTTGGGTGATGGGGAAGATGCAAGCCATGTATAAAGGCACAACCAGGAGGAGATGCTACAATCTAGGTATCTCAGAATGCACATTCAATGCCTCATGAACGATCAAGTTCAAAGGACTTAGGAGAAAAATGCACATACACTGAGAAGCGAAGGATAAATGGATATAGAGTCATGATCAATAGAAAATAGGAAGAATGGTATATGATGTAAGTATTATAACCTATTTACTGCATGTATATGATTGAATGTTTCATAGTTGAAACATTATATTGAATTTTTTAATTTGATTATATGTGTTTGTATTTACTTACAGCCTATAAGAGCTACTGAGAGAGTCATTGATGAAGGAGACTATCACATCCCAACTTTAGAGATATGATAGTCTTAAAACATGCGGAGACATAAGGTCACCCACGCCTATAGAACTTTCTCATGTATGGTTAAACACTGCCTAGGATCATACCAAAACCTCATGCATTAACTTGAATAACCATTAATAAAGGAAATCTTTAACTAGCAGAAGAATAGCTTAATAAATTTTGAATACAATCCATAAGAAAAGATTGATTAAGATTCTAAATTAATCATCAAATAAATAATGTTCCAAAATAAACTCCTAAATAAGAACTCCCGAAGCATCTAAAAGTGACTTTTCATATCATAGTATGATAATAGACTTGGACAAGGAAATCTCCCAAGTGGAGTAGATTGCTTGAGCTATCACCTTACCTCCTCATAATGCTCACCTAGAACTAGACAAAGAAAAAGGGGGTGAGATAGATGATCTTAATGAGTAAATAATATAGCTTATACAATAACACATATCCCTTAGAATGGGTTCATAGTTCATAATTCACAATTCACAATTCATGGTTCTTAGTTTGCAATTTAGCAAGATTCATAGAAATCACACTTATAACTTATCACTTATAGAGTGAAGGTTGCTGCCTTATTCACTTGAACTCATAAAAGAGAGGTGGCATCAAACCAAATTCCAACTCTTATCTCATAAAGAGGTGTGAAACTGATCAGGCTCCACAGCTAGAACTGCCCCTTCTAGCTGAGGTGGATATTTTGCCCCTATCCAATGGATTAAGACCATGTGCACAGGTTTTGGTGATTTTTCACATTAGCATGAGGATTTATACATAAAATGGTTCATAGGTACTATAGCCAAAGCTAATGGTAATCACTTATAATACTAGCATTCAAGAATGCATTCACATGTAATCATAACAACAATAGAAGTTTAGCTTATTAAACAAAAGATAAAAAATAGTATGGTTCTAGAAAGAATGTAAGGTAAGGCAACAATCACAAATGTTCTTTCTTATCATTGAATAATCAATAATGGTTTTGGACTATTTATCCTTTGGTAACCCAAGCTTAACAAAGAAATAATATAGTTATAATTGAAAATAAAAATGAACTTGGGTTTCAAGAATCTCAAAAGTTTACATGTCATGATAACTTGTACTTGTAACTATGAACCCTCTATTTTGCACCTCCAAATGACCAACATTTGATCATGGACCCATAGAATCAAACTGGGCTCAAATCATATCAAAGACGGATGAGAACAGGCTAAAAAATGAGTTGTGGCAACTCACAGGCTGGTTGCGACAAGTCGCAGCTGTAGTTATCGCAGAGGTCGATGCGGTAGCCAATTGGCTACCGCAACTAGCCCTGTGGTTACTGTAAAGCCCTTTGCAGTTACTGCAGGCTTTAGTTAGATGTTCTTTCTTATCATTGAATAATCAATAATGGTTTTGGACTATTTATCCTTTGGTAACCCAAGCTTAATAAAGAAATCATATAGTTATAATTGAAAATAAAAATGAACTTGGGTTTCAAGAATCTCAAAAGTTTACATATCATGACAACTTGTACTTGTAACTATGAACCCTCTATTTTGCACCTCCAAATGACCAACATTTGATCACGAACCCATAGAATCAAACTGGGCTCAAATCATATCAAAGACGGATGAGAACAGGCTAAAAAATGAGTTGTGGCAACTCACGGGCTGGTTGTGACAAGTCGCAGCTGTGGTTATCACAGAGGTCGATGCGGTAGCCAATTGGCTACCGCAACTGGCCCTGTGGTTACTGTAAAGCCCTTTGCAGTTACTGCAGGCTTTAGTTAGATGTTCTTTCTTATCATTGAATAATCAATAATGGTTTTGGACTATTTATCCTTTGGTAACCCAAGCTTAACAAAGAAATCATATAGTTATAATTGAAAATAAAAATGAACTTGGGTTTCAAGAATCTCAAAAGTTTACATATCATGATAACTTATACTTGTAACTATGAACCCTCTATTTTGCACCTCTAAATGACCAACATTTGATCACAAACCCATAGAATCAAACTGGGCTCAAATCATATCAAAGACGGATGAGAATAGGCTAAAAAATGAGTTGTGGCAACTCACGGGCTAGTTATGACAAGTCGCAGCTGTGGTTATCGCAGAGGTCGATGCGGTAGCCAATTGGCTACCGCAATTGGCCCTGTGGTTACTGTAAAGCCCTTTGCAGTTACTGCAGGCTTTAGTTAGTTGCTGCAACGTGTTCTAACAAAATCCTATACCGAAAAATCACCCTTTTAAGCCTCTACACCCCCTATAAATACTTGGCACCTCATAACAACTTGAACACATAATTATATGTTTATATACTCTCCTTAAAGCTTTTTAAACCCTATTCCTAAACTTTCCATCTTTCTTAGGAATCAGCCCAATTATAATAAGAAGAACTAAAAGTTTTTACTTTTATTTAAGAAAAGCAATTTTTACTTTTAGAAATTCAACCTGAATTATCCACCTACCCTCTCTCAGGCTTCTCTTTCATCCAGTTCTTCACGGGTGAAGGAGGTAAAGAATTTGTTCCACTCGACTTTGATCCTTTTGGAAACATTACTGTGGCTAATATGTTAAGAAAAATGAACTATTTTCCTAGCCTAGGTCTTGGAAGAAATCAACAAGGCTTAAAGTCTTTTATGGACTATCCAGTGGCAATGCCACTGTTTGGGCTAGGATATTGATAAGTGTTGAAAACACTATATTTTGTCCCTTGTTCTTAATGTATTTTATGCCTCCAATTGAGTTTAATCTGTTTGTTTTAGTGCTTTCATAGTTCTTTTAGTTAATCCAGTGTCAAAAGATGCCATGATCTGAATATGATCCAGAACGGTGAATGATCCATGCCAAAACGTTGATTTTTTGGAGAAATATGGGTCGCCACGGGTTGAGCCACGGCTAGTGATAAGAGCAAAGAGGAAAATCATCCAGTAGCCTCCCACAAGTAGAGGCACGGCTGGGGTTTCACTCGTGGGATGATACATTTCTTCTTATTCACGTTGCCACGGTTGGAACTCCAACCGTGGGTCCAGTGGTGTGTGTCAAAAAATTTAAAATTATTAAATGAGATCTGACAACGTTTCAAAAAGGGGGGAGAGAAAGGACAGAGCGAATTAGCGAAAGAATAAGAAGAGGAAGAAGACATCAAAGATCAGAGATAAAAGAATAAGATTTCTTAGCATTTAATTCATGAATTGTTTGAGAATTCTTATTTCTTTAATTCTTTCTTTGGTTTCAATGTGTGATATGAACTAAACCTTTCCAATTCGGGTATTGATGAACCCTAGAACCTTTTGTATAGATTGAATTACTTATCATTCAATTAAATCATTCTTTCATATTGTTTTATCTTTATGAATATTATTGTTTAGATTCCAATTAATAATTGCATGCTTATTAGTTAGGGATTGTTTTCATATAAATTGATTAGAGATAACTTCATATGAATGGATCACTCATAGAGATTGAGGGTTGATTAGGGCACTAGAGATAGGCTTACAAGACTCCTTTGGTGGATAGTTTCTTGAATCTAAAGCATGACCTAATGGAGTTTGCTTGAGAATAGATTCCTTGCATTCCTTTGGGAAATAGGGATTTAATTACTCGAGAGAGATTTTTATCTAATTTAGTGAAATGCCAATTCAATTTATGGAATGAATTTAATTGATGTGTAGTTCATGATATACAATTAAGGGCTAGGGGAATTCAATACCGGAATGGGCTTTTATTTCTAACTTCGTCTCCTTTTTCCTTATTGTTATTTTACTTAATTTATATTTCAATTTAGTTTGAATACAATTATAATCATTTTTATCGACACCAATTTGATTCACTAAACATTAGCAACATTTTGAGCTAGTACTTACCTAAGGTCTCCAGTGGAATGATAACTCATTCACTACTATATTATTTATGCAATCTGTACACTTGCAGAGTACGCATCAAGTTTTTTGTGCCATTGCCAGGGATCTTTTTAGAGTAATATTAGCAATAGAATTGAAGTTAGTGATTTAGTTTTTATTTTTATTTATTATTTAATTTTTGTTTTGGTTTTCTTTGCAAAATTCTCTTTTCAGGTACCCTTTTCTGTTTATGACTAGAGCTAGTTCCTCCAATCTACTTGAATTTGATCCAGAGTTAGAGAGAACATTGAGACAAAAGCGAAAGGAGGAATAGGAACTAGCTTTGGTGAGAGAGGTAGTAGTCCTGGAAGGCGTTGATTCAAAGGAAGAGGTTGAAATAATGGTAGAAAATTAGCCAAGAACCATGCAAGAATATGTAAGGCCCACTCTTAATGGGGCTGACTCATATATACAGAGGCCAACGATCACTGCAAATAATTTTGAAATTAAGCCGAATGTGATACAGATGGTGCAGCAGACTTGCCAATTTGATGGTCTCCCAGATGAAGATCCTAATGCTCTTTAGAACTTTTTGGAGATTTGTGATACATTTAAGATCAATAATGTCTCAGATGATGCGATTAGGGTGTGCTTGTTTCCTTTCTCACTCCGGGACAAACTGAAGAAATGGCTCAAGTCTTCCTCAGCCGGTACTTTCACTACATGGACTCAACTGACAGAGAAATTCTTAGAGAAATATTTTCCACCATCCAAGACAGCTAAGTTGAGGAATGAGATAACTTCCTTTCTTCAGTAAGATGGTGAGACTCTTTATGATGCGTGGGAAAGATTTAAAGACTCGTTGAGGATGTGTCCGCATCATGGCCTTCCACTATGGCACCAGATTTAAACCTTTTATAATAGTTTGAACTATACAAGCAAAAAGTCTATCAATGCGGTAGCCAGTGGTTCCATCAACAATAAGACACCTGAAGAAGCAAGGGACTTGATTGAAGATATGGCTCTCATAAACTATCAGTGGCAAGTCCATAGAGATTAGAGAAGGATTGGCAGAGGTGGTTCACATCAGGTGAACCCAATTGTTGCATTGACCACTCAGCTTAAAGCCATGAACAAAAAAATGAATTCCTTGACGGCATCTTCATCAGTAAGAGCTCAAGTGATGTGTTGTGATTGGTGTGGGGGAGGACACCAAAGTCAAGAGTGCCAAAGTGGCAATAATTTTGCCAAGCCGGAGTAGGTAGATTACATGGGAAATGCTCTAAGGCAGCAGAACAACCCCAACAGCAATACATATAATCCGGGGTGGAGGAATCATCCTAATTTCTCTTGGCGTAATCAGTCTAACCCGAGACCTCCTCCTAGATTTCAGCAACCTTCCTAGTCATAAGCTCCTCCACCTCCTAGAAGAAGTTCTTTGGAGGAAACTATGATGAAGATCATTGAGTCTAATGAGCAAAGACATAAGGATACTGAGACAGCACTCTGAAATCAACAAGCATCCATTCATAATTTGGAAAACCAGATGGGGCAGTTTGCCAAGTTGCTTAGTGAGAGGCAACAGGGAGTTTACCTAGCAATACTGAGGTAAATCCTAAGGAGTAGCTAAAGGCAATTACCTTGAGGAGTGGAAAACAGGTTCAAGAGAGTGTTGTTGTAGAGCAAGAAGTGGAAAGGAAAAAGGATGAGGCACAGGGTGCCAAGGAAAAGGAAGCTGAAAATGAGGTTATAGTGGGTGATGAGATAGAAAAGGAGAAAGTTGCACTAACGCCTACACCACCATTGAAAGAGTATCAACCTCAAGTACCTATCCTGCACGGTCGCAAAAGGATAAGCTTGATGCCCAATTTGGTAAGTTTGTTGAACTCCTTAAGCAACTTCATATTAATATACCATTTGCCAAAGCTTTAACACAAATGCCCAAATATGCTAAATTTTTGAAAGAGCTCCTTTCTAACAAAAGGAAGCTCGAGCAGGTGTCATTTGTGCATTTGTTGGAAAAGAGTTCGGCATTTTTGCAAAAACGGTTACCCAAGAAATTAAAAGATCTTGATAGTTTCACTATCCCATGTTTTATAGGTAACCTTGAGATGGAAAATGCATTACTAACTTGGGGGCTAGCATAAGTGTTATGCCCTACAAGATGTTTAAGGAATTAGGAATTGGGGAACCCAAACCAACACATATGACCATTCAGTTAGCTGATAAGTCAGTGGTACACCCTCGGGGGATTATTGAGGATGTGTTGGTGAAATTTGGGGACTTTATTTTTCCTAATGATTTTGTAATTATTGATGTGGATGAGGATGCAGAGGTATCACTTATTTTAGGTAGACCATTTTTAAATACAGCATGTGCCCTCATTGATGTCTATGATGGCACTTTAACTTTAAGAGTGGGTAATGAATAAGTTGTCTTTCATATTCCTAATGCAATGAAACACCCACTTACACTGGATGAGGCGGATTCATGCAATGATATTCTTGAGCATGAAACCATCAATTTTGTTACTAACATTGTTTCCAAGGATCCCCTTGAGTTGTGTTTGATGTAAGAATAGGTCATGGATCAGGAAGCAAGGGAGATTGGCTTACTTAGAGGTAAACAAGCCATGCAAAAAGGGGGTAGTTGAATCTATTGATATGCACAAATAGGAGAAAATGCAACCATCCATCATTGATCCACCAATTTTGGAGCTCAAGCAACTCCCTTCCCATTTGGAGTATGCGTTTCTAGCTAAAAATGCAAAATTGCCTATAATTATGAATGCTAATCTTTCTGAAGTATAAAAGGCAAGGTTATTGGAGGTCTTGGGAATGCATAAAAAGGCTATAGCATGGAAAGTTATAGACATCAAAGGCATTTGTCCTTCTTTTTGCATCCATAAGATTTTTATGGAAGAAGAGTTCAAACCTATGGTGCAACCCCAAAGACGTCTCAATCTTAAGATGAAGGATGTGGTAAAGGCTAAGGTGATCAAGCTCCTCGATTCAGGAATTATTTATCCCATCTCAGATAGTTCTTAGGTGAGTCCAGTTTAGGTGGTACCAAAGAAATGGGGCATAACTATTGTGCCCAATGAAAACAATGAGCTGATTCCTATGAGGACTGTCATAGGATGGAGGGTTTGTATCGATTACAGGAAGCTAAATGATGCAACTAGGAAAGATCACTTCCCACTCCTTTTCATTGATCAAAAGTTAGAGAGACTTGCTGGACATCAATTCTACTACTTTTTAGATGGATTATCAGGGTATTTTCAGATCCCTATAGCTCCAGAAGATCAGGAGAAGACCACATTTATATGTCCTTATAGGACTTTTACTTATAGAAGAATGCCATTTGGACTATACAATGCGCCAGCAACTTTTCAAAGGTGTATGATGGCTATTTTTGATGAGATGGTTGAAGATATTATGGAAGTCTTCATGGATGATTTCTCTGTGCATGGTGATTCCTTTGAAGGTTGTTTGGAGAATTTGGAGCGAGTGCTTGCGAGATGTGAAGCAACCAATCTAGTTTTGAATTGGAAGAAATGTCATTTCATGGTGCAAAAAGATATTGTTTTGGGTCACAAAAACTCACATGAAGGCATTGAGGTGGATAGAGCGAAAATAGAAATTATTCAGCAACTTCCACCACCAACTTTAGTTAAAGCAATTCAGAGTTTCCTGGGTCATGCTGGATTTTATAGAAGATTTATCAAAGATTTCTCCAAGATTGCTAGGCCCCTTACCAAGCTACTTAAGAAAGATTTCAAATTTAATTTTGATGAGGCTTGCTTATAAGCCTTCAACACCTTGAAGGCTAAGATTATCAATGCACCAATAATGGTGGCTCCCGACTGGAGTCTACCTTTTAAGGTAATGTGTGATGCAAGTGATGTGGCTGTTGGGGCAGTTTTGGGGCAGAGGAAGGAGAAGCATTTCCAACCCATTTACTATGCAAGCAAGACTTTGAATAAAGCTCAAGCCAATTACACCAACACTGAGAAAGAGTTGTTAGTTGTTGTGTTTTGCCTTTGATAAGTTTCGGTCCTATTTAATCTTGTCAAAGGTGATCGTTTATACAAATCATTCGGCCTTGCGGTATCTCTTTCAAAAAAATAATGCGAAGCCGAGATTGATTCAGTGGGTATTGTTGCTACAGGAGTTTGATTTAGAGATACAAGACAAGAGAGGAGCTGAAAATCTTGCAGTTGACCACCTTTCACAACTAGAGAACCTGAACTTAGAGACACTTAGAGAGGGGGATATTATAGACACTTTTCCAGATGAGCAGTTGTACACCATGGTAGGTATGGTAAGTGATTCTAACTCTGAACTACCTTGGTTTACTGATTTTGCGAATTATTTGGCTATGTGGGAACTCCCAAAAGAGTTAACTTATCAGCAAAAGAAGAAATTCTTTTCTGATCTAAAATACTACTTTTGGGAAGACCCCAATTTGTTTAAATTATGTGCTGACCATATGATCCAGCGTTGCATGGCTAGGCCTGAAACTATAGACATTCTTAATCATCGCTATGCCGGGCCAGCTAGTGGACATATGGGTCATAGTAGGACAGCTCAGAAAGTTTTAGAATCAGGTTTCTACTAGCCCACTCTTTTTAAAGATTGTCATGAGTTTGTGCAACATTGTGATCATTGCCAAAGAGCTGGGAATATTTCGTCTCGTGATGAGATGCCTCAAAATAGTATTTTAGTTTGTGAAGTATTTGATGTTTGGGGCATTGACTTCATGGGGCCATTTCCTAATTCTTTTGGTAACAAATATGTGCTTGTAGTTATTGATTATGTGTCTAAATAGCCTGAGGCTCAAGCCTTGGCTACAAATGATGCTAGGGTAGTGGTGAAATTTCTAAAGAAATTGTTGTCTCGATTTGGCACACCTAAAGCCATTATTAGTGATAAGGGCACCCACTTCTATAATGCTCAACTTGAAAAAGTTTTCAAAAGGCTAGGAATTACACATAAACTGGCTACTTCCTATCATTCTCAAACAAGTGGCCAAGTTGAGAACACAAATAGGGAGCTAAAGAGAATGCTTGAGAAAACTGTGGAGCGGTCTAGAAAGGATTGGTCAGAAAAATTAGATAATGCTCCGTGGGCTTTTAGGATAGCATTCAAAACCCCTTTAGGCACTACTCCTTGTAGGTTGGTGTATGGAAAAGCTTGTCATTTACCTGTTGAGATTGAACACCATGCTTATTGGGCTATAAGACAAGTTAACATTGATCTAGCTAATGCAGGTGAGAAGAGGCAATTGCAGGTGAATGAGCTAGATGAATGGAGGTTGCAAGCTTATGATAAGACTTGGATGTACAAGGAGTGAACCAAGAGATGGCACGATGCTCGGATTAAGCAGCGAAGAGAGTTTCGAGTTGGGGATCAGGTATTACTTTACAATTCTAGACTTTGACTCTTTCTAGGTAAGTTAAAATCTTGTTGGTCTGGTCCTTTTACTGTTAAGAGAGTCTTTCCCTATGGAACAATTGAATTAACTCATCCTAAGAAGGGTGATTTTAAAGTTAATGGGCATAGGCTCAAGATATGCTTCAGGAGAGAATCAAATAAGGTAGTAGAGGTTACGTATCTCCAGGATTTAGGGTGAGCTATCACCCTAAATGTCCAGCTAAGATGACATTAAAGAAGCACTCGGTGGGAGGCAACCCACTATTTAATTAAGATTTATTATTTTTGTCTTAAGTTGTTTCAAAGAGAAAAAGAAAAAAAAATAAATATACATTTATATCTTATTTTAAGTGCTACAGTTTTATTTTATTTTATTTTATTTTATTTTTATTTTTATTTTTCTTTTTCTTTCTTTTTTTTTTTTTTTTGTTTAGTTGTTGCTGTTCATAAATTGTATTAGATTTTTCATGCATTATTTGAGTTTTTTTTTTCAAAAAAAAAAAAGAAAAAAAAAGTTTAGTTGAGACATGCAGACTCTACCTACCTCTCATGCAACTATCATTTATTGTGGATTCTTAATAAGGGAATTACACAGATTGCCTATGTTCTGAACTGCATTTTTTGCTCTCCTCTAGTTGAAAGTAGAATTACCAGCATGAGTTCTAAGAATCCTAAAGGCCAGACCTCCAAAACCAAGAGGGATTCCTCTTCTCCACCCATGACCCCTGAACAAGTAACAACCTTTTATGCTTACAAGAGGGCATTTCCAGCTGAGAATGAGTACACTTTCTCCCTAGAGGAGATTATGGCAATGGAAAAAGAGGAGAAACAGGCTTATGATGTACCAACTGTTGCTGCAAAAAGCAATTTCATATAGCTAGAACCACCAAAAAGGGAGAGTAGTGAACCTTCTAAGGTGAAGAGGGGAAGAAAGAGGCCTAGGAAGGAGAAGTGAGGAGCTGTCTTGACCTAGCTTAGATTAAACTGGAATCATCTCTACTAAATAATTGTAATTCTAGGCTAGGCATTTTATCTGTCTTTCTTATATGAGCCACTGGCTATCTATCATGTTTCTTGTTTTCTTTTAACTATGTTTTATCTTAATGAAGTCCTTATGCTTATGCATAAATTCCATGGCTTCATTTTTGTCTGTCAATTGTTTACTTTATCTTTATCTTACCAAAAATATAATATCTATAAAAAAAAGGGAAAAAAATTGGAGGGCACAACTGAAACCTTAGCCATGTGATAAGAAAACTTAATATCTTTTTGGTAGTAGCATGGCACAGCTGAAACCTCAGCCATGCCTCTAGCCATGTGATAAGGGAATTAATTTGTTTCTTTGGCAGAAGCATCACACGGCTAGGACCACAGCTGAGTCTTCAGTCGTGTGATAAGGTGATTTCAAGTTCATTTTGGCAAAAGCATCACACGGCAGGGACCATGGGTGATCCTCCAGCCGTGTGATGCCCTAAAAAGTTTTTTTTATCGTGACCATGGGTGGATCCCCAGCCATAGGGTCACCCATAGGCACAGCAAATAAAAGAAAAAAAAAATAGACAGTTCACGCAGCCCTCAACCATTCAAAATTTCATTTTCTCTCTTTTCTCTCTTCTTTCCCTCACTTCTCCCACACTCGAATCACACACACCAGATATGAGCCTAATGAGAAGGATCTAATGGAAATGGAGGAATGGGCCAAGGAAAAAGTAGTGGCCCTTAAATGAGGTGAGACTTACGACTAGCCAATGCACCTTTATTTCAAAACCCTCAATGGATATTTTATAAAAGAAGGTGACACAGTTCCTTACTATGGCTTTCCTGAACCCTGGATCTATCCTATTACTAAAAAATTAATTCCTGGTTTTAAAATTTTCTTTGATGTCAGGCTTTCACTAGAGGATTGCAAGCCTATATTCATACTAAGTCAAGATTAAGAGGAGAACATGAAGGCAAGTTTCTTTGATGAAGTTGTCATACTTACTTTAAAGGAGGAGAACCTAACCCATCCACCCTAATCCAACCAAACGAGACTGAGCTAAATAACTGGTATTTCAAGGAGAGCCCATTCTATCAATCTAAGATAGAGTTACAGTCCTAGTCTGACTCAGAGTTCGAGTCAAATTCTGAGTCTAAGTCAGAGTCTGTGTCTTCAGTTTCTTCTATTTTTATTGATAATGGTGATGTAATTGACCTTGAGTGTCCAGCTTTTGAGTTTGATGTAAACTAGGACTTGTCCATGTTCAAATTTAATAAAAAGTTTGCCCTTTCCTCTTACGATCTCATGTCTTCATTTTTATTTAATGTTCCAAATTTTAAAACTGACTTAAATGAGACATCAAATAAAAAAAATGAAATAAATGAAATAAAAGATGATGCAATCAAAGAGCCAATAAATGCTTGCACACATGATACACCAAAAACTACATTAATAGGATCTGTATGCATAAACAGGGGTCAAATAAAGGAAATGATCAAAGAATTTCAAGACTATTTTGCATGGCATCCTAAGGATATGACAGGTTTGGATCTGAGCATAGCTATCCATAAAATTCCAATCTACCCTGATTCCAAGCCAATCAAATAGAAATTGAGAAGACTCAAAGCCGAATAGTCCTTACCAATTAAAGAAGAAATTATGAAGCTACTGGACCACAACTTCATTGAGCTCATCAACTACCGCTCCTAGCTTACCAGCATTATGCCAGTTCCTAAGAAAGATGGTAGAGTTAGAATGTGTGTGGGCTATAAAGATCTGAATAAGGCTTGTCCAAAAGATGACTTTCCTTTGCCTCACATTGACCTTATAATGGACCAAATGGCAGGATCTGAAATGGTTTCTTTAATTGATTTAGCTACAGAATACAATCAGATAATGGTTCACCCCCTAAACAAAGGAAAACAACCTTCATCACCGAGTGGGGTACCTATTGTTATAGAGTTATGCCATTTGGACTTAAAAATGCGAGGGCAACACACCAAAGGATGGCAACCACAATCTTCTATAACATGATGCACAAAGAGATTGAAGTATATATCAATGATATGGTGGTTAAGGGCAATACTGTCAAAGAGCACTTGGAAGCTTTAAGGCAATTCTTCCTTAGACTTCACTAATATAATCTCAAACTCAATCCTACCAAGTGTATTTTTGGTGCTTCATCTAAGGTATTCCTAGACCATATGGTCAGTAAGAAAGGTATAGAGGTTCACCCTACAAAATTAAAGGCAATTTTAGAAATGCCACCTCCTAAAATATAAAAGGAGATCAGAGGTTTCATTAGACGACTCTAATACATTAGTCAATTCATCAATCAATTGGCTGATGTATGTGGGCCCATCTTCAAGTTACTTAGAAAAGGAGTCTCAAAGCAATGAAATAAAGACTATCAAAAAGCCTTTGATCAAATAAAACAATATTTGCTGAACCCACCAGTACTGCAATCTTCAAGGCCTAGGAAACCGCTGCTACTTTACTTATCCATGACTAATGAGGCAATGAAGGCAATGCTCACCCAAAATGCTCCTGACTGTAGCAAGGAAAATGCCATCTACTACTTAAGCAAAAGAATGTTGTCCCATGAACTCAAGTATGGCTATATAGATAAGCTGTGCCTTGCCCTTGTTTAGGTTTGCCATAAACTGCAACACTATTTTAGTTCCTACACAACTCATATCCTTACTAACAAGAACCCTTTGAAATTCCTTATGGAGAAGCCGGTTCTTGACAGTAAGATGGCAAGATGGATGGTAGTGTTAGCAGCATATGATCTCAAATATGTACAACGAAAAGCAATCAAAGGAAGCATAGTAGTAGACCAATTAGCTGCAGCCCCAATAGATGATGAATGGACTAAGCCTAAATTCCCCGATGAGGATATCCTAATGATTGGCAATGAATTTTGGAAGCTTTACTTTGATAGGGCATCAAATAAAGGGTATGGTGCTAGCATTGTGTTCATTACACCAAATGGGGAAAGCCTACCCATAGCCATCAAGCTAAACTTCGAAGTAACAAATAATGACGTAGAGTACGAGGCATGTATTAGTGGCCTTGAAGCAGCAATAAGGCTCTGAATTAAGCACCTCAAGATTTATGAAGACTTGAATCTAATAGTGTCCTAAGCTTTGGGAAAATGGAAAATAAGAGAAGAGCATTTGGTTCCTTACCACAAACGCCTAGATGAATTGGTAGCCAACTTCTATAAATTATCCTTCCATTATCTCTCAAGAATAAAGAATAGATTCACTGATGCTTTGGCAACACTCGCCTCGATGCTTGACATAAGCAATGGCTTCATAATCAGACCAATCACAATTGAAGTGAAGCATAAACTAGGATGCATAACTCATTACCTGAATATGCAAGTCATTGATAGTAAACCATGGCTTTGGGACATTCTCAATTATATCAAGAATGGGCTTTATCCTGAAAGGGCCTCTAAAATAGAAAAGAGGACTCTGAGACAATTATCCAAGGGATTCATTCTAAATGGGGATGTGCTCTACAAACAGACTTAGGATAACATCCACTTAAGATGTGTCACTAAAGAAAAAGCCCAACAGATCATAAAATCGATGCATGGTGGTGACGAAGGCTTATACATGAATGGTATTGCTTTGGCTCGCAAAATCACTATCCAAGGATATTTTTGGCTTACCATGAATGAGGATTGTGCTAAGTATGTGCAAAAATGCCATAAATGCCAAGTTTATGCTAAGCTCCAGAAATAACCTCCTGTACCCTTATCACCAAGCACCACGCCTTGGCCATTTACTACTTGGGGCCTCAACATCATTGGGAAGATAAGCCCAAAATCCTCAGGCAAATATGAATACATCCTGGTGGCAATTGATTACTTTTCCAAATAGGTTGAAGCTACACCCTACCAAGTGTTAGATTCTAAATGAGTAGCTCAATTTATTCGTACCAACATCCTTTGTAGGTATGGAGTCCCTTCTGAAATAATCATCGATAATGGATTCCACTTTTAAAAAGAAGTCACCTAGCTACTGAAAAAGGAGAAAATTCAACACCACATGTCTTCTTCTTACAGGCCTCGAACAAATGGTGAAGTAGAGGCTACAAATAAGACTCTCAAGAACATACTTCAAAAGATGGCTAACAACCATAAAGATTGGCATCTACATCTACCTTATACTTTATGGGGATATAGAACGCCAATACGCACTTCAACTAGTGCTACACCATACTCTGGTGTATGGAATGGAAGCAGTCCTCCCAATTGAGATGGAAATAAAATCAGCTTGGATCATAAAAGAGAGTTAATTGGACGAAGTAAAATGGACAAAAGGCTACCATGAACAGCTCAATGCCATTGATGAGAAAAGGATGGATGCCTTGTATTGAATTCAAGGTTACTAGCAAAAATTGGCAAGGCATTTCAACAAAAAGGTCAGAGACAAAGGACTACAAAAGGTAACCTTGTTTTAAAGGAAATCAAAGCACCTGTGCATGATCTAAGGGGAAAATTCAGACCCAATTGGATTGGTCCATTTGTGCTAAAAAAGGTCCGATCCGAATGAGCAGCTATCTTAATGGATTTGGATGGCATAGAGTTTTCAAGCCCATACAATCTGGATCAACTCAATATATATTTTGCATAAGCATCCTTGTAATTCATGCATTGCATTTGCATCCATGTAACGATAAGAATTACATGGACCTGATTCTCCATAAAAGAAAAAAATGATGATGATGAAATTATTGTAAGGAGATACGTAGGTGACCCGTGTGGGTTCAGTCCAAATCATCAATAAAATTTCATTAGGTACTACACATTTGTTTAGCTCTTATTTGCATAAAAAAAAAAGAAAAAGAAAAACAAAAAGAAAAACAAAAACAAACAAAAAAAAAAGAAATAAACAAGATGTCTCATTTGTCTCATTTAATTTTTGGAACATTAAAAAAGAAAATAAAAGACATAAACCATTAAATCAATCTTACAAGCCAAAAGCCTTCCTAAAAAGCATAACAAAAAATGGGACAAAAGGTCAATCATGACTCTTATCTTCATTTTCCTCTATCTCCTCAATCATTGCAGTTCTCCTAACTTTCTCAAACCGCCATGAGTTTGTTATCCACCAATCGATATACTCTAAAGTCTTATCATAATGATGAAAAGGATGAACAGCATGAACACCTCTCACCCATCCATTCCTAAATGCTCAAGCAACAATCTCGGTAATAAGGATAAATTGAAACAAAGCACCATCTGGGGGCACACCTTATCAATGGCCCATCTAGCACATAACTCTAGTAGCCTGATAAAAAGTGACCATCCTCAAATCCAAAAGATAAACCATCTTATAACCAAAACTCATGGTCATGAATCAATCTATCTTATACCACTCACATCTCTAAAGCAACTCATCATAATCCAATTCAAGAAGCCATTTGAGCCACTTCCTTTTTGATCAAAATAGTACGGGTCCTATACCAAAAAGTAGAGTAGTTTGCCTTAACAGGATGAGCCATTATCCAAAGATGGTCTCTCAACCAAATTTAGGAGAAAAAGCAAAATAAGGAGAAGAATGATGAAATGGATGAAAGAAAAACAAAGAGTTAGAAATAAATGTGAAGGATAATGGGGCTGATAGTCTATGAACCGCTTGAATTATATGCCTTATCCAGGCTCATAATGGTCTCAGCAAGTACAATGGCAGCAACAAATCTTCCCTCTTCCATTTAAAGAATCAAATCAGCAATCCTAGCATCACCCCAACCAGTAGGGCTTACGAAAATATATCCTGCAATCAGATAAAAAGAAAGAGCCTGCATCCTTAAATAAAACCACTTATCATCCTCAAAGTCTTTGGGATCATGAAATTCTGCAACTACAGTAGTTAAATCAACCCAATCCTCCACTACCATAGGACTAGCCATTTCCTCACTCAGATCGAAAAGCCTTCTAAAGGAGTTAAAATATCCCACTCTCTCTACAAGAGTAGCCAAAAGAGCCTCGGGATCAAATCTGAGCAACATAGAAAATTCCTCCAAAGTATGACACATTCCCTTTATGCTTGCCCCTAACCTGAAGACATGGGCAGTAGGATCCCAAAAGCATATACAGGCGCACAAAAAAATCCCAATCAATTTTCACTCCCCTCAAAGTGGGCATAGCACTTACTCCATATTTCCCTAAATTTATTATCTCCACTTTAGTAATATTTTTGCACCATAGGAACATTCCATTATAGAAATAGGGATCCACTATGAAAAGAATTTCAACAAAATAAAAAAAAAGGGTTTGAAGCCTTATTTCAGTTATATTTAGGAATTGCATTCATGCATATTACACATACATGATTAGGGATAGAAGTGAATCTCATAACAAGTAAAATTGTTCATGACATCACATTTAGGAAAAATATCCATACATGTCATAACATCACATTTTAGGAAAAAAAAAATCCATACATGTCATAACATCACATTAGGAAGAACATCCATACATATCATCTATAAAACCAACAACTCAAAGGAAGGATAACAGAGCGTCTAATGGTGTCTATGCCTCTCCCTCCTTTGCTCGCGTGGAGACTCATCTCCCTCATCACCAATAGCACCTCTACCTCTACCAACATCTCTGTTACCTCCCAGCTCTGCTCGGGTCAAAGCAGATGACAGAGTAGCATTCAAATGACCCATCATCCTTTGGGCCTTATAAGCCTAATCCACAGGCACTTACAAGATAAAGAAAGTCAAGCAACTGAACAAGAATCTAAAGTCATGGCAAAATCAGAACAACCTACCTCAGAAGTATCAACTAGAACCTCAGGCCATCTAAATGGTGTCACTATAAAAGAATCATTCTCAACTAGCTACCCTTGCTCATCAGAAAAGTACTGACAACATGTAGAAGGCCATAAACTTTGATGCCAAATATCACCACTAGATGATCCTGAAGCTATTCTGGGGTCATGTACAATAATAGTAGGAGCAGGAGTAACCCTAAAAGGCCTTGCTATATTCAAAGGGTCCCTAACCAAAGGGGTCTAGGTAGAACCAGCAGTTTATCTCCTAGGATCAGAACCAGAATCTAGCCTAGGGATGGTACCAGTCATCAAGGAAGCCTGGCAGAAGTATTCATAATCCACATCATAATCCAAGAAGTGGTCATAAGGGAGGCCTGCCAGTAATGCCTCATCATCCACAATACTTGACCCTTGTCTTATGTCAACTGGAGGAGGTAAAGGCACAACCCTATCGCTAGTAATCTGCCCTCTGACTTTTTCCCCAAGGTAATATCTTCTCTCATCCTTGAAGCATAGAAGCAGTCTGTATAATGAAAGCACATAGTTGGAACCCATCCTCTCCATAATTGATAGTGGCAAGCGATCCTAATAGGAATTCCACCGGACCTACAAAATAGAAAGTCCAAAGCAATTAAAAGCAACAGAGAGCAAACTAGTAGGACAAATACCTGGTGCATACCCAATTGGCTAAAATGGGTCCGATAACCAACAAAACCCATCCTGTCAAAGCGGCTGCAGTTACCATAATTCTATAAGTACCCCCAGGGCACTCTATTAGGAACTGAGTTTCTCAAAGGAGGAGATACCAGAGTAAAGTACTCATAAGCCTAATACTACAAAACAGATAATAGTGGGTCAAGTTAATAAGAAGTGCAAGACAGAAAGCAAAAATGAAAAAAGAACACATGCTCACCTCCCAAATAACATGGGTACCACCTAGGTTGGAGAAAGTGTTTCCAGAGAGATCAGACATCTCCCTATATATTACACACAAAGTGGCACCTCCCGAACCATACTCAGAGATCTAGGTCAAGTCCTCTAATGAAGTTGAAGTCAATAGTGTCTCTCCTTATATGAGAGATAGAGCAACCCAAAATCATCATAAGGCACAAATGAGCTACCTGCTAAGTAGTGTAGCTCCTATATTGATCTAAATCTCCAATCTAGTTCTAAAGCCAGACTCTTGATACATGAACATCAGTGCAAGGAGGGTTAAAACCTAATAGCTCAATCATCCTCCGACTATCTAGTGCGGTCCAGGAACCATAAAAGTCTAAGGCCTGACGTTGAAAAAGCAAACCAATGAGCAAACGAAGATCTATAGGAGTCACCGTCAACTCCCCACATGAGAAATGGAAAGTATTAGTGGTGTCCCACCACCTCTCTACCAAAGCCTATAATAAGGCATAATTGCCCTCGCAAGAAAGTCTAAGTCTAACAGACCAAGTAAACTAGAAGGCTCGATCATAGCTCATACATCAGGATGGTGATTCAGATAAATAACAACTCTCACCAGGTTTCCTCTACCTCCCCTCAATCTCAAGTCACATGACTTTGCATGAAATACACAAAAAATAAATTTTTTGCATACATAAGAAACTAGGATTTTCTTCACTTTTTTCTATTTTATTTTTTACTTTATTTTTTTTAATTATCATGAAGTGTCATTGTAAAAAAAAAAGAAATCATCACTGCATAATGAACCAAGCTGCATCATATTATTTCTATTGCTTGTATAGAACTAACCCAAGTGCAGGAAAGAGAATAAATACCTCCATGCTGCTAGTAAAGCTTGCGTGATCTCTAGGCTCCTGCAGTAGAACCTCAGGATTCGCATCACCTTGGGGCACCGAATAGCTTCTCACATGCCTTGAAGTTAAGGAAGCCATCTTGGTGAAAGAGTTTTAGAGAGAAAGAGTGTAAGTAGAGAGAGAGAGAGAGAGAGAGAGAGGAAGTTGAAAATGGTGAGAATGAATGAAGAATGGAGGGATATTTATAGAAAGAACTGTGGGCCCCACCTCATCATTCTCTTTTGGTTCGCATAGCTAAGTTGCCAGATTTCACCATAACAAACCCCTTCCAAGCCAGAATTCAATTTTATCAAAATAGATAAGTCCACACAATTTTTATCTGTCCCTCAAAATAGAAAGCAACTCAATCGAAATCTAGAATCTTCCGTAATTATGGAAAGTTCAAAAATTCAAAATGTCCAAAAAAATTAAAAAATAGTCCAAACGAATTCAAAAAAGCCCAAAAACAGACATGGCACCTCAACATAAATCTTAAAGCTAACCAAGATCCTCAGTCGACTAAAAAATTTTAGAATTTCCCCGGTTTACACTTATCTGACCTAGCCTCCTGTCCAGCCAAGTCTGATAAAGGGGGCAGCTATGAACCCTCTATTTTGTACCTCCAAATGACTAGCATTTGATCATGAACCTATAGAATCATACTGGGCTCAAATTGGATCAAAGACGGATAAGAATAGACTGAAAAATGAGTTGTGGTAACTCGCAGATCGGTTGCAGCAACTCACAGGCTAGTTGCAGCAACTCATAGCTACTGTAGCCTCTACTGCAGTTACCGCAAAAGTCGATGAGGTAGCTAATTGGCTACCGCAGTTGGCTCTACAGTTACCGCAAGCCCTTTGCAGTTATTGTAGGCTTCAATTAGTTGCCACACTGTGTTTTGATAGAATCCCATACCAAAAAATACCCTTTTAAGCCTCTACACCCCCTTATAAATACCTAGCACCTCATAACGACTTGAACACATAATTATATGCTTCTATACTCTCCTTGAAGCTTTCTGAACCCTATTCCTAAGCTTTCTAATCATCAAAACCCTCTTCCTAATCCTCCAAATCTCTAAAACCTCATTCAAAAACCTTCTCCATCACATAAAATCATATTCATAAGCTTCCCAATCATCTCAAAACCCCATTTATAAGCTTTTTAATCAGCTTAAACCTTATCTCTAAGCTTCTTAATCAAGAAAAGGTGTGACTCAAGTTATTTCTTTCAAAGGGAATTCCTAGTATTCAAGCAAAGATGATCCAAAGTCTTTGCTTCAAGAAAAGAGTTCATGCTTTTTAAGAGTCCTTCCAAAAGGAGTGCTCATGATATCCCCAGGCCAAGGTGGAACTTAGATCCAGTGCCAAGTTCACTCTTTACGTTCCTCACCAATGGAAGCCAAAGGTAAAAGTTCTTCCCTTTTCCTTTTTCAATTCCAATTTTAAGATCTAAATTTGAAAAGATCTAATTTTTTGTTAGTTAAAATCTGACCTAATTAACTAACTCTAAGCCTTTAAAATCAATCAAAACATGATAACAAAGGCAATGACTTAAAAAATCTCTCCTTTGCAAGAAGGGAGAACTGCATGGGGTTTGATTCCCATTCAAAGGGATACGCAAGCTTGTCGTCTTTAAGGCATTCAACTCCACTAAAATTAACAACTTCTTCTCTCTATCACTTTCTTCATATAGTCTAAGATCAAAATTGCTTTTCTTAAATAAAAGTAAAATTTTAGTTCTTCTTATTATAATTGTTTTATTATTCTTTTTTTTCTTACTTTAAGCTGTTTAGATTATATTTAAGGAATGTGTGCTTTTCCTAGAACCCATAAAGGCTAGAGAAAAGATTCCTTGATTTGGATATTTTGACTTGTAATAGTTTTAAGTAGTTTTTCCCTTATTTTTTTGCATTTTGTAATTCTCATTATTTCATGTTGCCATGCATTGCACGAGTAATATTATTTCATGCATCATATTATATATGTTCATGCATACATAAAAACTTCTTTTTTACAAAAGTTATTTTGTATTTAAGCCAAACTAATTTTTTGTATTATTTTAACTAAAACCTAGTCCCTAAGCCCTCTTTGGTCATTTGAGGACTAGCATTTTTTCTTGGGATAAATGTTATAATTTTGAAGTCAATCAAATTGGGTTTTTCCTTTAATTGTCCCAACTAAAATAAAGAAAAATAAAGTGGTGACTCCTTTTGCAACTTACAACTTACAAAATATAATTTTCTGAACTCATAGCGAGTTCCAATTGTAATGTTTCTCCCAAATGGGCATTTTTTATTCCCTTTAGCGAATCGCACTGGACACTCAGGCAAGGCCTCATAGTAACATGAACATAATGTTTACTCACCTTGTGGTTCCTTAGCTCCTAATGCCTGTAGCCCTTGCACTTCTAACAATCCTCAAGCTCTAACATAACATTATAATTCAATACTTAGTATTGGCTTAACATCATGCTATGCTATCCCATAACTACCCTATGCACACATATCATTCATATATACTTAGAATTGCATTTAGAAGTACACTCATCACTTGTACATAACATATTAACTTTTTAGTCCTGCATACTTTTCCTTCTTAGGCTCACATGAATTCACATAGTAGTCCATATCAACATTTTTCCAAAGCCAAACACAATAAATCATAATCTTAATATGAATTTAATTTAACTTCCAACTTGGTACCCTTAATGCTTTCCATATATATATATATTAACTTAACAAGTGAACCTTAAAAGAATCATGCTTGTCTCCTTTGGATCAAATGATACAATTAATCCTATAGGCAAATTAGGATCATTAATCCATAATTAACACATCATAAAACTCAATTCACATACTACTTATCCATGTACACATATTAGCCAAACATGTTAGTTAGGGTTTTGGAAACCCTAGTCAAGGCTGAACCATTCTAGGAGTTTTCTAGAGTTACTCATTCAGTCATCATGCAATTAATCATGCATCATTTATATACACATATTAACAATCACAAAATCCCACCATAGGATGAACCACCTTCATGATGGAAAACCATGGATTTCCTTGCTTTTCATTTTTTTTGATCATTACAATAATATATAAACACATGATTTAAACCAATATTTTTTATGTAAACATAACAAAAATCAATTTAGAACATAAAAATACAGATATTGCCCTCCCACCCCCCCCCCCCCTCCCCCTCCATGTTCATATGCATGAAAATTCTAACTTTTAGGTTTTAGGATTCACCTATGATGGATTTGAGAAGGAAGAGATTTGTTCACAATTAGGAATAAGTTTTTCCTTTAACAACCTAGGCTAACTTTAATATGAAGAAAATTAGTAAATAAACATTCTCATATGGATTATCCATGGTTAGTTTCATAAAAATCAAAAAATAACTTGAAAGAAGAGAAAAACTTATGAAGAATATCACAAAATTGCAAGGTTTGGAGGCACCTTGTGTTTTTCAATCAAGAGATAATTTTTGAGAGAAAATTCTATAAAAATTTGATGGAAAATAGAATGGAGGCTGCCAAAAGCTAGGGTGGCTGAATTTTAGGTTAAAAATTAGGGTTTTGGATGCAAAATTACAATATTGCCATTAATGAGCTAGGCTAGCAGCGCTTAGGTGTATTGGGCTTTTGGTGAGTTGGACTTTTAATCCAATTTATGGCCTGATTTAAATGTATTAAAAATAAAATATTTTACTTCTTATTTTCATTAAAATCCCCACAAAATTATTTAATTTAAAGTAATTTAAAAATGCTCATAGAAATTATTTTATGCTTAAAAATCGCTTTGTGCATGAAAATTCACTTTGTATGGAATAAATCATTTTACACATTCGCACTTCACATAAATCACCTATTTCATATTCAAAATTCATATTATGCATATTAGAACTAGTCTAACATGCCACTTGCTCATAAATCACATAGCATATTTTCATAAAAGCACACACTTTGTCACAATAGCCCTAAAATCAAATAATTTATCACAAAACTCCTAGCCCGGGTATGGGTTATTACAGTGACCTACTTACAGATGATATGGAGGAAGATGCACCAATAAACTACATTCCTCACAAAAGAAACACAAATGCCGAGATGCAAACTAAAAATGCAAGGTGTAGCAGTGGAACAAGGTAGATAAACATTAAACCTATTGATGAAGATGGGCAAATAATTCCTAGTGAATTAACATTTAAGAGAAAAGGGTCATAATAGAATTGGAATGATTATTTGACTATATCATAACTCCAAGCTCGGAAGGAGAAGAAAATTGGCAATTTGAAGAAGAATAGTGGTGAATGGAGTTCGAGTAGGAAAAAGAAAAACAATCCGTAGTTTTTTTTAGGATGATGGATTAGAATGTGAATCTTATTTTGTGTGTATATGTAATCTACTACCTAAATAGAACTTATATCCAATGGAATTAGCATATGACACTACATTAGAGGGCATAGGGAGGCATATAGAGCCCTAAGTTATTTTTTGTGAATAGTTTATCATCTATCTTACTTCATTTCACCGATAAAATCCTATTCATTTTTGTTTTTGGAAGAACTAAAGATGTATAGATGACATAGATGATCAAGTACATAGAATTAAGCTTCTTTTTGTATATGCAAAGAATAGGCAGTAAGAGCTTCAACATGAAATATGATGTTTTGGGGTTATAGAACAATGAAACCTTATATTTTTGGCCTTGTGTACAAGGCTAATATATAATATAAATTAGTTATTGTAACAACTTGATTTTCCATAATTTTTGGATTTTGATTTTTAATAAGAAATATGATTACTTTTCTTTCACTTGGATATTTAAAATGATAAATTTAGGGAATAAGAGTATTTTAAGAAATTCAGTACTAAAAAATTTTGATTTAATATGATATATTTAATTTAAAAATGAGTTTAAAAAATAAAAATATTATTAATAATGATATTTGTGATAAAAATAAAATATAATTTAAGAAAATATTTTCATATAAATTTATTTTTTTTAAATTTTGAGAGTATTTTGAAATAAAATTATGTTATTTTGTTTGGTTTATAGTAGTGATAATGATGATGATGATGATGATGATGATAATAATAATAATAATAATTGTATAGTATATTATGTAAGATTTTAAGGATTTATATGTATAAAATGAAAGAAAAAAATATATGTATGTAAACAGAAAAAGAAAAAAAAGAAAGAAAGAAGTAGACAGAGAATGGGGAGAGAGGAGGAGGAGACAGAGAGAGGGGAGGTAGATTGAGGGAGCTACGGCCAGCAGTGAACTACACTGCCACCACCCCTACATTCCTCGACCTCCGGTGAACAAGGTGGAACCAGTAGCGACAAGTAAGAACGGTGAACAACAACAAATCACATGGAAGAGCTTTGTCGGTGTCAAGGATTAGGATTGCGATTCTAGACAATTTTGGTAGCGGATGAAGGCAATTTTAGTGGCTATAGAATGGTCTTAACATAGGCTTCACTTTGGTACCTGGCTCGTTGGCTGAGGATGACCAGAGAAGGAGATCTAAAGTTAAACCACCAAAATTTTTGAGGCATTTTTTAACAGAATGGAGGAGCGTGGTGGCGAGTGGTGGGCATATTCAAGTTCCTGATGTTGAAGTGAATAAAACAGCATCAACCTTGTCTTTGGTCACCACTTTTAGCGGCCTCGCGTCGCCAGATGGTCACTGGTATGTGGACCAGTGATAGAGACACTCTAACAAGTCATTTTTTGTGCGTACGTTCCAATTTTGAAGCTAGATTGTGAAGATTTGATTCCAGTGAAACTAAAACACCTTTCCATTTAGTTGATTCTAATATTTAAATGCTTCAAAAATTATTAATTTGTCTATATTTAGTTGTTTTTAGTACCAATTTGATAAATAAAAATCATTACAAAATAGTTTAGAATTGTTTAAAATTAAATTAAGTCATCAATAATTTTCTTTTAATTATATAGTTGAGTATTGGTAAGTTATATGAATTTTCCTTTAAATTATTAGTAAATATATATATATATAGTCAATTGTTACATAGATAATATTAAAATAATTTCATTAAGCAAATGAAACAATGTATATGAATTTTATGAATTTATTAATAATAATTGTAATGGTTTTATTACCAGTTTGATTAAATAATAAAAAAGTTATTTATTTATTTTTCTTAAATATACATATTAGTTAATATATGATTATAATATATATGATTATATGGTTAAATTAATTTAAAGTATTTTTGCGAGTATTATTACAAATTTATATAATATGAGATATTAATTACATAACTAGTGAATTTCTTCATATATGGTGAATGTATGTTTTTATATGAATTTTTAAGATATCTTACTCGAATATTAAGATAAGATAATTTTATAAATATTTTAATAATTTTATTAATGAAATTAATAAATTAAATTAAATTAAGATGAGATGGCAGATGGGGTTATTTGTTATATTGGAGGTCCGAGCTGGACAGTTACATTTTGATATTTATTTGAGTTTAGATATTTATTCATTTTCAGGGGATTAGTCTAATTTTACTGGAGATTTTGCTGAATTTTCAGTGGAATTGTATATAAGATTTAATTGATAAGAATTGTTATATTCTAAGAATGGAATATGTGATTAGCTTATGATGATAGCTAATAAAAACATAAACTAGTTAATTAATAGATTATATTGGGAATTTTGTGTAGAATTTAGTGAGTCAAAGGAAGATATTTGAGGAGATTTTTGGTAGAGGTGAGTAATTACTATCCTATTATCTATTGCAAATTTGAAATTGAAAGCCATATTCATTGTTAAACCTTTCCACATGAAAATTTCCATATATCCAAAATTGATAATTATTTCACTTGATTAATGAAGTCATTCCAAAGTACTTATTTGAATATTATTATCATTTATTTAGTTAAAAGTTTAAATGATAAGTCTTTGATAACTCATCACTTGCATTTATTGGAACTTATTATATGTTCATTATGATTTTATAAATTCTAAAATTGTTTGCCAAAAATCTTATGTGTATTATTTAAAAAGTTACATGTGTTCATTGATATTAATTACAATATATATTATTGATCTTACTACGATTTGATTGAATTTATTTGATACGTTCTTAAAATTTAGTTAAGCTCTATACAAGTATATGTTGAAATTCCTTATTTATGAAATATTGAAGTTTTTATATGAAAGATTATAATTGCTTATATGAAAGTTTTTGATTAATTGCAATTCCTCATATGGGAACTTAGAAGTTATTGTAGTACTTTATGTTATATGCTTATAAATTATTTTTATTTAAAATCTTGAATTTTCAAGTAGAGATCCCCTTATTTGGTGTGGGGAACACTGGGCAGTGTACACTATATCGACTTTAGCTAGGAGGAGGAATTATCCTAGTCGCTTAGCCTGGCCTGCCTGGTATAAGAAATATGATATTGCTCTATAAATAGAGCCACTACCATTATTGTAGTTCTATTGAGATGTATGGATCAAATCCGCACCCATCTATTGTAGACCAGATTTCTACTAATTATATGATTTGATATTATTTTATGAATAACGTTTTAGAAAGTAGCACAAGATGTGTGACAAACGCTTTGTGAGAAGAGCTGCCATTATTACAGTGTTGATGAAAAAATAAGGAGAAAATCCTCTTTCATCTATTGTAAAAGTATTTTAAAGAATGTAAGATAATTGCTAGATAAAAGAAGTTTTGAAATGTATTTCATGTAACAACCCGATTTTCCATAATTTTTGGTTTTTCATTTTAAATAAGAAATATGATTTTTTTTGATAAATTTAGGGAATGAGAGTATTTTAAAAAAATTAAGTACTAAGAAAATTTTGGTTTAATATGATAAATTTTATTAAAAATAAGTAAAAAAATGAAAATATTATTAATAAAGACATTTGTATAAAAAAATAAAATATAATTTAAGAAAATATTTACATCTAAATTTGATTTTTTTTTTAATTTTGAAAGTATTATGAAATAAAAATATGGTATTTTGTTTGGTATATAACAGTGATGATGATGATGATAATAATAATAATATAGTATGTTATGTAAATTTTTAAGGATTTATATATATAAAATGAGAAAAAATATATGTATATGTGTATAAACAAAAAAAGGGAAAAAAAGAAGAAAAATAAGGGAAGAGCAGGAGATAGAATCAGGGAGAGAGAGAACAGGGGAAGGAGAGATAGAGAGAGATAGAGAGAACTAATTATGCAAGCTCTAGCCAGTGGTGGACTGCACCACCACCACCTAGACGTTCTTTGACCTTTGGCAACCATGAGGGAACCAACGGCGGCAGGAAAGGACAGCAGATCGCAACACATGCTCTAATCAAACCTTTACAGGTGCCACGAGTTTCAAGCCACGATTTTAACCATTTTCGGCAACCAAACTCAATGATATTAGTACTAATCAATTCCTTACAAAGAGAGCTTTAATTTTATACTAATCTTGCCACTTAACTCTCACCGGAGCACCAGATCAAAAAATTGGAGAATGAGGCTTTTTAGCCATTTTCTGGCAAAACGATGGTGAGTGAGAGAGAGTGAGGTGGATATTTGAGTTCTTGACATCGAGGTGAACAAAATGGTATCAAGGCATGCACTGCTGGTGATAGAGATGCTCTAGTGAATCGTTCTTCACGTGTACGTTCTGATTCTAAAGCTAGATTGTGAAGATTCCATTCCAGCAAGCCTAGAATGCCTTTTCGTTAAGTTAATTATAGTGTTTAAATGCTTGAAAAATTATTAATTTGTCTATATTTAGTTGTTTTTAGTGCTAATTTGATAAATAAAAATCATTACAAAATTGTATAAAATTGTTTAAAATGAAATTAGATCGTTGACTATTTTCTTTTAATTATATAATTGAGTATTAGTAAGTTATATGAATTTTCCTTTAAATTATTAGTCAACATATATATAGTTAATTATTACATAGATAATATTAAAATAATTTTATTAAGCAAATGAAACAATATTATATGAATTTTATGAATTTATTAATAATAATTGTATATGGTTTTATTACCGGTTTGAGTAAATAATAAGAAAGTTATTTATGTATTTTTCTTAAATGTATATATTAGTTAATATATGATTATATGGTTAAATTAATTTAAAGTATTTCTATGAATTTATATAATATCATATATTAATTATATAACTAATGAATTTCTTTATATACGATGAATTTGTGTTTTTATACAAATTTTTAAGTTATCTTACTAGAATATTAAGATGAGATAATATTTTACAAATATTTTAATATTTTCTTAATGAAATTAATAAATTAAATTAAATTAATATGAGATGGCGGATGGGATTATTTGTTGTATTAGAGGTCCGGGTTGGACAATTGAATTGTGATATTTGTTGGGCTAGGATGTTTGTGGATTTTCAAGGGGCAGTTAGTCCAATTTTAGGGAAAATGCTGCTGAATTTTTGTTAGCATTGTAGGAAGTATATAAAAATAATTTTTAAAGGATTTAATTGATAAAGATTCCATGAATAGATTATAAAAATAACAAATAAAGGATTGAATTGTAATTGATATGTAATTTGGGATTTTATGTGTAGGTGGAAATGAGTCAAGGAAAAAATGAGTTACATGCAAATTGAGATAGTTTGAACTTAGCTAGAATAATATAATGAGAAGAGGTAAGTAATTACTATTCTATTATCTATTGTGATTTTGAAATCGAAAACCATATTATTGTTAAACTACCTGATATGAAAATTTTCATCCATTTGAGTTTCCCAATTGTTATGGGAATCCTAAATCTTTCTACTATATCGTAGAGTACTTGATAAAAGTTGTTGAAAACTTTTACTGTGTTCACTTAAATTGTAGATAAGAATATTAATGTCACATCCCAATTTCAGAGACATGACAGTCCTAAAAAATGGGGAGATATAAGGTTACCCATGACCATAGAATCCACTTATACTTATACAAATACTACCTAGGATCATACCAAAACCTCTTACATTAACTTAAATAAACACCTTTTTTTTTCTTCTTGTTTTTCTTCTCTTTTTTTTCTTTTTATTTTTTTTTTTTTGGGAAAACCTTAAGTTGTGAAAGCATAGTTAAAATATACTTTAAACATAATCCATAAGGAAATAATATTTAGAATCCAATTAAAACCTCGAAAGATTACATTTCAAAATAAACAGCCAAAATAAATATTCCCAGAGCGTCTAAAAATAACTCTTCATAACATATTAAACTAATTATCTTGGACAAAGAATTGCCCAAGTGAAGTAGGATGCTTGAGCCATCACCTTGCCTCCTCACACTACTCACCTGCAACCACACGAGGAAAAAGGGGTGAGATAAATGATCTCAATGAGTAAATAATATTGCACAAATGATAACATATATCCCTTTTTAAAAAAGAAAACCCATAGCTTATAACACATAGTTCATGTTTTACAATTCATGAATCAAAGTTTGCAATTTAACAAGGTTTTGTAGAAAATCACACTTATTACTTGTGAGCGAAGACTCTTGCTCAATTCACTCTTGAGTGAAGACACTGCTTAATTCACTTGAATTTACATAAGTGAGTGAAGACTCTTGCTCAATTCACTCATAAGTGAAGACACTACTCAATTCACTTGAATTTACATAAGTGAGTGAAGACTCTTGCTTAATTCACTCGTGAGTGAAGGCACTACTCAATTCACTCAAAGTTACATACGTGAGTGAAGACTCTTACTCAATTCACTCATGAGTGAAGACACTGCTCAATTCACTTGAAGTTATATAAGTGAGTGAAGACTCTTGCTCAATTCACTCATGAGTGAAGACACAGCTCAATTCACTCGAATTTACATAAGTGAGTGAAGACTCTTGCTCAATTCACTCATATTTATGGTAATCACTTATAACAATAGCACTTAAGAAAGCAATAACATATATCACAATAACAATAGCAGTTTAGCTTAATTGAACAAAACATAAATAACAGTGTGATTCCAGAAAGAAAGTAAGGTAAGGCAACAAATCACAAAGGTACTTTATTGTCAATGAATAATCAAAATAGATTTGGACCAAATGTCCTTTGGCAACCCAAGCTTACAAAGAAATCATTTAGTCATAATTAAAAATAGAAAAGAACTTAGGTTTCAAGATATCAAAGGTTCACATAATATAATAACTTATACTTGTAACTTGAACATAATGTTTACTCACACTTGTAGCATGAATATAGTGTTTACTCACCTTAAGGTTCCTTCGCTCCTAATACACGTAGCTCCTTTGAACTTCTAAAACTCCTCAAGCTCTAACATAATATTTAATTCAATACTTAGTATTTATTTAATCATGATCAAGCTTTAACATAATATTTAATTCAATACTTAGTATTTATTTAATCATGATGCTATCCTATCCCATAATTATCCTATGCACATATAACATTCACATACACTTAGTGTTGCACATATAAGTGCACTTTATCACTTGCACATAACATGTTGACTTTAAAAGTCTTGTACACTTAGCCTTTATAGGCCCATGTGAAAACACATTATAATTTATGTCAATACCCTTCTAAGGTCAAGACAATATCATTATCTTAATATCAATTCATTTTAACAATCATCTTAGGGCACTTAACACTTCTATATATGTCAACTTAATAAATAACCTTTCAAATGCCATGCTTATCTCTTATGACCAATTCATTCAATCAATCTTTTCATCAATTCAAGATCATTAATTCATTTTCAAGTTATCATAAAACCTACTTCCATATTATCCAATCACATTCACATATTTATCACAACAAAAGGTTAAGATACCTTAAGTATACCAAATTACCTTTAGCCTTGTCTAGAGTCATTCCTTCAACAAACATGCAATTTAACCATTTATCATTCATACATATATGTCAATAATCATAAAAAATATATCACATAAAAATTATAGACATTGGGATAAGAATCCCAATGTAGGCCGAATGCTCCATTAAAGGGAAAAAGTGAATTTTCTTACTTTTTTTATTTTTCGTCTATTACAATAATATGTAAAAACATGGTTTGAACCAAGATTTTTCATGTAAACACAACAAAAATCATTTTAGAACATAAATATGTAGGAACCAACAAATATATAAATCTATATGCATGAAAATTTTCCAACTTTAAGTGTTAGGGTAAAAGCCATAAACCTTTCTTGTTTTTGGTACTTTCTAGTCATTACAGTAATTTATAAATAGGTGTTTTAAACTATTATTTTTCATTCAGTCACAACAAATATCAGTTATGAACATCAATATGTACAAATCGGCAGCCATTGACATGTCTTATGCATGAAAATTCTAAGTTTAGGGTTTTAGAGTGAAAATCATGAGTTTTCTAACTTTTTGCACTTTCTGTTTACTACAGAAATATGTAAACACCTAATTTAAATCATTATTTTTTATCCAAACAAAACAAATATCAGTTTATAATTCCTTCATACACAAATCAGCAGCCACATGCATATAAAATCATAGAATTTTCTAACTTTCAAGTTCTAGGACGAAAACCTTGAATTTTCTTATTTTCTGAAACTTTTCAGTCATTACAGTAATATGTAGAAATATTATTCCATTATTTTTATCTAAACAGAATAAAAATCAGTTTAGAATTTAATGATATAGAAATTGTCCCCCTTTATTGAGTTTATGCATGAAAATTTCAATTTTTAGTTACAGGATTCACTTTTGGAGAAATCGTGTAGGAATGTTGGTGTTTTCGATAGAGAAATTAATTTCTATATCAAAAATTCACCCAAACTGATTTAAATCTATAGAAATAAGTAAATATCTAGTTCAAAATAATTTTCTCATAATTTATTTCACAGAAATCAAATAAGGAATTGAAAGAAAATAAAAACTTATGAATACAGTCAAGAAATCCAAAGATTGAAGGTGTTTTTGAGAATTTTGGTAGAGAAATTTATTTTGGGAGAATTTTTTTATCAAAATACTGAAATAACAGAATGTGGCTGCTCAAACACTAGGGCTGGCCGAATTTTGCATTAATATATGTAGGGTTTTGGGCAATTTCCAAGATTACCCTTAATAAGCTAAGTTAGGACGAAAACCTTGAATTTTCTTATTTTCTGAAACTTTTCAGTCATTACAGTAATATGTAGAAATATTATTCCATTATTTTTATCTAAACAGAATAAAAATCAGTTTAGAATTTAATGATATAGAAATTGTCCCCCTTTATTGAGTTTATGCATGAAAATTTCAATTTTTAGTTACAGGATTCACTTTTGGAGAAATCGTGTAGGAATGTTGGTGTTTTCGATAGAGAAATTAATTTCTATATCAAAAATTCACCCAAACTGATTTAAATCTACAGAAATAAGTAAATATCTAGTTCAAAATAATTTTCTCATAATTTATTTCACAGAAATCAAATAAGGAATTGAAAGAAAATAAAAACTTATGAATACAGTCAAGAAATCCAAAGATTGAAGGTGTTTTTGAGAATTTTGGTAGAGAAATTTATTTTGGGAGAATTTTTTTATCAAAATACTGAAATAACAGAATGTGGCTGCTCAAACACTAGGGCTGGCCGAATTTTGCATTAATATATGTAGGGTTTTGGGCAATTTCCAAGATTACCCTTAATGAGCTAAGTTATGAGTGTTTTGGTGCAGTAGGCTTTTGGGTATTTAGACTTTTTATTTAATTTTGGCGCTGATTATAGGTAATTTAAAATAAAATATTTTTCTTATTATTTTCATTAAAATTTCCCCTAAAATATTTATTTAAAAGTGCTCATAAAATTTATTTTATGCTTAAAAATCGCCTTTTTGCTTGAAAATTCATTTTATGTAAAATAAATTATCCTATGCTAATCACCTCATATAAATTATTTATTTCACAATAATAACTCATATTAGGCATATTAATATTAATTTAATATGCCACATACTCATAAATCACATCATACATGAATTTCCACAAAATCACATATTTTGTCGCAACAACTCTAAATTCAAACAATTTATACGAAAACTCCTAGGGTAGATGTGGGTTATTAAAATTAAATAAAATCCTAAATAATAAGTTCATAAAAGTTTCTTCCATGTGTTTATTGCAAAAACATATATGATTATTTGATTTCATTTTGATAATATGATTGAACTACATATATATGTTTATTATGATTTTAAAAGTTATAAAGTATTTACTAAAATAGTTATTAATGAGTTTATATTGATTTTATACGTGTTGAATAAATTTGTTATTGATTAATGTTGAACCATTTTATATGAATATTTGCAGTTTCTTGCGTGAGTATTTAAATTTGTTAAATTCTCTCATAAGAGATGTGCTATTTTATTATTTTTCCCTATATAGGAATTTATATGCTAGTGCATTGTTATATGTTTTATAAATTATTTTCATTTGAATTTTGAGTTTTTTTAAGCGAAGATCCCCTCATCTGGTATAGGGAACACTAGGCAGTGTGTACTGTATTAATTCCAGCTGGGAGGAGGAGTTATCCTAGCTACATGGCCTGGCTTGCCTCGTATAAGAAGTATGGTATTACTCTACAAGAAGAGCCTTTACCATTACTGTAGTTTTGTTGAGATGCATGGATCAGATACACAACCGTCTATTGTAGACCAGATTTCTACTAATTATATGATTTTATATTATTTTATGAAGGATGTTTTAGAAGGTAGTACAAGATGTGTGGTAAAATGCTCTACAAGAAGAGCTACCATTATTATAGTCTTGATGAGAAAATAAGGGTAAAATCCTCTTTCATCTAATGTAAAAGTATTTTAAATATAATATGAGATAATTACTAGATAAAAGAAGTTTTGAAACGTATTTTATTAGTTGTACATATAATTGTATTTGAATCATATTTCAAATTTTAAAGAAAGTATTTAAAATATCTTAACAGTTATATGGAATCATATTTGAAATGTCTTATTATCTATTTGAAAGTATATTTGAAACTATGATTAGCTACTTGAATTTATTTGAAAGTATATTTGAAACTATGATTAGCTACTTGAATTTATATTTGAAGAGTATTGCAATTTATTTGTATTTAAATGAAAAGTTTCAAATTTATTAAAAAAAATTTCATACGGACTCGACTTTCAAAAGTATAGTGAGCTATTAATATTTGATAATTAATTTCAAGAATAATATATGTTTTATGCTATTCAACATTAAGATTTAAATATGTTATTGATATTTGATTTAAATTTCCAAAAGTGTTATTGATAATCACTGTCAACCATCTTCTCTATCAACTAATATGAATATATATATATATATATATATATATATATATATATATATATATATATATATATATATAAGTCAACCAAATGTTCTCCTTGTTGACAAACGTTGAATACCGAGCCACATAATTTATGGTAGTATAGTCTAAGTCATAAACTCACTCACCTATTCCCAAATTTTTCTATAGAAAATTAAAGAGTGATCGGTCCAAGCTTAAGCATGAGTTTCGCCTAGAGATGACATAGATATTAAAGTACAAGTTTCTTTGTAGATGTTTGTTATGTTTAATTATATGCAAGTACATAAATGTTCTATTTAATTACTCCATAGAAATTGATGTTTAGTTGTATTATTATTATTATTATTATTATTATTATTATTATATGATATAATTTTTTTAAGTAAGATATCATTAGGCTTTTTCCCTCTTGCACCAAGGGTGATGATTTTATGTAAGAAGATTGGCACTTAATAATGTAAAAAAATTCTTAGATGTTATAAGTGAGAATAGTATACTAAAAGTGGATGGCTCATAAGAATAGATTACAATATAAAATTAAGAAATATGTATGAATTAATCGATAAATATTATTGATAATCATAAGAAAAATGCTCATAGAATTGTAATATGAGATGATTAATGTGATTTAGGTTATGATCTTAGGCATTGTTGATGTGAATATTGTAGTTTAGTTTGCTTGATACCATAATGGATTTGATAGTAGGTAAGGGGGTTCTACAAGTTTTTGGTGCTCTTATGGCCATCCATGCCCTAAGACCATCCATCCCAAAAGTGTGATGTGACATTTCATTAGTTGTATTTATAATTGTATTTGAATTGTATTTCAAATTATTAGTTATTTAAAGAAAGTATTTAAAATATCTTAACAGTTATATTGAATCATTTTTGAAATGTGTTACTATCTATTTGGATATATATTTGAAACTATGATTAGTTACTTAAATTTATATTTGAAGCATGTTGCAATTTATTTATATTTAAATGAAAAGTTTCAAAATTTATTAAAGTATTTGTTATACGGACTCGACTTTCAAAAGTATAGCAAGCTATTGATATTTGATAATTACTTTCAAGAACAATATATATTATATGCTATTCAACATAAAGATCTAAATATGTTATTGATATTTGATTTAAATTTTCAAATATGGTATTGATAATCACTATCAACCATCTTCTCTATCAACAAATATGTATGTATATATATATATATAAGTCAGCCAAATGTTCTTGTTGTTGACAAACATTGAACACCGAGCCACGTAATCTATGGTAGTATAGTTTTTATTTACTGAGTCATAAACTCACCTCTCCAATTCCAAATTTTTCTACAAGAAATTAAAGAGCGACTAATCCAAACTTAAGCTTGAGTTTTGACTGTAGACGACATAGATGTTAAAGTAAAATTTCTTTGAAGATATTTATTATGTTTATTTATATGCAAGTACATATATGTTTTATATAGTTGCTCCATTGAAATTGGTGTTTTGGTTGTATTATTACAATAATTATTATTATATAATATAATTTATTCATATAAGACATCATTAGACCTTCTGTTGTACATCAAAAATGATGATTTTTGTAGGAAAATTGATACTTAATAATGTAAGAGGATATTTAATATTATAGATGAAGATAGTGTACTAAAAGCAGATGGCTAATGTCACATATCAATTTCACGGTGCAATGGTCCTAGGGCATGGGTAATCCTAAGGGTACCAAAAACCCGTAGAACTAGTTAACCTATCCTTTAGCAAAAATCTAATAGTATATCAACTACACCTTAGCATAACCCTAAAATAAAAAACCAGCAAACAATAAGTATTACACTTCCAAAATATCGTCCTTATACCCTCAACTTCATGACGTACATTATTATATTCTCCAAATACCCATTAATTTAATTCAATCTATTTTATAAATTAAGTCATTTACTATTTTGTTGCTTAATTTAATTAATCTATCATACATAGATATATATACATACATTTATTATACATCATTATTTTAACAATTGAAATACCATGGAGCAGCTAATATTATCTTTAAACTGACTATTTACATATCAAAAATATGTACATTTATTTACAATATTTTAAGCAAAAATTTATATCTTTTATTTCTTGTAAGCATCAAGTGAGGATAAGACTTGAGCTTCTAAATAAGTGCTAAAATCCTGAAAAAAAAATATAGGGAATAGGGGTGAGTAAACTCAGTGAGTATATACTATATTATCATATTTGCAACATAGAGTTCAATAAGGTTTTGCAAGGGTGGTACATAAATATATATCATGAATAAACATCAAGAAAAGAAATTCAAATTGCAATTGTCAGAATGAGTAATTAAGGAATGAATATTGAGATAATATAAATAATTAACAGAATAGTATCATTAGACTAGCAGAAATTTGGTCTAATAATAATAAGAGTAGTTTTACTCTTGATCATATTATATTTGGCAGGTCAGGTCATGCGACCAAGATAATACCTCTTCTCAGTTGGAGTTAATGCAGTGTACACAGCCTGGTGTTCCCTACATTAGATAAAGGGATTTCTACCTTTCAATGTTATTAATTTGTACCATTTTTAGTGCCAATCTCTTTGATCAATTAACATTTAGAGGTAGCATTTATATCATTTCCAATGAATTTCAAGTAAAGAAAATGAAATTCACAAAATGGTTATCAAATCAGAATTATTGAACAAGTCTATTAACAAAATATAATGAGTAAAGTTCAGTTGCAAATGCATAATGGAAATCACTCAAATGAGATTCTATACAAGTAGTATTTCAAGGTTTTCAAGGAATGTACAAGACTTAATCTCATTAGGAAAGGAAAGTAGGTTGCATAACATAGCAATATATAATGCACTCACCTTAACTCCTTCAACTTAAGTAATAAAGGCAATAATAAGGTTCTTGTTATTCTTCTTCCTCCCCTTCTTGCTCTTGATTTTTCTTTAGACTCCTTAGGTTGTTCTACATGCCAATATACATATATATTAAGTTCAACACAACAATAGCAATACTAAATATTAAGTTTCTAATTTCTACCTATAGTACACCTGCTGACCTAGCCATATTTTCCTACCACAACTTAAGCTACAGAACTTCCATTGCATTGATTCTTAAGGAATTAGAAAGATAACACTTAGAGGCACAAAATATTGAAATTTTAGCCAATTTTGAGCTCCGTAAGAAATTTGAGGCAATTTCTAATCCTACTCTGCATTATTGTCATAGATAGACTTAACTAGTCATAATTTTACCTTCATAACTCACAATTCTTAAGTCTGATGCCTCAATCCTTGTATCAAGTAAAAGATAACATGTTAAGGACTATTTAAATATTTGGAGTTTGGTCAAATTCTATCTCTAAAGCCCTTCAAACAGCCACTTAATTTCTTTGTCTCCATTAATCTTACATACAGAGATAACTCCAATTCAGATTCCATAACTCTCAAATTACTCAAAAACTCCTCAAGCCCTTTTACTAATTTCTTTTCCACATTCCTATCTAGAATTTCTAGTTTTGTCTAAGGCCAAATTTGGACTCCAATGTCCCTGAATTGGAGCCTCAAATTCTAGTAGTCAACTCCTCACTAAACCATACCATAGTTTTTCTCCACTACCCTTGTTCCCATCACCTCTACTCTAATCCCCCTTACCTAAGCACCTTCAATTCTACTCCTTTATTCCATCCTTATCTCAAACAACTATCTCTCCTTCATTACTTCTTCAAATGAAATCGATAAATCAAGCAAGAGATGGAATTTTCCAAGGAAAACATAACATATTTAAGTAAAAGCATGAAACCATTGAGTTTAATTCTTGAACTCATCTCAAGCTTAGCCTTCTTTCTTCCTCTCCTTCTTCTCCCATTGATGTCATCCCCTCTAGTGCTTCTGAATTTTTGTTTTTAATACACCTAAGCTAAATGGCCAACTTGTGAGTAGGTGGCTTGAACTTATCCTATATGTATACTTTCTTTTTTTTTTTATGACTAAAATTAGAAATTTTAATTCATTATTTCCTCTTGTAAAATCTCAGCAGCCCTTCAAAATTAATTAATTTAATTAATTTTAATTTAATTTTTCTTTAAATTAAAAGTCAAATGTAATGATTGTTCATTACCTCTAAATCTCAAAATTGCCACTTTCTTAAGCTTAATTACCTAAATTATCTAATTATTTTTTATTAATATTTTTAACTTAATTTTTAAGGTTTTAAGACTATAATTATGTATTCTTTCATCTAATTCTCCAAAGGCAAAACCTAGAAAAATCGCAGAACTGAAATTTATCAGTTTCGCTTTTAGTGTACCGATTTTGCTTAAGTGTTTTCTACGCTCAATTATAACTTAATTATTGAATTCTATTATTTCTAATATCTTCATAATTATCTAAATTCTCCAAATAAAATTTAAGAATTCATTTTGAGTTTGGAATTTACCGACTTACACTCAACGCCCCGATTTTCAAACTTGTACTCCTTTTTAGGATTTTGGTTCCTAACTTCTCATTTTCATTATTATATTTTCCATTTTACTTATTCTTAAGCTAAATCTAGTTCGTCCAATGATTTTTCTAGGATTCTCAACCATATATTATACATTTAGGGGCTTAATTTTCAGACCAACTTCTATTTTCCTTTTTGGAGTCCCAATTTCTATATTCATATTCACCTTCTTAATTTCTCCTTTCACTCACCTCTATTATGGACTTATCAACTCTAATGACTTTATGGCGTGTTACAGCTAATAAGAATAGATTATAATATAAAGATAAGAAATATGTATGAATTAATTGATAAATATTATTGATAATCATTAAGAAGAATGCATATAGAATTGTGATATGAGATGGTTAATGTGATTCAGGTTATGACTTTAGGCATTGTGGATGTGATAGTTGCATTTTATTTTGCTTGATACCATAATAGATTTGATGGCAGGTAAGGGGTTTTATGGGTTTTTTTTGCCCTTATGCCCACCCATCCCCTAGAATGATCCATCCCAAAAGTGGCATGTGATAGTTATAATTATATTATTATTGAATGCTCTATAAATTTGAGGTAAAAATTTTGGAAAATTTTCTATTTGTAGCTTTACTGTGATCTTAAAGCATCCAAGTTCATTTAAGAACCAAACTCAACTGAAACTAATGAAACTTATGTATGAGCAAAAAGCTAAATATATAATAAGGGTTATATTCATAATATCATAAATTTTACAAATTAGCAAGAGGTTTTTCTTCTTTCCCAACCTCTTCCACAAACCATATTACATAATCATCCAAGCACAAAATGTTATACACAATCCTCTTCTAAAACTATAAACCTAAATACTTTCCTATTATCAAAGCTAAATGGAACCAACATAGCGAATTACACTGAAGTTCAAAATTACATTAACTTTGACATCATGTAAATAAGTAGAATGGCTAAAAAACTATCAATAATTTCTTATAAAACTGTGCACTCTTCTCCAATTTGATCGCCAATTCCCTATCAACCTCCCCATTCACATTTTCACTTTCATCAAACTCCATATTAGGTAACTCTCCCATCCCAATAGTAGCTTCAATGTTCCTCAGAATTGTATTCTCAATTCTCAGAATCTTCAATTCATCTTTTAGCATGTTTATAACATCTTTTGATCTTACTGTAAAACTTGGATCAATCCATTTGAAATGTCTACATCTTATCACCTCGTTTTTTCAATTACATTAAACCAACAATATTAAATTAAATGGCAATTAGAACCTTCTACATTTAGGATATATAATTTTCAACAAATAAATTAACAACTATTACCCAAAATTCACATAACTCACCTTATAATTTGGACATCCATGGAATCATCTACTCGGATTTTTAGTTGTCCATAATGTCCACATTGAAGCTCTCAATCCACCTTCGTATAATTTGTTACCATCTTCCTCAAGTAATTGATAGTTTCTCCTCCTATTTATAGATGACCTTGAACTCCACGATGTTGCCATGTTCACCTCCAATACCAAGTTTTCTTATTGCACTTCACTGAATCAATTTTTCTTACTTTGCATAGAAGCCTAGAAAAAGGTAAGGGGAGAAGGGTCTGAATTAGGGATTTGAATAATTTGGGGTCTTTGGCTATTTTTTCTTAATTTATATTTTTTTTCAATCCTTAACCGCTAAAGTGCAACAATAATAAATAGGTCCCTTCTTTTGATTTAGTGAGCCCAATTCTAATTTTAACTTTGATATTAAATGGTCCATTTAGTCATGTGCCACACGTGAGCTAATTTGGATTGCATTGGACTAATTTGGTGAGTTCACTGATTAATTGCTCCATTTTTTGGGATGAGGGTGGAATTGAGATTTCATGAAGAGTTTGAGGGTGGAACTGAGTTTTTGGCCTAATAATAATTTTCTTTGTACTGATATGCTTGACTTTATGAATTGAGTAATGAAGATTATATAAGGTTGATATTGAACTAAGTGATGAATTAAAATATCGATAGTTGTTGAGTTGTAATTAATTTTTTTAAGTAATTCAAATGGTTGGAATGTTTTGTCTGATAATTATAATGAATTAAAATGTTTTATAAGTTTAATTTTATATAGTTAGCTCCTTAATGATTATAATGGTGATGAGAAAATATTTTTGGTTTACTAATTAAGAATGATTTTATTAGAGAAATGACTACAAGTTATATTTCAAGCAATGTTTTATATAGACAATCAATTCAATTTGATCTTGAATTGATGATTTATTGAATTTGGACCTAGGAGAGGTCATTAATTTTTAATTAATCGATATGACTATGGATGTTGTTTAGAAGTGTTTATCTCTTTAGTTTTGGGGGGGAATGTCCTAGTTATAAAGGAAACTTTGCCAAAATTTTAGTAGAATCTTAAGAGTCATCGGGTAGAATTTTAGATGTTAAAGTTAAGTCATCTGTATTTTGATAATCTTCCTGTTATACAACTTGTGCATTTCAAATATTTTCTTAACTTTCAGATGTTGTGCTATGAGAAGAGTTATTTTGGATTCCACCAAATCAATGAGTTATATAGCTTAATATAATATTCCATTCTTTTATTTAATTGAAAATTATATACACATACATACATACACACACACACACACACACACACGTCTGTTAATATAACTTAGCATCTTAGCATATGTATATGATTGTTCACTATTATCAAGGTTGCTTATTTCTTGTAGATGTTGGATAGAATTAGGATGAGATAGAGCGACATAAGATTATGATTATGATGTTGATATTATGATGATTGATGAGTTATAACTGGTGTATGACAGCTCAGCTTATCGATTGCCTAGAGCTACTATTAGTTAGGCTAGAGCTATGTGGCATTAGCTAGTGATAGTTGTGACCCTATTAGATCTAAGAGATAGTGCTTGGATTAAGAGAGCTAGGTATGGGAGATCGACTCTCCAGATTGAGGTTTAGTGTGGTATTGTGGACTATTTTTCATCCTTGTATGATTTCATAATTTGTCTTTTTGTCTGGCATATTGCATTAGCATTTATAACCATTGAGTGCCATGTTATATTAGGAACTATATAACTCATTGAGTTGAACGCTCATTCCTATTCAATATTTTTCCCCATTATGCAAGATGAGCTTATAAAGATATTTTAATCGAGTATTCCTACCTTTCATCCTTCGGTAGTGAAGTTTATATTATAATTTAGTTATATAGTTTGTTGCATCATATTTTGTTATCATTTTATTGGATTTGTTATTTACTTTTTAGTTTAATTTGATTATTTTTATGTTTGTTTTTATATAATTTTGTTAGTTTTATGTTATGGTGTGCTTCGGTGTAGAGCTTAGATTAATTTATGGATTTTGGTTCAAAACAGCAACGAATTGGTGGTGTTGAGGGAGAGAGCATGGAAAAAAGGTGTTTTGGAATTGAAAAAGGTGTTTTGGAATGAAAGAGGTGTTTTAAAATTGAACAACAGTGTTTTCATCTCCAACCAATCCTGAATAAAGGCGTTTTTTATTTCCAAAAGGGAGATTTTCCTTCTTATATTTAAGTGACCTTTTGAGTTGGCACTAGATATATACATAGGCACTTAGACGTTTGTTTGGTTTTCTAATTTCTTTTCTCTAAAAAACACCAAAAAAAAAAAATTAGTTTTAGCTTAAATTTTCTATTTTGGATCAATCAATCAACTATAGATTGGAGAGTATCTCAGTTTGTAATTGATTTACTTTGAGGATTAAGATCAGAATTTAGAGAAATTATAACTTATCAAGTATAGTATTTTAAATTCTATTTTAATCTTAATTTCAATTCAATTATTTCATTGTTTCAATTATAAAGCATGATGATGTTTATGGTTAGAATTATTTATTTATTTGAATTGATGAATGCTAAATTAATTATGAACTAAATTTCTCTAGTCTAGGGTCAGGATGATTCCTTTTGGATGACTATGAATGGGCTAATTATAGGTTATATTAATTTGCACATCTTAATCGAATTGCTTTAATAGAAATGAATTGTCTAGGTAAACATTAATTAATCTTAGGTAGAGAATAAGATTGAGAAACAAATTCAATACTAAAATTAAATTCAATTAAGGATTATGTATGAATCATAAATGTATTACCTAATTAAGTATTGAATAATTGATTAATTAATTCTATCTAGGTTATAACCTGTGAATACATAAGTTATTGAACTTGTAACCTGTATTAGTTTTTGTTTAATTGGTTATTCAATTTGGAAAAATAATTCATTTTAACAATTAGCCCAACATAGAAGTTTAATTGGATGAATTTGAACCCTAGACCCTTAAAAAGATTATTGAATTTAAAGTTATTGGCTTAGTTTAATTAGATTTTTTGCTAATTAATTTCCAGTATTCACCATTACAAACTAGATTAGAGTGTTTAGGCTTGTTTTTGTTATTTTATTTTATCTATTCATAATCACACAACCTTTGCACAGCCTTTCTTGAGAGACAACCTTGAGCTGTCTTACCCATTACTGTAGCAGCCTCATATACTTGCGAGTAGTTGTCCGAGTCTAGATTAATTAGGACATTTATAGGCACAACAAGTTTTTGGCGCTATTGCCGAGGAAGGCTAAAGGCTTAGTATGAATACTTTTGTTATTTGTTTTTGTTGATGTGTTCTAAATTTACAAAAATTAAAAAAAAAATTATTATTTTAAATTTTTGTTTTAGACTTTTTCTTTTGTTCAAGTGAATAGGTTCTTCTAATTGTTTTCTCTAATGTTTTTCTTAATTTATACAGGGTAGGAAATCTCAAGGAGGAGAGCTACTACCTTACATTGATAATATCCACTGAGTAAACAAGAGGACCAGGGCCGAATTTGAGTACTGTTTAGAAGAAAGTGAGGAATTTTATGAGGAAGAAGAAGTCCTTGAAATAAAAGAACAAGAGGAAGATAGAGAATTTTAAGAGGAAGATAGAGAATTTTAAGAGGAAGACAAAGAAAAGCAAAAAGAAGACATGGAAAATAAACAACCTATAATGAAGGAGTTTACTAAGCCTATCATTGGCATAACAACTTCCTACATTAGACTAGGAGAGGCAACATAAGACTATGAGCTGAAGACCATCCATTTCAATTTGCTGCCATCCTTCTACGGAATGCCAAACAAAGATCCTCTCAACTTCATCAAAGAGTTTTATTCCATTGTTCATACATTCCCACTGTAATGTCTGACTGAAGATCAATTGAGGATGCGTTGCTTTCCATACACTCTAAAGGATCAAGCAAAGGCATGGTTGATCACTCTACCTTTTATTTCTTTGAACACCTAGAAGGAGGTTTATAATAAGTTTATGAGGAAGTTCTATTCTAATTAGAAGACTACAGACCTTAGAACGAAGATTGTCACTTTCAGTTAGATGGAAGGAGAGACTTTTCATGAGGCCTGGGAGAGGTTCAAGCTGCTATTGATATAGTGTCCCCATCACCATTATCCTATCCAACTTATAAACCAGTTTTTTTATGACGGGCTGACATAATAGTGTTAGAATAGAGTTGATAATGCAGCTAGTGGGGCTATAAAGAGAAAATAGCAGCAAAAACTCAAGAGTTGTTTGAGATGTTGGGAGAGAATTCCCAATAGAAGAGTGTAAGAGGAAAGAAAGCAGGAGTTTATGAGGTGGATTCTAGTCAAGAGTTGACCATGCAAATTATAGGGTTAACCAAACATATGAAGTTGTTGGGAATAAAAGGAAATCAAACTACACTAAGTCATGAGGATTGTGGCATCTGTGGAGTTTGTAGTCATGGAGCTAACATTTGCAGTGCTACAATTAGTTCTTTTACAAATGATGAAGTTAATGCATTGCAAGGATTCCAGCCTGGAGGAAGAAATGACCCATTCTCCAGCATTCACAACCCTGGGTGGAGAAACCATCCTAACTTTTTCTGGAAAGGTAATACTTAACAGCAGCCTCAACAAGAAGCCTAGCTATATCAGAGGCCAAACTAGTACCAAAGGCAGTCCTCCAACCAAGTGCAGAATCAGCCTAATAAACCATCATTAAAGGATATCTTGGCTTTCTTTTTTCAAATTAGTGCTCAAAATTAGGAAACTACCAATCGGAGGCTTGATTCTTTGGAAGCATAAATGTAAAGGGTGGAAATTCAAGTTGGTCAGTTGGCAAAGCAAGTGAATGTCCAAAGTAAAGGGAAATTATTTAGCCAACCCAACAAACAATGGCTATCACTATCTTTTTCAGAGATGAAGGTGAAGAGAAGAAAAAAGAAGTGACTATTCCTATGGAGAAGCAAGTTGAGCGGGTCAAGGCAGTTGAACCTTAACTTGAAGAAGAAAGGGAAGCTTTTCCTTCAAAGTACTTCCACAAGGCAGTTAACTCCTATAAGCCACCTATTCCATCTCACAATCTTCTTCTGAGTGTGCATACCAAGAATGTCAAAGCAGCAATTACTAGAAAGAATGCACCAAAGGAAAGCAAAGAGGAGTACATCCGATGTAGATTCTCAACATCAAAAAGCATCTAAGGAGGAGGATCTAGGTAGTTTCATTATAAACCTTTCTTTGGTGAATGAAAAGCAATTTTCAAGTATGTTAAATCTTGGTGCTGGTATAAATATGTTGTTCTCATCCTTAAATATGATATAATTTTTTTTACATTAAAGTTGATGCTCATTTTAGACAATTCAAAATTTATAGATTTAATGAGATTAATGTGTTTGTATCTATATATATGTGTGTGTGTGTGTGTGTGTGTGTGTGTGTGTGTCTATATATATATAGACACACACACACACACATATATATATACAAGTGTTTGATAATGTCATTCAATACTTAATCGTTTTAAATTATTTGGTAACTTTTATCTTAAAAGTTTCAATTAAACTAAAAATCACTTAAAATAATAAGTTAAAATTTTTAACTGAAAACTTACACTAGATACAATAAGTGATAAGATTTTTAAATATTTTTACAATTTAAAATTATATTACTTATTTTATTTAGTACTTGATATTTATTACTTAAATTTTTAACACTATTAACCTTCAGTTTTACCAAACATCAAGTTTTAGATGGATATTATTATTATTAGTAGTAGTAGTAGATTTGTTCTCAACCATGCAAATGAGAGCAAGAATACTCGCTATTCTCACAAAGGAAGAACGGTGGAAGGGCATCACAAGCGGTTTTTTAAATAAAAATATCTTTTGTATTATGCCTAGGCTCTACTGATCCGAAGGCAGAAGCATGATGTGCCTGGTCTTGCTTCTCTTGATTGCCCACCCACCTCCAGTAGAGGCGGATCAATACTCACCCTAAAAAAAATATATTAGATTAGGATTAGGAAAACTTATTTATTTATTTATTTTATATTAAGAAAATCCCATGAACCGAGATAATATTGCTGGTTACACAATAAAAATTCGAATTTGAAAACTCTTATTTCTTATATCTTTAAAAGAGATCAAAAGACTAAACAGATTTTAACATAGATATTTTTTAAATCAAACTAAATATTGTATTAATAAATTAATTAATTAACTAATTTTTTAAATAATAAATTTAATTATTTATAATTTTTCGTTTCAATACATTCTTTCACTTTTTTTAAATAAAAATATTCTTTCACTTTTACACATACTTAATTAGAACACTATCAAATAGCAGAAAAAAAAAAAAAAAAAAAAAGCAACATTAATAAGCAAAACTAAATATGCATTGCATTATAATCTTAAGTCTTAACTTGATTAGTAAGAGAGTTTGTTATTTTTTTTTTTTTTATTGACAACCATAAATTAATTTCAGCGTGAATTTAATACAATATATGATAAGTGACCCATGATATTATTTTTATGTCACTGTTAAAGTAAAAATAAAAACTGTTTTTAAAATAAATTATTCTAAGGTGAAAATAAAGGTGAAAAAGAAAATAGGATAAATTAAGGAAAAAAACACCATGATTATTAACTAAGTTGAATCAAATCTAATAAAAATGTTAACGACTGTATTCGAAAGATAAAAATGTAAATCAAAATAATGAGATTATTCTCACATCATTTATATAATGAGATTATCTTCAAATGAAAAAGATGTATATAAAAATTCCCCCAATTGTATTGAGTTGCTTTTTAAGCAATAATATTTTTTGTTCTATCTTTTTTCAAAAAAAAAAATCTCCACTTTAAAGGGAGAGAAAGAAAGAAAGACTTATCTTTTTCCTAGCTTTATATATATATATATATATATACAAACAGTTAATGCATTGACCTTTACATAAAATTTAATTACTCCTATGGAAGAACAATGTTTGAATCACATGCTAGACTATCACTCAGAGATACATTAGTAGACTAACCTTGACTCACAGCCCTTCGGCTAATCAATTACAAAAGCAAAGGAAGTGAAAGAGAATGCCCATCATAAATCCAGCCAGCAAAGGTCAAAGATGAAGCCAAACTATATATGATAAATTCAGAGTAACAAAAAGTTTATATTATAAATTATAAATAGAACATTGTTCACATGTCATCTCCTTTTCTATTTGATCTTCTAAATCAAAATATATATTAATTCTGTTTCTCCCTTTTCTTTTTATTTGACTACACAAATCCACCCAAGGGATGGAGGTGGAAAATAGAATTCTTGTTTTGAGGATGGAATTTGATTAGGAGGTTGCAATGCAATAGGGTTCCCAAAACAAAAGAGACCTTCTTGGCTCCTTGCAACCCTTTGACAGATGAATTAAGCAATCTCCTTTATTTCCTCTCAATATTAGCAATTCTTGCCTCTTCTCATTTACCATTAAATTCTTTGAGAGGATGGATTTATTGTTGTCGTCTTTGCTTCTTATTAATGATGGTTTTTGAGTAATGGGACTTGGACATTCTGCTGCTGCTGCTGCTGCTGTGGCCATGGATTTAGGCTTCCAATAGTACTCATAAGCATTAAAGGATGTTGCTGTTGCTGCCTTTGCTGTTGCAGCTGCAGCCGTGGTCACCGGAGGCATAGGGATCATCCGAGGTACAGGCGGCAGTGACTGCGTCATTGGGTTAATTGGGTTCACTACCTCTTCCATCTCCTCTTCAACCATTTCATTGATTTTGTTAGACCATGTTTGGTTCCTATTAGCTAAAACCATGGGCTTATTCATCATGAGTGCTAACCTATGAACATTAATCACCCCACTAGGCAATTTTGGTGTTTGCTCCATCATAAATCTCACCTCTTCACCTCCTCCTCCTCCACCTGCTCCTCTCTCATCCACTTCTTCCTCTTCCTCTGTTTCTATTCCTCCCTCCTCTGCCTCCTCTTCATCTTCTGAATTCTCAATTTCTACTTCAAACATTTCCATCTGATTCTTCTCTTCTCTCCTTATTCCTTCTTCTTCTTTTTCTTGATTAGGACTATTTATAAAGCTGAGAACCAGTCGGCCGTCCTGGCGTTTAGCTTTGAAGTTGTTCTGTGAAGAAACAGAGACAGCTTCAAGAACCAACCTGCCATTATCACGGCGAGGCCTCATGTGCACAGACGCCCTATCACGTCTAGATAGTGAAGGAAGTGGTGGAGGGAACGGTTTTGGCGGCGATTTCTTGGTAGCTGCTGCAAGATTGTACTTAGCTATACGACAATCTTCCACATCATAGTTCTGAGCAACTCTCTCTTCTTCCTCTTCTTCTTCTTCTTCTTCTTTGTCCTCCTCAGCATCTCCAGTCTCTGATGGTGAATATGAAGAAAACTCATCAGAGCCAGTCTCGGATCCGAGACTTTCAGTGCAAATTTCAAGGCTTTTCTCGCTCAAGTAACTCGCTGCACTTTTAACAAGTGGGTGAATATAAGGTGGAAGATTTTCGGTATCTTGTTGAGCCTTCTGTGTTAAGATTGAGCTCCATATCTCAAACTGTCCTTGAGTCTCGGTCTCTTTCTCATATTCATCTTCTCCTTCTGAGTCAGCGATGATTGAAACTGGGAATTCTTGAGATGAATCAATTTTCTTGAGAGGAGAAGAGAACCCATTTTGAGGAAGCCATTTATTGGAGGACATATCAGCAGAGAGAGTTCTCCTTAAAGATTTGGTTCTTTCACAATCAGAACCAAGAATTGACACTATGCCCTCTTTCTTGCTCACCATCACCTCGTCTTTAAGAGAACAGGACAAGTGATTAAAGTTCTTATTAAGAGATGACATCCCAAGAAGAGATGGTCAAAGAATAACAACAATCTGAAGGAAAAGTAATGGAAGTAGGCAACACAGCAACCCACAGAGGTCTGCTAGGAGACCACTACTGGGTGCGAGTTGCAGGTGGAGAGATCAGAATTAATTGAGTAAAAAGTGTTTGATGAAATGCCAATTGAAGAAGAATAAGTATATTTGTAGAGGTGTGGCTGTGACTCATGGCGAGGAGTGAGGGAATGTGGGTATTTGTACAAGGGCAAAAGGCTTTTGGAATTGGAACCATGTCCAGTGGGACCCTCCTACGCCACCATAAAAAGGCCTATTCATTGCTTTCTGGTGTCTTCCCCTTATCAGAAAAGTGGGTGACATAAAACAGAGAATACAGAATGAGTAGTGATATTTGAGAGGGAGTCCTCATTTTGGCTCCCATGAGCTCTCTTTCCCCACCTACAATATATATTTATTTATTCTCTCTCTCTCTCTGTATGTGAAAATCAGAACAGAGAAAAACGTATTTTGGTGAACTGTGAAGCACTGCTTTTTATTAGCTAAAGATTTTGTGACATCACATATAGGAATAAATCCAGAATATGCAAAGAGATATCAGTAATTGCTAAGGGAAGACAGCTATAATTAGCAGAAAGACAACTTGATTTTTATCAGGATTTATTAAAGAAGAGATTCCAACTTAAGCATATGTCCTCCAAATCAAAGGCTTGATGACAAATTTCAAATACCGTAATAATTTAATTTGTGGATATATATATATATATATATATATATATATATATATATAGTGACTGGGGAATGCTAGATATTAAACCCTAATAACATCTTTCATTATCATACTTAATTATTTGACCAATAATTTAAATTCTTACAACTAGCTACGTTATGCGTAGTTCAAGATTTTAAGCAATCTTTGAAGAAAGAAATTATGAATTATATATGGAAGTGTTATATCGAGAATACACATACGCAGTTTCGAAACAATACTTAACTATAATTAATTGTTCAAAAATACATTAAAAAAAGAAGAGTAGTGTTATATGTCATTGATTAATATTAATTATACGTGAAATCAAAATTTTTTTTGAAAGAAAAAGTAACAAATAAAATAACTCCGCAACGCTTGGAAAAATGGTCTAATGTCTATACACGTAATGCCCTTGCTAAACTATTGGAAAGGAACACTTTCAGGGGTTTATAGGTTGATTTTTATTCATAATATCCATCAATAGTGTGCTGGCTGCAAAGTTTCATGTGCTCCCTCTAGCCTTCTCTAATGCCACATGCATTCAACTTCTTACTATTGTATTTTTTTTTTTAATTTTTTTCAATATGAATTTGAATTACATGTTGATTTGTGGATAGATGCTAAATAGGAGGTAGATATGAAAATTATAGTGTTTTATTCTTTTCTTTATTGTGGTTGATATTAGGGATTATTTTTTATATAACTACGGAACTTACTTCTATTATTTAATTAAAAATAAATTATTTATACTAGAATTAAAACATTTTAAAAAATAATTAATTTAAAATTTACAAATGAGGAAAATACTTTTTTATGATTTAACTTAAAAAAAATCGAACTTTAATTAAAAAAGTGGAAAATAAATTAACTATTTTTTGAAAAAACAAGAGGATAAATCAACTTATTAATTAAGTTAACTTTGGAACTTTGGAAACTACACTGTATTGAGAATTTTTGCGTTATAATCATTGGGGATGGGTTTTATATGTAACACCGGTATGAACAGCGCACACTGGTACCACGTAGTTGCAAAAATATCAGAGTTGTAGAATATATAGATTTGTAGAATTCAGCAGAACTGTAGAACAAACAATTGTAGACTAAGGAAATATGTACACTACAAAAAATAAATAAATAAATAAAATATAATTTATCCACTAAAAATTTTATCGGCAAATCATATTTTTTTAGTCGGTATTATATATACCGATAATTTACTGACAAAAAAATTTAGTTGGTATTTAGTTTGTCGATAACACAATTTACTAACTGAATACAAAACCGTCAGCAATTATCGACGGAATTTTAATTGGTAAATTATTTTTATATTATCGGTAAAATAATTTATATCGTCAGAATTTTTATAGAAAAATAATTTACCGATTAAATTTTTAGTTAGTAATCTGTCAGTAAATTTTTATTTTTTTAAAAATAAAAAATAGTTGGTAATTTATCAGTAAAGTTTAAATAAATATTTTTCGAAAGTAAATATTTTGTCAGTAATATGTCAATAATTTTGTAAATTAATTATTAAAAATAAAACATTCTGTTGATAATCCGTCGGTAAAATTTTATTTAAAAAAAAATACATATTCTTCAAAAAATAAGAATAATAATTTAAAAAATTTAAATTTTTAGAATGAACATGAAAATTAAGAAATAAAAAATTATAAAATAAATTAGGAAGTTTAAAGAATATTAAAAAGACGAAGTTAAAAAAAAAACTAAATTAAAATTATATTTCAAAACTACAAAAAGAATGAAATGAATCTAAAATTAAGAGAGAAAATAATAGGAGTAAAAAAGAAAAGGTAAGATAAATAATTTAATAAATTTATTTTTTAGTTTATTAAATTTATATAAAAAAGTTAATCAAAAAATTAAATTTAAAATAGCAAATAATTAATTTTTAAAAAATCATATTAATACTTTTTTATGCTATAAAATAATTTAAGAAATATAAATAATAAATTATAAAAACTAAAAAATAAAGAAATTGAAATAAATTTGTTAGATTTTTTGTATTGAATGTTGTTAGATTTTTTGTATTGAATGTTGTCATGTGCTAAAATCTGTCATGTTCCTAACTTAGAAGATTTGTATAGCTAACCATTGCCCAAATCCCTTGATGATAGCAGTAATCTTAGTTGCTGATTTTATGTCTTTCCTTTTTTGAAGTCTTGTAAGAGCTGTATATAAAGAGGGAGGTTTGTAACTAGTAAAATATATAATAAGAAAATAAGAATATATATATATATATATATATATATATATATATATATATATATATATATATATATATATATATATATATATATATATATAATTCTTTGATTCTTCATTTTGATCTGGTATTAGAGCATTGATCAGGGACTCTGGAAAAGGATTGAAAAAAAAAGGGAAGACTCTGCTTCCTCAAGAGCTATGACCGTTGGTGGAGGATCACAAGAGGAAGGACCCATCCTTGCAGAGCTATCCACAAGAATAACTCAGATGTTGAACCAAAACTCTAGAACAATGAGTCCATACCTTGGAGCAACAACAACTGGCATGAAACTAAATGGTAATAACTATGGCCTATGGTCTCGAGTGGTGGAGATGTATATCTCAGGCAAAAACAAACTAGGATATATTAATGGAGACATTCAACAATCCCTAGAAATAGACTCCAAATTCAGAAAATGGAGGACAAAAAATTCAATTGTGAAAGGATGGCTAATTAACTCCATGGATCCTGCTCTAATAAGCAATTATATCTGATTTGCCCTCTAATAAGCAATTATATCTGATTTGCCATAGTGTGAGGGCTCGCCTGAGTACCGGCCCGATCCGCTAGAGGGAATTAGGATGCTTATTCAGGTTTAGACTCATGATAGAACTCTCGGGTTCAGATTGGTTGATTTTAAAAATGATTTTTAGAAGTCACCGCCTTAATTTTATTTAGTTGGGAAAATATTAAGGAGAAAACCCAGATTGACTCTAATTCATTAATTAATTTGTCCCCAAGGATAAAAATCATTAGCTTTCGAACCAAGTTGAGTTCGGGGACTAGGTTTTTAATTTTAAATAATCTAAATTTGGCTCTTAAGTTTAATTTGACTTGAAAATTAGATTTTATGAATGACATTTATAAGATGATGTTAAAGAGAATGCATGAATATGGCATAACATGAATGCAATGGTGAAAATAAAATATTCACAAATTAATTAAAAAAAGGGAAAGGGGATTGATTGAGATTTGGATTTAGATTCCAAACGTGCCTACGTACCCCATTGAATGGAGATTAAAACCCATATAGTTCATTCCATGATTAAGTGGAGGGGTTTAGGAGTTGATCAGATTGATTTTGATTTGGGTGTTTTGAGAGTGAGGAAAAAAGGCTGATACCTTTGCTTTTGATGGGCAGAAGGTTTTATCATACCGAAATTTCGTTTTATCAAGACCGGGTGATTGATGGATTAGAATATTAATTAATTAATTAAAATGATTAATTAACTAATTAATATGATGAAATGGATGAATTGATAGATTAATTAATTAATTTGGATGAAGGATGGATTAAGAAAAATGATTAATTTGATTTTTGAAAAAAAGAATGATTTTTGAAAAAAGGAGTGATTAATTAATTAATTAAAAAGATTAATTAATTAATTAATTAAGTAATTAATTAAAAAAAGTTTTAGTTAATTAAAAAGATTAACTTGGTTAGGGTGAGGTAATTAATTAATTAAAAAGATTAATTAATTAATTAGAGAGTGATCGGAGGGAGAAGAAGAAAGGAATTTGAGGATAGCAATCTACTCAGATTCAAGAGGTGAAGAGAAATGAGGGAATAGAGAGCCTATTTATAGGCAAATGGGATTGAGGGTAGTTTAGGTAATGAAAATGTGAAAAGATCATGAGGGGTAGAGTTAGAAATGGTTGAAAATTCAACTGAAAGGAGTAAAAAGGTCATTTTCTATGCAAGTGGGGCTCACAGGGGTCAAAAGCTCAAGAACCTAGTGCGGCGCCACACTAGGCCTATGTGGTGCTGCACCAGACATTTGCAGCACACCGCAAACAAGGCATGCGGTGCCGCACAGGTCTAACACGGCATCACACTCCTGTTTTGTGGTGCCATGTGTCACCTGGCACATTTTTCGATTTTTTTTTTTTGAGATTGGTTGTAGGTATGGAATTTGGAAGATTTGGATGTCTAGTGGCAATATAATTGAAGTCTAAAAAATTTTCTTTCAGGGGTACTGCCCTCGAACCCACTCCCGCTAATCGGTTAGTGGGACCACTATAACAGCTCTGCGTTGCGTGTTAAACTCAGCAAGTGCTAAAGCTACATTTGGATGATGAGAGTGTAAAATTGAGGGTTTACACAGAGTAAAAGGCAGTTTGGGATGTTGTGGCTATGACCTACTTTGATGGAAGTGATGCTCACAGGTCTATGATCTAAAAAAAAAAAAAAAAAAAAGGTAACCAAGACAAAACGAGGAGGAGGAATGACTGAAAAATACTTCAATATTCTTCAAGGGTTATGGAGAGAAATTGACTTTTGAAGGCCAAATCCAATGAAATGTGAGATGGATATTGAGAAATATAATGAGATCATTCAAGAAGATAGAGTTTACGCCTTCTTGGATGGTCTAAATGAATGCCTTGATAGAGTGAGAGGGGATGTGTTATAGCTTAAGCCTCTCCCAACAATTCAATAAGCCTATGCTATGGTATGACGAGAAAATCTTTGACAAGTTATAATGCTGGCAAAGGGGGATAATGACCAAATTCAGGGAGCTGCAATGGTGATAATAGGGAAACTAACACAGAATACTATGCAATCTTAACTGGTAGAAAGAAGGGGACATATAAACACAAGGATCAAGAAACTGAAGAGGAATGCACTAATTGTGGATAATCAAAACACATGAAAGCAATTTGCTTTAAACTCCATAGATATCCTAAATGGTGGCATTAATTAAATTCCAAGAAGAAACAAGAAGGTGGAGGCAAGAATACAAGTCGAGCAGCACTAATAGAGTCTAATGAATAGTCACAACACTAGTTGGTCCCTCATTCAATCATGGTAAGTGATTCTTCACATGGCATAGCTTTGGCTATGACATCCAACTAGACACAAGATTTACAAGAAGTAGGTAAACATCAATGGATTATAGACTCCACAGCCACAGAACACATGACTTATGATGAAGAGGATTTCATACAAGCAACTATACTAAGAAGAACATGTGTTGCAAATGCAAATGGAGTAAAATATCTAGTTACTAGTGCTAGGAATATTAAGGTAGCAAAAACTCTCCTATTTTCAAATACACTACTGGTTCCATCTTTGAAAAAAAAACTCTTATCGGTTGTCCAACTAAAAAAAGACCTGAATTGTTATGTATTAATTTATCCTACTTGTTGTGTCTTTCAAGATATTCTCACAAAGGAGATTATTGGTCATGGTACTAAATGGGAAGGGCTTTACTATGTGGATGAGTTCACACCCAAACAAGCATGTTATATATGCCAAAGTAACAGCCAAGAGAAGCAAATCTAGATGTGGTATCATCAACTAGGACACCCATCTTTTGGCTATATAAAGTTTTTATTTCCAAAGTTATTTGTAGGCATCAAAGAGTCACAGTTTAAGTGTGCAGCTTGTTTGTCAACTAAGAGTCATTATATCTCTTTTCCTCTAAGTACTTCTCGGTGTCTTTTAGGATATTCTCACAAAGAAGATTATTGGTCATAGTACTAAATAAGAAGGGTTGTACTATATAAATGAGTTCACACCCAGACAAGCATGATCTGTACGCCAAAGTAACAGCCAAGAAAAGCATATCTAGATGTGGCATCATTGTTTGGGACACCCATCTTTTGGCTATATGAAGTCTTTATTTCCAAAGTTATTTGTAGGAATCCAAGGGTCACAATTTAAGTGCAAAGCTTGTTTGTTAGCTAAGAGTCATCGTGTCTCTTTTCCTCTAAGTACTTCCTGGAGTCAAAAACCATTTGCTTTAGTCCACTTACAGGTATCAAGTGGTTTGTGATTTTTGTGGATGACTATACTTGTATGACTTGGTTGTATATTATGAAAAATAAAAGTGAAGTTTTTGTAGTATTTTGTTCTTTTTATGAAATGGTTAAAACTCAATATTCTACTAAAATACAAAATTTAAGAACAGACAATGGTGGAGAGTATAACAACAATGAATTTTAAGAGTACTTCAAAATACATGGAATGATACATGAGACATCCTGTCCTCAAACACCTTAATAGAATGGCATTGCGGAGAGGAAAAATAGGCATATCCTCTAAATAGAGAGAACTTTGATGAATGATGGGAGTGTACCCAAGAGATTTTGGGTTGAAGCAGTGATGACGGTTGTATACACGATGAACCGGATGCCTTCATGAGTTCTCAATTTGAGGACACCATTGCAGGTACTCTCAGAATTTGTGACTCTACCATCCTTCCCCCAAAAATATTTGGATGTGTAACCTTTGTGCATGTTTACAAAAATCAAAGAACAAAATTGGATCCAAATGTTGTCACATGCATATTTTTGGGCTATGGTGGTTATCAAAAAGGGAATAAATGCTATGACCCTATCATGAAAAAATGGTATGTCACAATGGATGTAACTTTTATAGAAGAAGAGAATTTCTTTAAGAAATTAGAAGAACTTAGGAAGGGACTTGACCGTTAAGAGGAACAATGGGTGACATGGCCAGGATTCAATATTTTTCCTCTAAAAGACCCAAGTGAGTCTATGAAGCAAGGAGATAGTTGTGTCGATCCAAGTCAATGTATAGAAAAAGGAAATATGTGCAACTCAAAAGTGACCAACGATGATCTGAATTTCACAAAAGAAAGTGACAAAGAAGAAGAAAAAAGTGTACAACCCTCTCCCAACCAACCAGCAGAACATGACCAATCTCTAGAAAATATCTTAGAGGTAACTCACACTAATTTCCTTGCTGATAATACTAATATTTGTTCCAGCAACTATAAATTACCTTTCAGAGCTAATCGAGGAGTCCCTCCAAGCCGATATTCACCTGAAGTAGAGAACAAAAAGGCAAGATACCTCATTGCCTAATATATTAGCATAAGGAAATTAAGAGGATTAGTAGCAGTTTTTGCAAACAAGTTGTCTACTGAAATTATTTCTTCCATAGTGGAAGAAGCCTTAAAAAATCCAAATTGGGCAAGAGCAATTAGTGAAGAGATGGAAGCTTTAGAGAAGAGCAAAACATAGGAGATAGTCAATTTACCAGAAAGAAGGAAGACTATGGGAAATAAATGGGTATTCTTTATCAAGTACAAGGCAGATGGATCTATTGAGAGATATAAGGTGAGGTTAGTTGCAAAGGGATATACCCAAACCTATGGTGTTGATTATTAGGAGATATTCTCCCCTGTGACAAAGCTAAATACAATCTGAGTCTTGCTATCCATTGCTGCAAATATGAATTGGCCTTTACATTAGTCCAATGTGAAGAATGCTATCCTCTATAGAAATCTTATGGAGGAAGTGTTCATGGATATGCCAACTCCTTTGAATGATTCAGGTGGGAATCAAAAAGTATGCAGGTTAAGGAAGTCATTATATGGTCTAAAGTAGTCACCTCAAGCATGGTTTGAAGGATTAGTGAGGCTATGAAAAGGTGTGGCTATAGCCAAAGTAATGCTAATCACACTTTGTTTTTTAAGCATAAAGGTGGCCAAGTAACCCTTCTTATTATATATGTTGACAATATGATTATTACGGGAGACGACAAACAAGAAATTGTAAGGCTTGAAGAGCAACTTGGGAAAGAATTTAAGATGAAAAATCTGGGAGGCTTAAAATATTTTTCGGGAATTGAGGTAGCTCACTTAAGGGAGGGCATTTCTCTTTCACAAAGGAAATACACCCTTGATTTGTTAGCAGAAATGGGAATGTTGGATTACAAACCTATAGAAACTCCCATTGCTTAAAATCATGGCTTGAGTCGGACTTCAAATTTGCAACCTACCAAAAAGGAAAGATTTCAAAGAGTAGTGGGTAAATTGATATACTTATCACAAACTAAACCCGATATTGCATATGCCGTTAGTGGTAAGTCAATTTATGCAAAATCCATATATAAGCCATATGAATGCAGCTTATAAGATCCCAAGATACTTAAAGTCTTGTCTTAAGAAAGAGTTGTTCTTTCAGAGACATGGTCATATAGTGATTGAGGCTTACACTAATGTAGATTGGGCAGGAAATGTAAGTGATAGGTGATCTACATCAGGGTACTGCAAGTTTGTTGGTGGGAATCTAGTCACATGGCAAAGTAAGAAATAAAAGGTGGTTACACTCTCTAGTGCAAAAGCCGAATTTAGAAGTTTGACAAAGGGGGTGTGTGAACTCCTTTGGCTCAAAAGGCTGTTAGAAGAAATCAAAATATCTCAAAATAGGGCCATGAATCTTTTATGTGATTGTAAATCTACAGTAGCGATTGCACAAAACTTGGTTCAACACGATCGCCCCAAGAATGTAGAGATAGATAGACACTTCATCAAAGAAAAACTAGAGAACAGTATGATTCAATTACAATTTGTTAAGTCAGAAGACCAACTAGCTAATATCTTAACAAAAGCAGTGATGAGAAAGACGTTTCATTGCACACTAGACAAGCTGGGTGTAGCAGACATATACACACCAGCTTGAGGGAGGGTGTTGTCATGTACTAAAATCTATTTTGTTCCTAATTTATAAGATTTGTATAGCTAACCATTGACCAAATCCCTTGATGATAGTAGTAATCTTAATTGTTGATTTTATGTCTTTCCTTTTTTGAAGTCTTGTAAGAGATGTATATAAAGAGGGAGGTCTGCAACTTGTAAAATATATAATAAGAAAATAAGAACATAGTATATATATATATATATATATATATAATTCTTTAATTCTTCTTTTTGACATTGAATTTAAGAAATTAAATAGAAAAAAAAAGAATAAGAAAGAAAGAGTATATGAGTATTAAAGAGTATGGAAATATCAAGTGATGAAAAAGAAAATGAAGAAATAATTAAATGAGAAAGAAAGAAAAAGAAATTTTATTTGTGAGAAAAGAAGAGAATAAATTGAGAAAAAGAGAAGAAGTGTGTGAAAAAATAATAAAGAAGAGCTATTTTATACTTTTTCTTTTTAATACCATTTATTGACTAATTATAAACTAAATTTTCGTCGGTAAATTTTTCAAATGAAAATTTAGAGGAAAATTTCCCTCTAAAATTTTCATTTCTTGATAGATTACCAACTTAATTTCTATTGGTAATTTATTTTTTTAAAAAATCAGTTGAAAGTTTTGGAGGGAAATTTCCCTCCAAAATTTTCATTTACCGACCGATTACCGACTAAATTTCTGTCTGTAATTTATTTATTTTTAAATCAAATGAAAATTTAGAGGGAAATTTCTTTTCAAAATTTTCATTTATCAACAGATTATCGACTAAATTTATATAGGTAATTTATTTTAAAAAAAATTTAGTGAAAAATTTCTCTCGAAAATTTTCATTTATAGATGGAATATTTTGGTTGGTAAATTGAAAAGGATTTTAATTAAATCAAAGAAAATTTTATTTTTTAATTCACTGACTAAAATTTTTATCGGTAAATTTACCCACAAAATATTTAGTAAGTAAATTCAAAATTTTTTGTCAGTAAATTCAAAATATTTTATTCTCCAATTTACTGCATGGAATATTTTTGTTGGTAAATTAGAAGGTTTTTGTAATTAAATTAAAGAAAATTTTGCTTTTTAATTTACCGACTAAATTTTTTGTTAGTAAATTTACTAATGAAAATTTTGGTTGGTAAATTCAAAATTTTTTGTCAATAAATTAAAAATTATTTTATTCTCCAACTTACTAATTGAAATTTTTATCGGTAGATTTACTGACGAAATATTTTTGTTAGTGAATTAGAAAGTTTTTGTTATTAAATTAAAGAAAATTTTTCTTTTTAATTTACTAACTAAAATATTTATTAGTAAATTTACCAAGGAAAATTTTGGTCGGTAAATTCAAAATTTTTTATCGGTAAATTAAAAAATATTTTGTTCTCTAATTTACCGACTAAAATTTTTATCGGTAAATTTACCGAAAGAATATTTTTGTTGGTAAATTAAAAAGTTTTTGTAATTAAATTAAAGAAAATTTTGCTTTTTAATTTACCGACTGAAATTTAGTCAGTAAATTTATTGACTAAAAATTTTGTTGATATATTGTTGCTAATTTTTTGCGCCTTTTTTTGCACCTTATTTAGCAATGAAATTTGGCAGTCAGTAATTTTTTGTTAGTGAACCATTAGTAGTTTGTTGGTAATTAATAAAAAAAGACAATTTTTTCATTTGTCATTTGTATTCTGTTGGTAATTTAGTAAATTTACCAATGAAATTATTTATGTCAGTAAATTTTATCGGTAAATTGTGATTTTCTTATAGTGGTAGACAAATAGTTGTAGGAATGGTAGAGTCATGAACATGTAGAAATGGTAGAATTGAAGGTTGATGCGGTAGACACCATTATGGCGAAATTAAAACCCCGTTACAGATAGTCCACATGAGGATAGATATAGATGGTTAAATCACCACCTTGGTAAGTCACTCCAAGGACATAGTTGCACTCAAAATTCATTAGGAATCCACCAAAAGAAATAGAGACTATATGGGGGAGAAAACACTCCACCTTTATTGATACTCAACACTAAATTACATATGGTGCTAATAGCCCTATTTATAGACTATGTCAAGGGCAAATTAGGAATTAAAAATTCACTACAATTGTTTCCTTTTTATTGGAGGATTCAATCCATCCAAGGGTAAAAGAGTTGGTTAACCTTTTCTTTTTCTTTATATATATACCAATGCCATACCATCTTATACGACTCTAACATGGACATCCATAGTGTTGTTTGATAGACTACACAAGCCTAAATCAATGCTACGATAGATTTGGATTAATCCCCATGGTGATGTAGGCCACTTGATTCTTAGTTGGTTTTTTCTTTTTTGGTTTTTGACACTTGTGCTCGAGAGGCATATCAAAAGCTAGTAGCTTACCTAGGAGCACACTTTGGTTTAGCATAAGTGGTGGAAGGGAAATAGAATACAAAGTATGGAAGCTCCAATAGAGGCTTTACTAATTCTATATTGGTAAAAATTGTAGGAATCATTCGATAACACTTCTTCTTATTTCTCAGTGATATTCGATAGAATAGAAAATTACAAGCCTTCTAAATTAAAATAACTTATCAATTAAAAGAATTCCTAAACAAATATATAATTCCTATATGGAAAAATCTATAGTAGGTGTGTGTGTGTGTGTATATATATATATATATATTCCTAATTAGAAAATACTTGACTAAAAAGGAAATTAAAGATTCCTATATTCCTATTCAATGTCATGCTCTCCTAGTTACAGAAGACTCACCCTTAAGTCTTGTTTATCTTCATCTATATCTTCAAAGTATGATGACAATTCAACAACATTGAAAGCGGTTGATACAACATAATCTCCTAGAAGCTCAATTTTGTAAGCATTTTTCACCAAAATGCTCTAACAACTTCAATGGTGCATCCACTTTAGCTTGCTATATTGGCCTTGTGAGAATCTCTCTTTCATTAAATAAATCCATACTAGATTGCCTTCTTTGAAAGCAATAGGCTTATGGAACTTGTTAGCTCGTTGCTAATATTGCTCATTCTTCTTTGATACTTATGCTTGTACTTGCTCATGTAACTTCTTGATCTCTTGAACCCTTTCCTCAGCATCTACAATAAATTGTTGGCAAGTAGCATTTAAAGCAAGTTCAACATGAGTGATTGGATTTTGCCTATAAATAACTTTAAAAGGACTTCGACTAGTTGTTTGACCTGGTAACTAATTATAGGCAAATTTCGCTTGAGCCAATAATAAATCCTATTCTCGAATATTCTTGTTAATAAAATTCCTTAGCAAATTCCCCAAACTTCATTTTACAACTTCAATTTGTCCATCAATATAGGGATGTGTTGTTGAGCTAAATTGAAGATAGGTTCTGATTTTATGTCATAGATTTCTCCAAAAATGACTTTAGAACTTTACATTACCATCAAAAGTAATTATTTTTGGAACTGCATGAAGTCGAAGAATCTCTCTAAAGTGGGATCAACAATGGCACAAAATGAGCCATTAGAAATTGATCAACAACTACCACTATATAATCTTTGTTCCTTTAAGTACAGGGTAATCCCATAATAAAATCCATACTCACATCTTCTCAATGAGCTTCAGGTATGGGCAATGGTGTATACAAACTAGTTTTTTATCCACGTGTCTTCACAATATGACAAATTTTACACTTTTAACATGCTTATCAACATCTCGCATCATATGAGGCCAATAGAAATTCTCTTGGACAATTTTTAATGTCTTATCATGACCACAATGTCTAGAATGGCCATCATCATGACATTTGGTTAATATTGCCTCACGCAAAGAATATTAAGGCACACATAAATGATTTTCCAAGAATAAGTAACCATCTTGCATATGAAATTGCTTATGAGAGATTGGTTGCATTATTCCTACATATCTCCAAAATTTAGGTCATCTTTGCAAAGTTCCTTCATGATCTCAAAATTGATAACTTGACTTACAGAGTGGAAATTAATGGCGTATACTCGAAGCATTAGCTATTTTATTTTAAACACCTGACTTATGTTTAAAAGCATAATGGAATGAATATATAAATTCGCTCCATGTGGCATGATGTTCCTTGAGTTAGTATTGGCTATAAAGATACTTGAGGGCTTCATGATCCATATACAACATGATTCTTTTGTCATAAGTAATGACTCCAATGATCTAAAGCACAGACGATAACATAAAACTCTTTAGCATAGACTGAGTACTTGCATCTAGATTCATTGAGCTTTTCATTAAAAAAGATAATAGATGACTCTTTTGACTAAACACAACTCTAATTTCAACATTTAAGGCATCACACTTGTTATATATAGGTAGTTTGTCATTTTAGAAAAATGAATCCTAAATTAAAAGGTTATGACCTTTTTAAACACTTTAAAAGGTTATTGTATTCAAATAATGATGGTTTGGATAATAGAGTGAACCAAATTTATGGACAAAATACGCATACATAATGTGTTCATATTTAATTAATCTTGATAAGGCATTTTGCACTTGGGCACTTGGCATGTGTGCTACTCAAGTGACTTTAATTTAATTTACTTTAATTATTAATTTTATTAACTAATTATATACAATAAAAGTAACCAATCTTTTGGTTTTATTTCATTTAATCGTTATAAGATAAATATTACAAAACTTAAATTAACAGTTACAATCATCGAATGTGTCTTATTGAAGAGGCGTAAGATTTCCTCTGTAAAACCGACTCCCGAAACTCAAAAGTTAAATTACATACGAATCTCCTTTTTTCTCTCTTTCTTATCTTCTTTATGTATTTGTTTTTGTAAGATAGTCTTTAGAATTGCTTCCTGCAAACTATCTGGCATTATCATATCCTAAAAGTGTATTTCCATTTACCTTCCACATAGTGGGGAAATTAACACCTTAAAGATAGTGTTTACACATGCCTCAAAGCCATAAAAATACCCATTATTTCAACTTAACTTGAAACACTTTATCAAAATTAGGTAATGTTAACATAGGATCCTTAGCAGTGATATGCTTTAATGTCTCAAAACTTTTTTGAGCACTTAAAGTCCATTCAAACTATTCTTTATTCAACAATTTTGTAATCAGTGTAGTAATAGCACTAAAGTTCTTTATAAATTGATGGTAAAAGGATGATAAACCATGAAAACTTCAAATTTCATGGATTGCTCAAGGCATAGGCCAACTAGTTATAATTTCTACTTTACTAGTGTCTATCTTGATTCCTTGACTTATTACTATATAACTAAGAAATATCTCCTTGTCAATTAAGAAGTGACACTTCTTTAGGTTAGTGCTGCAACTAGGTTCTTGGCTTAGATAGATGGACCCTGCACTATTCTCCAATATATATTGGGTGAAGAAGTAATGGGCCAAAATCCAAAACAGAGAAAAGAGTCACCATCTAGTTTTTAAGAACCAAGAAAAATAGGGTGACTAAGATTCTTTGTTTCATACCTAACCACCCTCATAAGAAATTATAGGTAAGAAAGTTAGGTACAAAATTGGAAAGGTGCTAGGCACGTAGGTTGCCTAACTAGTAAGCTAGCCTCCACTTAGGTCAATATTATATTAGGCTTAACATGGATTTGTTAGGTGTTTTAATTATGATGACAGTTATATTACAACATTATTGTTCACCTTAACATATAATTTTCTCAAATTAAACAAACAAAGGGAGCCTAAATTAATTATGGATCATGCTATCTTAATTAATTTGAGTTGATTACTAACATGACAAATCCCATTTAGTTGGTTTATAATCATGCCAACTTGCAAATCCTAGTTGTTTAATCTAAACATGCATTCTTGCTATCAATAATGAATAAATTTGAGTTCAAAGCACAAAGAAGCAAATAATAATTTAAAAATTTAATCATACTTGCTAAACACACAAACAATATAAAACATACTTTGTCTCTAATTAAACTAATTTTAATTAACAATTTAACATTCATGCATTCTAAGGTGATGATTCCAAATTAATTCCAATTATATACATTAAACAAAATGATAAATTTACCAAATTGGTTAGTAATCATAGATCCTAAGTATAAAGTACTAAAATAAGGTTAAGGAGATGGGAATCCTTTGGAAGGTGAAGGATATTTAAATTACAAACCTAAATGAATTGAAATAAAAAGAAAATAAACCAATCAAACTACAACATAAATTTCAAGGCCAAAATTCAGGTTGAATATGAAGGAATTTGGTTTGGTGTCTTTTTAAAAAATTATAGGTCTTTTTTCTCAGCTTTCCAACACGTCTTAAGTCATCCAAATTTGAAGTCTACAGCCTCAATTATAACCAAAACATTGAGGAGTTTGCAATTTGCTAGGTGTACGCGTGCAGATCTCTATGTACACGTAATTACATGCTTGCCCAACAACAAGTGCACACTCTTTACATGCATATAGCTAGAAAATAGGCCCAGTAGGCCTCCAAACATTGAAAGAAAAACACCAATATATAACTCTAATATAAGAATTGAAGATCATATCATACAATTAAAGCAGGGAATCACAGCACAAATAAAATTCAATTTAATTACCTTGCTTTCATTCAAACAAATCCAAATCATTAAAAGACTCCATAAAAGAATGAGCATATACTACTTGAATATCAAAATCACAAATATGTAGACAACGATAAAGAGCCATCATTTAAACAACATCAAGGTTAAAGTGATGAACGATGTTTAAACCCATTGAATCAATTTAAATTAAAAAAGATGATTGAGAACTAGTCTTATTCCATCTCATATCCTTTTTAATGGCCAAAGAAAAACAAATCAACATATCAAATAGAATAATCATCATGAATAGAATATGAGATTAACAAGGACATGTTATTGACCAAAAATATTTGAAATATGTATATAAACTAAAATAATCAATATAAATGATTAATAATCAGAAAAGAATAGATTGAGAACTTGTTCCAACCATTCTTTTCTCATCTCTTGACAATAATATTAAACTAATTAGAAGATGAATATTGAATAGAACATTAAATAATCATCAAGAACACATAATATGTATAATAGTTGTGAAGAGGAACAAATTGAGAACTGGCCTCAATCCATTTCATTTCATTTAAACCATAAAATAAATACATATAACAACTAAAAATAGATCATAAATAGAAGATTAAACACAAAAACACATGAACATGAATATTTGAAAATAATCATAAAATAAATAGAAATATAATAAAAGTAAATGAATCCATCATCTTAGACCATTCCTTGAGCTAATAGGAATATGAATCCATTAAATCCTTAAGCTAATTCAATTCCATTTAAGGATTTGAGATAATAGGAATATTGGTTTTGATGGATTATCCCTCAAGTTTTACATCTTTTTCCATACCTTTTTTCTTAAGGATGATTATTCATAAGCTCTTTCTTTGATTTTTTTTTTAGGTGTTTTTGGTTGCTAGGAGGAGGAAATTGATGGCCCTTAATATTTTGGATGAATTTGGAGTTAAAGAAGATTTTATTTTTGTTGCTAGGGACATTCTGGTTGATTCTTCTATATTATAATTACCCTAGGTTTTTTTAGAAAAGCAAGAATTTATAGTTTCCAAATGTTGAAAAGTTTCCATATGGAAAAATATATTTTTCCATATGGGGAGAGACAAAATCTCCCCAAATTCTAGATTTCCAAATCCTTTTTATATTTAAAACTATTTTGGATGGAAAGAAGATGGTTGGGAATAGATTCAAGATAAAAAAAAAAGGATCGGAGACCCGAATGAAGTAGCCTTGCAAACTAAACGTGCATAGAGGGGCATATGCTTCTAGCGGGCTTTCACTACATGTGTGTGCCCTAGCATATGCCCATAGCTACTATACATACATATAGGTTACTGGCATGTGCTAGCAACTATATGCACAGCCCAATACTCGGCTCTCGATGGTCTCTGAAGGTCTAGAAAACAATAAATTTCAATACAAGGACCATAAATTTTTTTTTTAAAATTATTTTAACCCTCCCAAAATAACATTTCGAAATAGGACAATGAAAACATCCCTCTTTTGTGGTTACTTTCTGACAAAAACCCTAAAAAATAAGCAAAATTGGAAAGATCACACTTGTGTACCATCATTTCTAAAAGAATGAAACCATTTATCATCATTAGGTTTGAGGGATGAAAATTAAGCATTCACAGTTGGCATATAACTTTTGTTTCCTCAAGATTTCAAAAATCTTATGATGGTAACCTAAATGTTCTTTGTGGTTTTGACTATACACTAATATGTCATCAAAGTAGACAACTATAAACTTATTAATGAATGCTCAAAACACTTGATTCATAAGATGCATGAAAGTGCTAGGAGCATTAGAAAGACCAGGCACAACCATCCACTTATATAATCCATCTTTTGTCTTAAAAGCAGTTTTTCATTCATCACCCATTCGCATATGAATTTGATGGTAGCCATTACATAAATCTATCTTCAAAAATACAATTGCACCATAAAGTTGGTCTAACAGATTAGCAAGTCAAGGAATTAGAAAGTGACACTTTATTGTGATCTTCTTCATGATATGACTATCAATACACATACACCATGACCCATCATTCTTTGGCATAAGAAATACTAGTACTAAACAAGGACTCATGGTCTTCTTTACTAATCCCTTAGCCATGAGTTCAATGACTTAGCATTGTATCTCTTTATGCTCTTTAGGAGTCATTTTATATGTAGCCTTGTGGGGAATGATAGATCTAGGAACAAAATCAATATAGTTGGATTGTCACACCCCATCCTCGATTTACCCTTCATTCTTATTCGCCAATGAGCTACTTTTAACAACAATGTTGATCAAGGCATGATGATCCTAAGGTATGGGTATGCTTAAGGCCACTAATCACATCGTAAAACCTTAAATGCCTAGGATCTAATTCTTACATTTATCTAGTTCACTTAAGCGAAGACTTATGGGTCTAAAATTTTACTCAATCATATATATATGCATATTTAATCTTATAAAAATTCATTTTCATTTTATTTAATCACTTTATTATATAAAGTGCATCTTCTATTATAAATCATGTACTTCTAATGCAGTTCACCTTTATCAACCCTTGATTTTGCACCCTCCAGTATATGTTTAAACCTTAGAAGCACCTAAGTTGGTAAATAAACCTCTAAAAGTCAAAAACTCTCAAAATAGGAAAATTAGAAACCAAAACATGTTTTTTGATATTTGAACACCTTTAAATTATAAAGGATTGAGTAACAAATACAACGCAACTAGAATCACAAAAAGTGGACAAGAAACGAGTAAGAACAGGTGAAAACGGGCGAGATAAGGGAAATAAGGTTGGCTGTCGCAAAGCCTTCTATGGCTCTGCACAGAGGTACGACAGTGCTGCACAAACCTCTGCAGTGTTATAGAGACCTGGGCAGTAATTCATGTGCTTTACCCTATTTTTGCACTATCCCATATTGAAAGTTTATGCATTATGTGCTCCAACCTTCCCCCTATTTATAGAGGACCTTTCTACACTTTAAATAACCAACTTTTAAAGCTTGAAAAATATTAACTTCAAGCAAACCACTTTGCATTTGCTCCTTGCTTCACAAAGTAAGTTAGGGGGTTTCTCCTTGACTCCTACTCAACTAGTTAAAGGCTTTCCGCCTGTCTATTCGAGGCAAGTCTATTGCTTAAGGCTCATGTTGGTAGGTTTCTTCTTGGTTCCTACCCAACTAGTCAAAGACTTTCTGCTTGCCTATTCAAGGCAAGTCTATTGCCCAATGCTCATGTCCGCCATCCGAGGCTAGCCACTGCCCATCATCCAAGGTTCGTGTCTACCCTTTGGGGCTACCCGCCATCCGTCATCCAAGGTAACTTACAGTGCCATTCAAATCTAGTCATCACCCGCCATTCGAGCTAAGTTTCTTTCCCTTTTCTTGATTTTATTTATTTTTTTCCCTCATTGGAATTTTTATTATAAGGCTCCTTACCTAATCCTTGATTCACTAAGGTAGTTAATTAGAATATGACTTAATTAACTCCACTTAGTAATCAATTAGTTCAATCAATCAACTCAATCCTCTTTTAATCAATCAATCAAAATATGATAAAATGGCTAGGCTAAACTAACCCCTTCGCAAAAAGGGAGAACTGCATGGGTTTTGATTCCTATTCAAAGGGATATGCAGGTATGCTTGGTTCAAGCATCGAATCCAATTAAAACTAACCAACTCTCCCCTCTATCACCTGCTTCACTTGCATGTATTTTGTTTTTTTTTACTTTGTTATTAAGCTTAGTTTAGGGAATGAATGACTTCCCTAGAACCCATAAGGGCTAGAGGAGGTACCCCCTAAGTTTGGGATTCCATTGTAATATTAACTCTCTTTTATTTCGAGCTCTAATTGTGTATAAACCTTATGGATTGAATGATCATGCATGTTATAAATTATTCATGCATCTTAGATTGTTCATGAAATATATTTAAAGTCACTCTTATATTAATTGGCTAAACTTATTTTATTAAAGTAAATTGAAAACCTAGTCCCCAGATCCTCTTTGATTTCGAGGCTAGTGATCTTTTTTTTCCTTTGGGTAAAAATTGGATTCAAATGAGTTTTTTCCTTATATTTTTCCAAATAAAAATAAATTAAGGTAGTGACTTTAAGAAACAATATTCAAATCTATCAAAGATAAGCCTGAGGGCTTCTCCATGAGTTTTTTCCTAAATGAGCATTTTTATTCCCTTTAACGGATTAGACCGGTGCTCGAGCCAAGCCTTACAGCTGACAACTCCACTGGGGATGATTCTTTTAAAAGAAGTAAGTAGACTACTAATTGGTTTAAAAAGAGTTTGGCCTTTTAATATGATTGTGACTTTGCATGTATCACTTGCATAGGCTCTTTGTTATTCAACCTAGTTTTAGGAAAATAATGAATAGTGAGTAGCATCGAGTGAGTAACCCTCCTTGGGTCTATTTGTCTATAATGAAATCATTTACCCTACAACGAATTTTTTGATCCTCTCAAAGGTGTAATAAGTATGCACTTACTATTAGACCCATGCGAGGCTCTTTGACTCATATATGGTTAGGTATATTGCTTACTCTAGTGTGATGGGTACCTAAACTGAGCACCCTTACCCTTTCATGTAATGAACTTAGATCCTGGACTTAGGTTGTATGTACCATAATTAAAACTTTGCATCTTTGCATTCTCATGAAATGTTTTTCTTATGCATATCATGCATCCATATTGTATAACAAAACATGCATTCATCTCAACTTTAGGTCCAACCTTAAACTAAAGAAGGGTCAAACATTCTTACCTCTATGCAAATACCTTCCTTATAAACACTCTCACCTATACTCCATCACCTTATCCACTAACCCTTGAACCATTACCCCAAACCTTTGACATAAACACCTCATCCTAGCTGTTATCTTAAACACCATCATCTTAACCACATACTTAAACACCCTACCTTAGCCTTACCCGTAAACACTCGAACCTCACACCTGTAACAACTCACATCTACCCTAGAAATTTTCGTGATAAGTTGCTTGGTTTAGAACTATTATGGTTAAGTGTGTGCTTTTGTGAAAATTAGTAATCTAAGTGATTAATGAGCATGTGGCATATTAAATTAATTTAATATGCATAATATGAGTTGCTATTATGAAATATATGATTTACATGAAGTGCATTTGCATAAAAGAATTTATTTCAAATAAAATGGATTTTCATGCATAAAGATAATTTTTAAGCATAAAATGATTTTATGAGTATTTTAAAATAATTTTTAAAATAAATATTTTGGGGGAAATATTATAGAAATAATAAGAAAAATATTCTTTTTATTTTTAATTATAATCAGCCCAAAATTTAAATAAAAAGCCCAAGTACTTAAAAGCTCACTACACTAAAATCCTCCTAACCTAGTTCATTAAGGGTATTAGTGAAAATTGCACCCAAACCCTAATATATATTGTAAAATTCAGCCAACCTAGGTCTTCTAGCAGCCACCACTTTAGTTTTCTATATCTTGGTAGAAAAATCCTCTCAAAATATTTCTCTCAACCGAAATTAAGAAAATACCTTTCTGTTTCGCGATTTCTTGACCGTAATCATAAGTTTTTCTTCTCTTTTAATTTCTATACTGATTCTATGAAATAAATTATGGGAAAATTATTTTGAATTGGTTAATTACTGATTTTCATAGATTTAATTCTATTTGGGTGAGTTTTTGGGAGAGAAAATCTATTTTCTACTAAAAACACAAATCTTTCTGCGAGATTTCTCCAAAGTGAATTCTATAACTTAAAATCACAATTTTTATGCATAGACATTACTCGAGAGGGGCAATTTGTGCATTATTGTTTTCTACACTGATTTTTATTTGTTTGTATGAAAAATATTGGATTAAATAATATTTTTGCATATTTATGTGATGACCATAAATTTTCGAAAAACAAAGGAATTCAAGGTTTTTATGCTAGAACTTAGAAGTTGGAAATTCTATTATTAAATTAATATGTGGCTAATGATTTATGTGAGAAAGCATTCTAATATGATATTTTATTTTGTTTAGATGAAAAATAATGATTTGAATCATGTTTATGTATATTGCTGTAATGAACGGACAGCGCGAAAACTCATGATTTTTCACCTAAACCTTAAAACTTAGAATTTTTTTGTATAAATATTATCTATGGCTGCTGAATCATGCATGGACATGTTCTAAACTAATATTTGTTGAGATTGAATGAAAAATAATGGTTTAAACAACTTTTTTACATATTTCTGAAATGACCAAAAAATACCAAAAAACAAGAAAACTCATTGTTTTATACCCTATAACCCAAAAGTTGAATTTTTATGTATGAATAATACTAAGTGTGGCCGATTCACATGAATTAATACTTCAAAAATGATTTTTTTTTGTGTTTACATGAAAAATCTTAGTTCAGGCCATGTTTTTACATATTTCTAAAATAGACGGAAAGTACGAAAAGAAAGAGAACTTAATTTTTCCTTTGGTGATGCATTCGGCCTACATTAATATTTTTGTCCCAATGTTTATAATTTTTATGTGATGTGTTTTGATGATTATTGACATGTATGATGTAAAATAAATGATAAAATTGCATGTTAGTTGAAGGTATGATCCTAGATAAGCTTAAAGGCATTTTGGTATACTTAAGGTATCTTAACCTTATATTGTGATTAAAATGTAAACATGATTGAGAAATTTGGAACTAGATGTTATGATAACTTGATGATGAACACATGGTTATGAGTTGATGAAGTGACAATTGAATAAAAAGGATCATAAGAGTCAAGCATGACACTTGAAAGGTTAATTGTTAAGTTGACATGTATGGATGTGTAAAGTGTATTAAGATGATTGTTAATGTGAATTGATATTAAGGTAATAATATTGTGATAATCTTAGAAAGGTATTGATATGATTGTAATGTTTTTTCATGTGAGCCTATAAGGCCTAAGTTTGCAAGACTTTTAAAGTCAACGTATTATGTGCAAGTGATGAGTACACGTATATGTGGACTCTAAGTGTATGTGTATGCTATATGTGCATGGGGTAGTTATGGGATAGGAGCATAGTAAGTAAATAAATACTAAGTATTAAACTAAAAATTATATTAGAGTTTGAGGAGCTTTAGAAGTACAAAGGGACTACGTATACTAGGAGCAAAGGAACCCTAAGGTGAGTAAACATCGTATTTATTCTACAAGTGTGAGTAAACGCCATGTTCATGTTATAAGTGTGAACAACACCATGTTGTGTTATCAGTATGTGATATATTGTTATGTAAGCCTTTGCAATCTTTGAAACCCAAGTTCCTTTTATCCTAAAATTTAATTAAGTGATTTCTTTATAAAGCTTGGGTTGCCAAAGAACAATTGGTCCAAAACTATTTTGTTTATCCAATGAGAATTTCTTGTCATTATCACCCTAACTTATATTCTTTCTGGAACTACACTATCATTGTCTTTTGTTCGAAAGTTAAACCACTATTATTATTGGGATATATATTATTGTTGCCTTATGTGATATTGTTAATTGTGATTACCATTAGCCTTAGCTATGGTACCTTTGACCCTTTATGCAGAATCCTCATGTCGATGTAGGTAATCAACTTCATGCCCGATGGATAGGGGTAGTGTATCCACCTCAGCTAGAAAGGGGCAGTTCTAGCCGTGGAGCCTAATCAACTTCATGCCTTATAAGTGATAGGAGTTGAAATTTGGTATAAGGCCACCTCTCCTTAATAAGTTTGAGTGATAAAGCAATAGTCTTCACTCACTATAAGTTATAAGTGTGATTTCTACAAAATTGCCAAATTGAACCCTTGCTAAATTGTAACTTGATTCATGAATTATAAATCATGAACTATGTGTATAAGCTATGTGTTTCCTTTTCAAAGGAATTTGTGATAATGTATGTGCCTTATCATTTACTCATTGAAATAATCTATCTCGCCTCTTTTTCCTTGTGTGGTTCCAGTTGAGCAAATGTGAGGAGGCAAGGTGATGGCTCAAGTATTCTACTTTGCTTGGGAGATTCCTTGTCCAAGTTATCAATAATACTATTTTATGAAGTCTTGTCATTAGATACTCCGGGAATGTTGATTGATACTCATTTGAGATATATTATTTTTCTTATGGATTTTATGTGTAATGTTTAATTATAGACTTCCGCAATTAATGGTATTCATCTAAATGTTTTAAATGAGTTATTGTAAGAGGTTTGGTATGATCCTAGGTATGATTTGTTTATGTGTAAGTGGATTCTACGGGCGTGGGTGACCTTATGTCTCCCCATGTTCTAGGACCATCATATCTCTAAGGTTGGGATTTCAAATTTAAACCTAAACTTCCTTAAACCTTTGGACCCTAAGCCATAAACCAAACACCCTAAAACCCATATCCAACCTTAAAAACCCTGTTACTTGACCATATGCCTAACCCACAGCCTCTATTCTTATCCAAATAAAATAAAAAAAAATAGATGTCTTAGGCTCTCTATACCAAAACCATAATCTTGATCTTACCCTAGTCTAAAATCAAACCCACTATCCTTAAGACCAACACCTGTGGCCCAATACCTTCAAAACCTACCTGTTACCCTTAAGCCCAATAACTTTGGCCTAACAAGCTACCTAAAACTCAATACCTTTGATCCTACTCTAAGCCCAAAACATTTGCCCTATCTCACCTTAAGCTGAAAAAATGGTTGGCCCATGATACAATAGGATAGCCTTTTCTCTTAGGATTTTTATGCCTATACCTTTATCACCTTTTCTATTCCATACCAATTGCTTAACTAGTTACTTTGATTTGAAAGTACCAATAGCTAACCCGCTTGACATGGCTTCCCTGATCACACTTATGACCAGACTTCCTAAGAAGCAAGAATCATTTCTAAGCTATCCTAGCTGCTCAACAAGCCCAATTCAAGGAACAAAGGCAATTCATCATTGAAGAAGTTTGGGCCATAATTAACTGGGCTAGCCTTAAACAACCTAACCTAAACCTTATCTTGAACTAGATCAATCCTAACCCAAATTTAAGCCAAACCAACTCATATCTAAACGAAGGTGGGAAAGTTTTCTCTTATCCAAACACTAGAAGCCATAGAAAGAACCATCAAATCCCTAAAGCACCATGATGATCTAATTGATGTGGACAGTTTAGCCTTATTCCCCGAAGCCAAGCTTCCTCCTAAATTCAAAATGCATGAACTAGAGAGATTTGATGGAACCACTTGCCCCAAGACCCATCTGAAGATATATCTAGAGGCAATGAAAACTTTGGGAGTTAGTGATGAGCTCCTTGCTCAATTGTTCCAACAATCACTAATCGGTGCTACCAGGAGATAGTTCTTTTCACTAGACAAGAGTTAGAAAAAGGATGTGGGATGATATCTATCATGCCTTTGTTAAGCAGTATCATTACAATGGTGAAATGGATGTCACTAGGCACGACTTGGAAATCACCAGGCAGTTTCCACAAGAGTCTTCCCCGGATCCTCTTTGGTTTTGAGGCTAGTGATCTTTTTTTTCCTTTGGGTAAAAATTGGAGTCAAATGGGTTTTATCCTTATATTTTCCCAAATAAAAATAAATTAAGGTGGCGACTTTAAGAAACAATTTTAAATATGTCAAAGATAAACCTAAGGGCTTCTCCATGAGTTCTTTTCCAAATGAGCATTTTGATTCTTTTTAGTGGATCGAACCGGTGTTCGGGCTAAGCCTTACAGCTGGCAACTCTGCTGGGGATGATTCTTTTAAAAGAAGTAAGTAGATTACTAATCGGTTTAAAAAGAGTTTAGCCTTTGAATATGATTGTGACTTTGCATGCATCACTTGCATAGGCTCTTTGCTATTCAACCTAGTTTTAGGAAAATAATGGATAGTGAGTAGCATCGAGTAGGTAACCCTCATTGGGTCTATTGGTCAATAGTGAATCATCCACCTTGTGATGAATCCTTTGATCCTTTTAAAGATGTAATGAGTATGCACATACTGTTGGTCCCATGTGAGGCCATAAACCAAACACGCTAAAACCCATATCCAACCTTAAAAACCCTGTTACTTGATCATATGCCTAACCCATAGCCTCTATTCTTATCCCAAAAAAAAAAAAAAACACACACACACACACACATCTTAGGTTCTCTATACCAAAACCAATCTCTTGATCTTACCCCTAGACCAAAATCAAACCCACTATCCTTAAGACCAACATCCATAGCCCAATACCTTCAAAACCAACCTATTACCCTTAAGCCCACATCTTTGGCCTGATAAGCTACCTTAAACTCAATACTTTTGATCATACTCTAAGCCCAAAATGTTTGCTCTATCTCACCTTAAGCCCAAAAAATGGTTGGCCCATGACATAATAGGGAAGCCTTTTCTTTTAGAATCTGTATGCCCATACCTTTATCACCTTTTTTATTCCATACTAGTTGCTTAACTTGTTACTTTGATTTGAAGGTACCAATGGCCAACTCGCTTGACATGGCTTCCCTGACCACACTTATGACCAGACTCCTTAAGAAGTAAGAATCATTTCCAAGCTATCTTAGTTGTTCAATAAGCCCAATTAGAGGAACAAAGGCAATTCATCATTGAAGAAGTTTGGGCCATAATTAATCGGGCCATCCTTAACCATCTTAACCTAAACCTTATCTTGAACTGGATCAATCCTAACCCAAATTCAAGCCAAACCAACCCATATCTAAACTAAGGTGGGGAGGTTTTCTCTTATCCAAACATTAGAAGCCATGGAAAGAACCATCAAATCCCTAAAGCACCAAAATGATCTAATTGATGTGGATAGTTTAACCTTATTCCCTGATGTCAAGCATCCTCTTAAATTCAAAATGCCTGAACTAGAGAGATTTGATGGAACCACTTGCCCCAAGATCCATCTCAAGATATATGTGGAGGCAATGAAACCTTTAGGAGTTAATGATGAGCTCCTTGCTCAACTATTCCAACAATCACTAACTGATGCTTCTAGGAGATAGTTAGACAAGAGTTAGAAAAGGACGTGGGATGATATCTATCGTGCCTTTGTCAAGCAGTATCATTATAATGGTGAAATGGATGTCACTAAGTGTGACTTGGAAATTACTAAGCAGCTTCCAGAGGAGTCCTTCTCATTGTTCCTTATAAGGTGGAGGACTAAAGCTACTCAAATGGTAAACAAACCAATAGAGTAAGAACAAATGGACATACTTATCAAGAACCTATTTCTAGTCTACCGAGTCTACTTGTTAACCTAATACCTACCACTTTCAAAGCTTTGGTTGCAACTGTATCAAAGGTTGAAGATTGCATCCAAAGTGCATCATTTCAAACCTACATTCCCCACCACTAGCCCGAAAAGTGATGAAGAACCCAAACCCAATTCAACCCTACCCTTACCTCAGCTCTAAGTGGCATGACATGGAAGAGTTAAAATTCAGCTAATCTAACCTATTTGAGATTGAATTCTAAGTCTGAGTTCACGTCTACATCTAAACCTTAAAGTTTGAGTCTAAATAAGAGTTTGGGTCTATCACCTTATTTTCTTTTTTGTGTATTTTTCATCAATCATTTCAGTCCGTTTTTTGTTATCTTACAATTAAATTTTCCATTGTAATAAAACATCCACTTTTTTTTATTTATTTATTTGTGCACTAATCTTTCTTGTTTTCAACATGGATGAGTTTTGAACAAAAGAAAAAAATAGAGAAAAAGAAAGAAAGAAAAAAAGAGAAAAACATAGAAAGGGAAAAAAAAGAAAAAGAGAAAAAGAGAAATGAACAGTCAATTAAATCCACCATAGCTAGCACATGTTGGAATTGAGGTGCCATCAACAATTGCTTTGCTAACTCCTAACCAAAGAAGGTCAAGAAATAGACCTCTCATCAAATAGTTGAACCATAAAATCAAATGATACACCTCAACAAGGGGTAACAAGTTTGTCAAATCCAAAATTCAAAGGTTAGAGCCCCTTAAAGTGAAGAACAGTAGCAAATCATGGTAGAATGTTTTCTTCCAAATTTCATTAATCTAAGATCGCTAAGTTGAAAACCCAAAAGGGCAGTTTAGGTGAAAGTTAGAGCTAAAAGAGAGAGAGAGAGAAAGAGAGAAAGCTTATCCCATCATCTTCCTTCGTGTCCAAAGTTGTCTTCAATCAATCTGTCTCATCTCATGCATCCCAAAGTCATCTTTCCTCATTAAAGGCTCATTCTCTAAAGTGATATTATCTTTTATGCCCAATAATGGGGGCATATTCTTCTAGGTCATCATCATCACTTGTCAATCCATTCTGTCACTTAGTTCAAAGAGCTAATGCATAATCTTTCACATCACTTGCATGTTCATCACATCCCTATCTGTTATTAGGAACATGATTCCTAAGTTGTCTTTTTTCATCAATCCTTTAGCCATTCCTTAGGGCACTTCCTTTCAGCCAATATGTCATCTACATTCAAGCTAATAGAGTATCACCCCAAGTGTCTCTTCAATCTCAAAATGACAAGATTAGCTTGGCTTGTTCTTTTCCATGAATCATTCTATAAATAGCAAAATCATACAACCTCCCTGATCCTTTTTCAGAATTTCCAACCCACCTTTGAACCATTCTTAAACTTTAAAATATACCATCCTTGCAAGTTCAAGCCTCATACCATCTTTTCAAGCTTAAGCCTTATACCATCCTTGCAAGCTCAAGCTTCATACCATCCTTTACTTGGCAAAGTCTCATCAATTTTCAAGCGCTAGGCCCATGGGCAGAATCAAAGATTCTGAGTCTTTCAAAAATCATAATCCTTAAAGCTAGTTTTCTTTGGTAAAAGCCAAAATCAAGTCATGTCTCATAAAGATTAAGGAGGGCTAAACCATCAAAACCCATCCCATGCCTCTTTGGCAAAATCTTATTATCTTTGAAAATATAATGCAAATTACATCACCCATAAAGTCCAATTGAGCCAAGGCCTTCTAATCATCAGATGGGCATTGAAAATCTAATGTAACCATGATAAAGGGCAAGCCCCCTATCCATGAGCCTGCGGTATCTTTATAACTAAAACCTAGAGCACCATTCCTGAGATAAAGCCAACCATCTTCCAAAGAGATTTGAAGTACCCTTATAGAAGAGCTCGAGCTGATAAACTATACTGAAAGCCTAAAAGCTTTTTACCAAAAACCTTCAAGCCTTCACCACAAATCTTTCACTATGAAGCCCGCTCCTGAAAGCCTTCATCATAAAGCCTAAACCAAGAAGCCTTCCCCATGAATCCCAAATAAAAAAGCCTTCATAATAAAGCCTAAACCAAGAAGCCTTTGCCATAGAGCCCAAATAAAAAAGCCTTCTTCATGAAGCCCAAATAAAAAATCCTTCACCATGAAGCCCATGATTTCCTCTAATCCAAACTTAGCCTCCCGGTATCACCTTCTACAAAGTCTAGCATCCTAGATTAGTCCTAAGGAAAAATCTGATCGAGCCTTCCAAATAAACTCCCTAAAGGCCATAACTTGAGTGAGTCTTTTAAATATAATAAAGTCTATGGTAAAACTTGACTGAGCCTTCTAAATGAACTTCTCCAAAGGTCATAACCTAACCAAGCTGAAGTGCCAGACCTGACTAAGCCTTCCACATAAACTTCTTTGAGGTCAAGTCCCATAAGCCCACCTTCCCTAAACCTTCTAATCTAATCATCTCTAAAGACCTAACCTTTATGATCAAGCTCTTTAATCCAGCCTCAAACCAAATCTTCTCCATAGTCAGACTTGTCTAAGTCTTTTAATCTAAATAGTCTAATCTTTTCCAAGACCATGCCTTACTTAACCTCCTTGAATGACTTCTTCCTAGGCTAAACTGATAGCCATTGACTAACCAGCCTCATACCTGATATTCCCATTTTACCTCTGAGCTAGCCAATCAACCAAAAACTAAATAACCAAACTACTTTCCTTTATTAGGAGCACCTTTCCTCCAATATTCACCTTTCTAAAATAGGGGCATCTTTCTCCTAAAGATCAACACTTTTTATATTAGGCTAACCCCTTAAAAGTTCAAGGTATTTGATCATTATATAATTATCTAGCATTTTTACATAAACAGGCACATGAATCAAGAGAAATCGTCAAACTTTCAAAGTAAGACAAATCATCAATCCGATCAATCTGAATCAATCTCTTTTCAAAAATCAATCTAATCTTAGGATCATTACTTCTACTGTTCCTACCAAATAGGATTGTTATCTTTATCAATCCTCCTAGATAGGATGGTCATCTTCTCGATCCTACCAGACATGATCCTCATTTTCATTCCTAGCAAAAAGGACTATTACTTTTATAGTTTCTATCAGACATAACAGTTATCTTTACCATTCCTACCAGACAGGATGGTCATATTTTTTATCCTACTAGACAAGATCATTTCATTCTTACCAAAAAGGACCACCATTTTTACTATTACTACTAGACAGGACAGTCATCTTTACCATTTCTACCAGACAAGATGGTCATCTTTTTTATCCTACCAGATAAGATCATCGCTTTTCATTCCTATTAGAAAGGACCATTACTTTTACTGTTCCTACTAGATAGGATAGTTATCTTTACCATTCCTGCTAGACAAGATCATCACTTTTCATTCCTTCTAGAAAGGGCCATTACTTTTATTATTTCTACTAGACAAGATGGTTATCTTTTTTATCCTACCAGACAGGATCATCACTTTTCATTCCTACTAGAAAGGGCCATTACTTTTACTGTTCCTACCAAACAGGATAGTTATCTTCACCATTCCTACTAGACAAGATGGTCATTCCTACCAGATAAGATCACCACTTTATTGATTCTTGCCAGATAGGATCACCTCTTTGCCGATTCCTACCAACAGGATTACTATTTTGTCGATTCCTACCAAACAAGGTTGCTTTCATTCTTACTAGAAAAGATTATCATTCCTACCAGACAGGAACATCACTTTAGCTCTTACCATAAAGGACAATAACCAAATGCTACTAGCTGACAAATCTCCTAAATATATCAGGAGCATCTTCCTTAAAATTCAACCACACCTTTCACCCAAGTGTCTAAATTCTGACCTAGACATTAATTTGGTGCCTTTTACCATCTCTTATCCCCAAGTTCACTGTCATCAAAATTGCCTTTCAAACAAAGATAATTATGATGAGGGGACAGTTATGAACCCTTGATTTTGCACCCCCCCAATATGCGTTTAAACCTTAGAAGCACTTAAACTCAGTAAACAAACCTCTAGAAGTTAAAAACTCTCAAAATGGGAAAATTGAGAAAACCAAAACATGTCTTTTAGATATTTGAACCCCTTCAAATCATTTAAGACTGAGTAACAAATGCAAACCAACTAAAATCATGAAAAACAAACAAGAAACCTATAAGAACGGGCAAAAATAGGCAAGATAGGCAAAATAAGACAGGCTATCGCATAAGGCTGTATGGCTACCATAGAGCCTTCTATAGAGCCACATTAACCTTTGTGATGCCGTAGAGACCTATGCAGTAGTTTGCACAATTTTCCCTCTTTTTGCACTATCTTACATCAAAAGTTTATGCATTATGCGCTCTAGCCTTCCCATATATATAGAGGACCTCTTTATGATAGAAGTATGTGCCTTAGGAGCCATATAATAGTTATGTAATAGTAGATTTTAATTCCCAATAGCACGATAATATATTCATAATGTGAAAAGAGTTTCATATTATTGAATATAGTCCTTAAGTATTTGTAAGAGGATCTATTCTCAAGTGTTGAGAATGTGGGAGACAGATCGTTCTTGTACAAATATTTTAAATATGTTCATAGTCATAGGATTAATAAATGGGCATCATTAATTCCGAAAGACCATCACCTCTGTTTGTTTTCTATAATCAGTATGTGATATGGATGATTATAGAGGCAGTAAGTCTTATGCTACTTGACATACGATGTCAATACAAACACACAGATATTTATAGGATGAATAGTCGAACTGTGATGTTAGATGACAATAATATAGGATTTTACTACTTATCAATCATTTATCACCTAGGTCATAACAGTGTATATAATCCTTTGACTTGAGGGATACTATATCCCATATATAGGAAGTTAGGATTTATTATTGCTTACATAAATGTACTATTTATGTATAGATATATGGCATGTGATGGTTCTAATTTGTTATATATGGAGGTAAGTGATCGCCAAGATAGAATTCATTACTTTGAGTAAATAAGGTTAAGATCCTATGCTATCTGGTTATTCTTGATACTTAAGTTCTTAGCCAAGACAGTGAGATTCACTAGAAAGAGTTTCTAGTAGGAATCTAATCATCTCAAGAATTAGAACTAAGATAAGGACATAGAATTGAGGCATATTAAAGTTTGACATAAACCATTACCCGAGCCGAGATTGGGATCTTTAATGAAGGGATTCTAGTGCATGATGATTTATGATCGATGGTCCATATGATGTTTAGAGTTATCAACTATAAACATTTATTTCTAATTAGGTAGTCGTGATATGGAATGCTAGTTGTCCCTCATAACTTATGAGACTAAGTGTGAAGTAGGGATTTCACATTAGTAGAGAAAAATATTTTCTCATTCCAATTGCTAATTAGACATGAACTTAGAAAGTCACACACCCAATAGTGATCACCTTCCAAGTGTAAAAGGTTTACCATAATAATTATTTAAAGTGTTTAATTAATTGATTAGTGGTAAAATGATTAAACATGTAATTAAATTTATAAGGACCCTAGCATGTCCTGATGTTTAATCTATGAAGGTTTTGATTAATTAAATCTTTATTTGTATATAATGCAAATGAGAAATATAAAATTGAAAATTGATTTGTATTAAATCAAAGACATAATTTTAAGCTTAGTGAAAATGCCTAACACATGAGATGTGACCTAAGTCCATATGTGATAGGTTAAGAGGCAATTTAGGGGTTAGAGAAAATTCACTATTCATAAGCCTATATTATGGATTTAGAGGTCAGAGAATTTTCTACTAAGGTTAAAATTATAATTACATCTTTTGGCTAGTGGAAATGTCCATTTTACCCCTAAAGGATAAAATAGTCATTTCACCATTTGAGGAAGCAAAGTCAACTTTTGCCCTTCCACCAAATGAAGAGTTAAAAGGGTAATTAAGTCTTTGTGAAAACTTAAGAGTAAAGTCTTGGAAACATATAAAAGCTTTGAACTTTTATGCTGCAACATGAAGTGAACATCATTTTAAGATTTGGAGCATTTTAGAAAGAGAAGTTGAGAGAGAAAGAAAAATGAAGAAAGTGTTTCTTCAATTTTTCTTTTAATCTTCAATTCTCTTCTTTGTTCTTTATGAAAGAACAAATGCTTGCAAATTGAAAAATGTGTTTAGTCCAAAAAAAAAAAACCAAAGAGAAACCTTAAACTTTTTAAAGATTTTTGAGGGAAATCTTGAATCAAATTGGGCAATCAAGAGAGGATTCAAGAACACTAAAGAAATCAAGAGAAAACTTAGAGGTGAGTTAGGTGTGGATGATCTAGAGGCTTCACACTTGGGAAGCTCTTTGTTAAAGAAAGAAGGAACCTATAAGAGGTAATATGATTACTTTTCCTTCTTCTTTTTATGCATATGTGTTTTACACACAAATTAATTGATTGCTTGAATGAATTTTGGACCAAAATGGGGTGAAGTGAGATTTTAAAATGTTTGAAATTTCACCTCACCACCTTCCTTCTGTTGCATTTGGCTCCACCATTCCTTCACTCTACACTTTAAATAACCAACTTCTAGAGCTTGAAAAGCAATAACTTCTAGCAAACTATTTTGCATTTTCTCCTCGCTTCATAAAGCAAGTTGTGCTCAACTAGTTAAAGGCTTTCTGCCTGCCTATTCAAGGCAAGTTTATTACCCAAGGTTCGTGTTGGGAGGTTTCTCTTTGATTCCTACCCAACTAGTTAAAGGCTTTCTGCCTACCTATTTGAGATAAGTCTATTGCCCAAGGCTCATGTTCTCTATATGAGGCTAGCCATTGCCTACCATCCAAGGCTTTCTACCATCCGTGGCTAACTGCCACCCACCATTTGAGGCAAGTTGCTGCACCATCCAAGTCTAGTCATCACCCGCCGTTCAAGGTAAGTTTCTTTCCCTTTTCTTGATTTTATTTATCATTTTCCCTAATTGGGATTTGTGTTCTACGGCTTCTTGCCTAATCCTTGATTCACTAAAGTAGTTGATTAGAATAAGAATTAATTAAGTACATTTGGTAATCAATTGGTTCAATTAATCAACTCAACCCTCTTTTAATCAACCAATCAAAACATGATAAAATGGCTAGGATATACTAACCCCTTTGCAAGAAGGGAGAACTGCATGGGTTTCGATTCCTGTTCAAAGGGATATGCAAGCATGCTTGGTTCAAGCATCAAATCTAATTGAAACTAACCAACTCTCCCCTTTATCACCTTCTTCACTTGCTTTTATTTTGTTTTCTTTTACTTTGTTATTAGGCTTAGTTTGGGGAATGTGTGACTTTCCTAAAACCCATAAGGGCTAGAAGAGGTATCCCCTAAGTTTGGGATTCCATTGTAATATTAACTCTCTTTTTTTTTTTTGAGCTCTAATTGTATATAAACCTTATGGATTGAATGATCATACATATTATAAATTGTTTATGCATCTTAGATTGTTCATGAAATATTTTAAAGTCACTCTTATATTAATTGGCCAAACTTATTTTGTTAAAGTAAACCGAAAACCTAGTTCTTAAATCCTCTTTGGTTTCAAGGCTAGTGATCTTTTCTTTTTTCCTTTGGGTGATATTTGGAGTCAAATGGGTTTTTTCCTTACATTTTCCAAAATAAAAATAAATTAAGGTGGCAACTCTAAGAAACAAATTTCAAATCTATCAAAGATAAGCTCGAGGGCTTCTCCATGAGTTCTTTCCTAAATGAGCATTTCAATTCCCTTTAGCGGATTGGACCAAGGCTCGAGCCAAGCCTCACAACCTTGGACTTCAAGTAATACTATTTTAAACTTAAGATTCTAATATATGTCTTAACTTCTAACTGCAAAAACCTTCCTCATCATTAATCACTAGAACCTATTCATTACATATGAAGGCCATAGCTCGCATTTTCTAACTTCTCTAATATCGATTCTACCTAAAACTTCTAAGTTAAATGCTAAAATCCACATACGATCTTATGAGCTATCAACTCTATGAAAATCAAAAGAACACATGACAATTAGGAATTTTGTGAATGAGTAGTGAAGATAATTTCAAAGGAAAACATAACAAATATAAGCAATGACATAGCGTTCAAAGATCATAAATATCAATATACTTAAATTTCTTTCATTTAAATTGGTAGAATCATGCATTCATGAGTAAGGTTCTTTTACCACATCATCGCAAATCTCATATTTCATTAACCATTGGAGATCTATTAATGGAGTGAACCTTTGACAAAAGTCTCCGTCATTTCTATAATAATCATTATCATTTGTCATTTGTCCTTTAGGCAATAACTTGTTCATTAAAAACTCCTTTATATGCCTTTAAGAATGTGTCTGACTTAATTTATAGACTTGATCAGTCAAGTCACTAGTGTGCACAATCTAATCATATTATATCATATATAAACAATGTACATTTTTATTTATGAAAGTTGCACAAATGGCTTCAATTATAATAGGATTACTTTGGTCTAAATGACCTTCTTTTACAATAGAATCATCTATAGAGAATGGCCTTAATTACAATAAGGCAATTTTGATTATAATTGCTTTAAATCATAGCTTGGTCTAAGTGACCTTGCTTACATAAGGATGGCTTTAGTCCAAATGGCTTTGCTTGATTTCACTAAATATAATAACATTATGTTACTCACTGCAGTTAAAGGTAACAACAATATTAATAAAAATAAATAAATACTTAAAATGTTTGCAAATGAATGGAGTTCAATGAACATATAAAGAAGAATTGTTATCATATTTTTCATGTATTTCTTAACTTACAAAATAATGAACTATATTGCTATAAGTTTTTACCTCCTTATTATACCCTTCGATTAGGCTCCACAGCACCTTTCAAGTACCCTTTTGACTCTTAATTTCTCCATCATTTTTTGGTACCATTTCCTCTAATAAAGCTAAAATCACCATCATCAAAGTTGTTGTCCATAGCCTTTTAATAACTCCCTGATCATTCCAATCAAGGTATCAACCTCTAGGTCTAGATCTTTATCAAACTCTATACCATTTATACTTAGACTTACTAGATCTACCGATTTATCTTATATACCCAAGATCTTCTAAGAAAATTAGAAGAATCATCTACCTCTTAGATCTTTGGGTTTTCATTTGGAATTAGGTATTTTCTCAAAAAGAAAGTCTAGAGAGAGAAAACTCTTGAGTTTAGAAAATATAAGTTTTCTTTTGAATTTCATAAAGAAACTTCATATTATAAGCTTTTAGAGAGGGAATGTGTAACTGTTCAAAAATAAAACTGAAGGGTCTTAGGGTATTTATATAGAAAAGTGCAATTATGGCTTCTGTTATGAATTTACATAAAGCTAATCAATCGAATAGTCAACTCACTTTATAAAAGAAAACTTTAATTGAGATGGTAACTCCTTCTTAGAAAATAAAATATATCATTAGTGGTCTAAAGAAGATTGTCAATGACAAATGTTTTTCCACCTAATCAAACTTTCCCATCATGACACAAAATAACTAAATCCACTATCAACTTTTATCATACAAACATGAATTACCTGTTCGCCTCATACTTAAGTGACACACTAAACTTGTTATTGAATCCACAATTCATCTTTACAAGCATATATCAGCATTCAAATTCTACCATCGAATCTATAACTTGTCTTTTTGTCTTGTCTAACCTAAACTTACTCAGTTACTCTCATGAATCTATAAACATCCTCAGTCTTGTCATTAGTTTCCTATACTCACCTTACATTCGCTTCGCTTGTTGTACTGAATTGGACCTATTTGTTTTTTCTTATCATCTAACCCTTCGTCTATCTCATTACTCTTCTCATTTGGTTACTATACTAATAGGCCTTATTAAATAATTCATGCATATTTCTCTTTATGTCATGCCTCTCATTATTTTTATCATCTTCCAATATGGCTTTGTGTCATGACTTTTGACATTACTTATAGTCTTCTAACTTCACCTTCATAGCACCTCTTCAACACTATTCAATTTTATCACCAACCTTGTCATTCTCCATTAAGTCTCTAATAGACACCTTTGTCATCATTGAGCATTCCCACTTATGTTTAAATGTCTACTATGTCTAAACAGATCTTATGGTACTACATAGATATGACGCATCAGAGATAATCAAACACAAGTCTCATCAAGCACCATATCTTCAAACTCTCAAAGTAAAGGTTTATATGGCCTTAGGAAGTTCCATTGCTTCTTTATTTCTTCTAGCACCACTAAGGCAGAAGAAATCTTTTTACATCTTCAAATGCCCTTACAAACATCAACTTTGATATGATACTTCTTCTTTCATCATTGAGCATAGTTGAAGTATCTTGTTTTACACTATCGTGGCACCATCCTTTTCAAAAGTGTATGTGTTTTTACAACCATCATGTAAAACTCAATGGTTGTATTGCCATGGATGACCTAGTCACATGTGATAAGCATCCATAAGAATGATAACACATAACACTTTTCTTGATATTTCTTGCTAATTGAAAAGTCAACCAAACATTGCTTAGTGACCTTGACATCATTGTGTTTTCTCAACCATGTAAGCTTGTATGGATGAGGATGATCTTCAGTAAGAAGTTTAACCTTGTCAACCATTTTGATAGCCATGACATTCATACAATTGCCATTATCAATGATGATATCATAAACTTTGCCATGAGATGTACATTATGTGTGGAAGAGGATATGGCATAACCATTCTTCATCTTCAATTATGATAGCATTCAAAACAACCATTCTTCATCTTCAATTATGGTAGCATTTAAAAACAAAGCACCACTAGTATTTCACCATTATAAACATATATAACTATTGAGCTTCTAAATTTGATAAAATAGTATAAGCAACTTTTTGAGATAATCCATCTAAATTTGTTAAATCAACTTTGTTTCTTTTTAAATTGAGTTAACTTTTATTTTTCTTTTTAAATTGAGTTAACTTTTATTTTTCTTATTTTAGATTTAATCTTAGGTTAATGTTGGAACTTTTTCATACAAAACTACAAAATGGGAGTCCATAACCAAAAGGAAAGAATTAAGGAAGGAAGGAATCGAAAATAAGACATAAGATGGCTGAAGAAGGCACATGACCGTGTGAAAGGCAGATTACATGGTTATGTAATCAAGAATGGATGAGGACTAGTTACATGGTCATGTAGGAAGCTCATTACAAGGATGCACATATTTGATGGGGCCTAACTATGATTTTTAATGCAATTTTCCTTCCTATTTGAAGTATACTTCAAAAGGATGAAGAAACAAAAGTTCTTCTTCTTAACTTAGTACTTGATTTCAGATTCTTAATTCATTAATATTTGCTATGATGTTATCTTTCAATTTTGTTATTGCATTTTTTATTTGTTATTGAATTTTTTATTTCTTGCAACACTATGAATTGCTAATTTTCTCTTTCTAAGATCTAGATGTAATCTTTGATTATTCTATGGTTTTCTTTTTTTTTTTTTTTATGTTTGATTGATTGGGTGTTTTGGTTATTGGAATTAATCATCTTAAGGCTTAAAGTTTGTAATTAACTGACCATTAATTGCACAAATCAAGGAATTGAGTGAAGTAGTGAGACTAAAAGCTTAGTTTCTAGTTCATTAGAATAATTGACCTAGGTATGTGCAGCTTAGAGATATGAGCACTCCTTTGTGATTGATAAAAGGATTTCCATAAAATTTAATGGGTTTGTGTTAATTACTTAAGATCACGAGAGTAGACTTGAGATTAACATAAATACTTATGATTTATCTTGAGAGAGAACTTCATATAATTTAGGGCAATCTAATCATTAATTGATTGATGAAGTCTAAATCCTAGGTTTTACATATATTAAATTAGTTTTTAATTTTCTTTGAATTGATTTTAGTGTATTTTAAATCTTATAACTCTTCATTCAATTGTCTAAGTAATAAAAGGCCTAATAATTTGGCACTTGCAAACACCTTCCTTATGGGATCGACACTCTTTATTCATTATATTACTTGTACACGATCTGCACACTTATAGAAATCACTCAATAAGTTTTTGGCATTATTGATAGGGAGGCAACATTGTCAATATCAAAACTAATTGATGTTTTCTATTACTTTAAAATTTTTTAATCTCTATTTTTTCTTATTGCTCAGATTTTAGGTGTTTATGAGAAATGATCCTAATGCAGAACTTGAGGAGTTTGATCCTGAGATAGATTAGAGTTGCAAAGCTTTGAATAAAGCTCAAAAGAAGAGACTTAGGAAAGCAAGAGAAGACAAGGCTAGACAGTAAGAGGCCTTGGAAAAAAGGATTGAAGAAGAAGACTTTGAGGAAGAGCTTGAGAACAAAGAAGAAAGGATGGCAAACAATCTATGTGACTTTGCTATGCCCAACTTTGCTATATGATCTACTATTGAAAGGCCAATTGTAGCTGCTAATAACTTTAAATTTAAACCATCACTCATTCAGATGGTTTAACAGTCCTAGTTCGAGGAAGGATTCATAAAAGATGCCAATACTCATTTAGTAATTTTTTTATAAATTTGTGATACAATCAAGATGAATGGGGTTATGGATGATGCCACTAAACTAAGGCTTTTCCCATTCTTTCTAAGGGATAAAGTGAAAACTTAGCTACACACTTAAGCTCGAGGGTCATTTACTATATGGGATTAACTTAAACAAGCCTTTCTAGCAAAATACTTCCCACCCAGACAAACTGCTAAATTAAGGAATGATATCATTAGTTTTGCTCAATTCAATAGGGAAACTCTCTATGAAGCATGGGAAAGGTTCAAGGATTTGCAAAGAAAGCGTGCTCATCATGGTATCCTTGATTGGTTGATAGTATAAAATTTTTACAATAGTCTTTCTCCTAAAATGTGGAGTACTATCAACACAGCTATTGGGGGAGCCCTCATGAACAAGAACACAATGAATGCTTAAGATCTTTCAGAGGAGATGGCAGCTAACAACTACCATTGGTCTAATGAAAGAAGTATGTTGAAGAGAGTTGTTGGGGTTCATGATGTGGATGGTTACTCTCTTCTTGCTTTACAAGTAGATGCAATCACAAAGACTTTGGAACAAGTGAACATCAATGCTATCCAATTAGTTGTGAGTCGTATAAGGCAAATCATCATAGTTTAGAATGCCATGGAATGGAGGACGACCATTTTATTTCCAACCCCAGTAGGTAATAAAATAATCTATACTCTAATACTTAGAATCTAAGTTACAGGAATCACCCTAACTTAGCATGGGGACCTCAAGGGAACCAAGGTGGAAATCAAAGGTAGCCTTACTAACCTAACTTTCAAGGAAGGAATCAAAATCAATTTCAAGCACCTCAAGAAAGTAAGCCTTCCTATGAGACAGTGTTGGAGAAATTTATTAGATCTACCTTTGAGAGATTTGACAAGCTAGAGAAGCAATATGATAAGTTGGAAGCAAAAGTTAATTAAATAGCAATCCAAAATAGGAAGTTAGAGATGTAAATGGGACAATTGGCTAGTCCTTTCAATTCTAGAGCTAAATGTAGTCTACCAAGTAAAACTACAGTCAATCCTAAAGAACATTACAAGGCAATTACTTTGAGAAGTGATAAGAAGTTAGAGAAAGTGGTACCATTGAAAGCAAAGCAAGATAATGGTGAAGATTCAATCAAGATGAGCCATGAAGAAACTCTAAGTAAACATGAAGAAAAGAAAGAAAAAGTGCCTGCATCACTATAAATCAAGCCTTATGTGCCACCCATTCTTTTCCTTAAAGATTGAAGCAACAAAAATTAGACAAGCAATATGAGATATTCCTAGAGATTTTCAAACAACTTCATATAAACATTCCTTTTGCAGAGGCACTTGCTTAAATGCCAACTCATATGAAGTTTCTCAAGGATTTGTTATCCAATAAAAGGAAATTTAAAGACAATGCAATTGTTGCACTTATTGAGGAATGCAACACTATAATCCAAAATAAGCTTTCATCAAAGCTTAAGGACCCTAAGAGCTTCTCTATTCCTTGCATAATAAGGGAGGTAGAATTTCAAAAAGCTTTGTGTGACTTGGGTGCTAGTGTAAGTCTCATGCCTCTATCAATTTGTAAAAGATTGGGATTTGAAAACTTAAAAACCACTAATATAACCTTAAAATTGGTAGACCATTTAGTTAAGTGTCCAATTGGGATTATAGAGAATTTTCTAGTTAAGGTGGATAAATTCTACATCCCGATGGATTTTGTTATGCCCGATATTGATGAGGATATAGAAATTCCATTTAATGAGGATATAGAAATTCCATTTATTCTTGGGAGACCATTATTGGCAACATTTAGAGCATTCATAAATGTGAAGCAAGAGAAGCTAACCTTAAAGGTAGGAGATGAAATGGTATAGTTTGACATTATAAAAGCTTCAAAATATCCTACCTTTATTGATAGTTGCTTTCAAGTGGATGTGATAGATGAGTTGGTTCAATAGGTGTTTGAAAAGGAATGTATTGAAAATCCTCTTGAAATTTGCTTGGTGAATAATACAACTACTAAAGATGAAGATGAAGAAGTTGCGGTATGTGCTTATGCATTGGAAGCTACCTCACCTACACCATTCCATAAAAGGCATCAAAAGTAAAGGTAATTCACGTCCACCACCTTCCATTGAGCAAAGTCTTGAGTTAAAGCCACTTTGCCCTCATCTTAAGTATGCTTTTGTTGGACCTAATAATACTTTATATGTGATTGTTAATACCAATATAATTAAGCTTTAACTTAAGAAAACTTTAAGAGCTTTAAGGGATAATAAAAAAGTAATTAAATGGATTATTTTTTATATTAAAGGGATTAGCCCTACCATTTGTATGTATGGAATTCTAATAAAGGAAAACCAAAAACCTATAATTGAAAATTAGAAAAGATTGAATCCAAATATGAAGGAAGTGGTAAGGGCTAAAGTATCTAAACTATTAGATGTATTAATAACCTATCCAATTTCTAATAGCTAATGGATTAGTCCTGTGCATGTGGTGCCTAAAAAGCATGGGATTACTATTATTTAACAAGAAAAAAATGATGAACTAATCCCTTTTAAGACTGTAATTTGATGGAGAGTTTGCATTGATTATAGGAAACTTAATAATACAACCTATAAAGATCATTTTCCTTTTGCCTTTCATTGACCAAATGCTTGAGAGACTTATAGATAATGCTTATTTTTATTTTCTAGATGGTTTTTCAAGCTATTTTTAGGTTCCTATTGGGCCAAAAGACCAAGAAAAGACTACCTTTACTTGTCTTTATAATACCTTTGCATATAAGAGGATGCCATTTAGAATGTGAATGCCCCTACAACTTTTCAACGATGCACAATGGCAATTTTTAAGACATTGTTGAGAAGACCATGGAAATTTTCATTGATAATTTTATGATTTATAGGTCTTTTTTGGACGACTATTTGAAAATTTTGAAGAGAGATTTAGAATATAGCAAATCTAATGCTTAATCGGGAAAAGTTTTGTTTCATGGTACAATAAGGGATTGTACTAGGCCCCAAAATTTTTTAAAAGGGGATTGAGGAAGATAGAGCGAAAGTGGAGATAATTGAGAACATGCCACCACCAACCAATGTTAAAGGAGTAAGAAGTATCCTTAGTCGTAAGGGCTTTTATTACCACTTTATCAAGGATTTTTCTAAAATTGCCAAACCTCCTTTTATGATTTATTAAATAAAGATGTTATATTTTATTTTAACCAATAGTGTTTGAATGCCTTTAATAGGTTAAAGAAAGCTTTGACTACAACCTTAATAATTTCACCATTTGATTGGAACTTACCATTTGAGATCATGTGCAATGCAAGTGATTTTATGATGGGAGTTGTTCTTGGCCAAAGGAAGGAAAAAAAACTACATGTCATCTATTATGCAAGCAGAATCATGGATGAAGCTCAAAGAAATTATGCCACTACTAAAAAGGAGATGCTTCCAATCGTAGTAGCCATTGATAAGTTTTGCTTGTACCTTGTAGAATTAAAGGTAATTTTCTTCATTGACCATGCTAAAATAAGGTACCTCATGTCAAAAAGGGATGCAGAATCCTAATTGATCCAATAGATACTACTTCTTCAAGAATTTGAACTTAAGATTTAAGATAGTGAAAGGGTTGAAAATGTGGTGGCAGATCATTTATCAAAATTGGAGTAAGGGAAAGAAATTAAAGATGACATGCCACTTAATGATTACCTTTTCGATGAACACTTGTTAATAGTCTCTAATACCACCCCTTTACTATGCTGGTTTTATGAATTACTTAACTAATGGAGTACTCTATCATAATTTATCTTATAATCAAAAGAAGAAATTTTTTTTCTAATGTGAAATATTACTTTTAGGATGAGCCTCTGCTTTTTAAATTTTATAGGGATGGTATGATTAAGAGATGTGTGGCTGAAGAACAAATAAAGAGCATCTTGGAGGATTACCATTCAATAAAAAGTGGGGGCCATGCAAGCACTTCCAAAATGGTTACTAAAATTCAATAATCAGGCTTTTATTGGCCTACTATGTACAAAGATGCTAGAAACTTTATGGTGTAATGTGATCATTGTGAAAAAATGGGTAATATCTCAAGGAAGCATGAAATGCCTTTAAAAGGCTTTTTAGAGGTTGAGTTGTTTGATGTTTGGGGATTGACTACCATTCTTCATTCAATAATCAATATATTTTAGTAGCCATAAACTATGTATCAAAATGAGTTGAAGCAATTGCAAGTCCTACAAGTGACTCAAGAGTTGTGATGCGGTTTATAGAGAAATACATCTTTTCTAGATCTGGAGTTCCACATGCTATTATCAATGATGTAGGTTCTTAATTTTGTAACTCAACCTTTCATACTTTATTGAAGGAATATGGACTCTTAAAATGGCAACTCCTTACCACCCTCAAACTAATGGCCAAGTGAAAATTTCAAGTTATGAGTTGAAACATATTTTAGAAAAGACTATGAATAACTAGATTGTGCACATAAGCTTAATGACACACTATAGGCATATTAAATAGCCTATAAGACCCCCATCGGTATGTCACCATATAAACTTGTCTTTGGGAAAGTGATGTGCCGAAATGCACACTAACAAACTGCAAGTGCACTGGTCATTATCAAGTAATAAAGTAGCGAGTATGAGTATTGTCTCTATGAGGATAGTTTATAAGTACTAGCTCAAACTTCAACTATTACCTAATGAATAATCAATCGAGGGTAATTAAAATTCAAACTAAAGCTAAACCAAAACATGAGAAGATTGATAGATATAAAAAAGGATAAAGCTACATAGATATGAATCCCCTTAGCCTCTCATATATTTCGTGAATAAAAGAATCAATTAATCAAACAATGCATCGAATTAGCATTCCACTAACTTAGATTAAAACCTCTATCGAGTGATTTAATCCCTAATTCCTAAGTAAAGTGCAAGGAATCTCTTCTCAAACACAATTAAATAGTTCATGCATTAAGAACAAGGAACAAAATACCAAAAGGCTTGGTAAGCCTATCTCTAGCGCCCTAATCAACCCTCAATTTCTATGAGTGATCAATCCATATTAAGGTATCTCAACTCATTTAATATGGAAATAATATCTAATCAATAAGCTAGCAATTTCCAATTAGAATAACAAGATTAATCATAGAAACAACACAATCAAAGATGAATTAATTAATATCGAAATTATTCAATCCATATAATCAAGAACTAGGGTTCATCAATATCTAGATAGAAAGCAATTAGTTCATAATAGAATTGAAAGATAATAAATAAACAAAAGGAGGAATAAGAAATCTCAAATCATCCATGGATGATTCGAAGAAATCCCCTTTTTAATCCTTGATTTCCACACCAAATCTATATAAAGATGGATCTCTATCTTGATTTATACCTTTAATCTCTCAAAAATGAAAGTCTTAAACTATCGACAAACTAAGGGAACCTAAGAATTCCTAGCCTTATGGCTAAGGTTTTCCTTAAGTATCCCCTTTCAAAAAGTTCTCCTCCGCAATGTTGACTGATTTGATTTATATTACTGGAATTTAACCTCACATGGTTGGACCCACAGCTGGGGTTCCCACCTTGCCAACAACTCCAAGAGAACGTAACTTTCTATGAATGAAACCTCAACCATGCCTCTACCTATGGGAAGCTACTGGATGTATTTCTAATTTGCTCTTATCACACGGCTAGAATACCAACTGTGTGATCACCCGTGGCTACCCATCTTCTTCCAAAAGTCAGCATTTTGGCTTGGATCTTTAACCATTTTGGGTCACATTTGATTCATGAGATCATTAGGCACTGGGTTAACTAAAAGAATTTTGGAAAAGCACTAAATAAACAAATTAAACTCAATTTAAGGATAAAATACATTAAAAATAAGGGGCAAAATGTAGTTAGTTTAGCACTTATCAAATTCTCCCACACTTGCATATTTGCTTGTCCTCAAGCAAATTAAATTGTAATAACAGTAAGAAATAAAAATTACCCTCTCCAGTCAAAAAAATTCAAAAAGATTTACAACAACTTGTAATCAGTAAGGTTCGACATCCTCAATCAAGCGCCAATTCTCAAACATGGTAGCCAGATCAAGAAATCTCTAAAACAAATCTCAAAAACCTGAACCTAAATTCTAAAGTTACAAGTTTGAGCAAACAATTCCACAAAGATAAAATTCAAGAAAAGTAGATTTATAAAGATATTTCTCTTAGGTGCCTGACTATTCCCTTGACTTTTCTTTCACTTTTATAATTTGATCATGCATTTCATTTTTCATGTTTTCTTTTCAATTACTTAAGGAGCCTGACTTGTTTGAACTGTCATACTAGCCATTTTATGTGAATGCAACACTTGTGGTGCCGGCCTCCAGTTACTCAGCTAGAATCACACATTCAAATGGCTACTAGCACTATTCATAATCTCAACCCCTTTTGTTTAAAAAAGTCAAGAACAGCGAAATATGTAAACATTTTCAAAGCTCCTTTGCACAATCTTTCTTTTTCCAAGAAAAACAGTCAAGCTACCTATGGTTTTAAGCATTTCTATTAAACTAAAACAAAAGTAACAGTGGAATAAAATAGGCTCAAAAAAATATAACTAAAGTTTCAAATTTCAGGCAAAAATTTTCAAAAAAAATCGATTCCCTAATCACGACAACCACATTCAATCCTTAACACATGATCAATTCAATCAAGCCACACTTCAACAAGTCATTGCCATAGCAAAAACCAATTTATCATTAAAGAGAGTTAATTTCAAATTAAATTATCATTACAACTCAATTCACTTAAATACAAGATTCAATAAAAGATAAGGCATAATAAAATACCTCTCCCCCACACTTAAGTAACACATTGTCCCCGATGTGTTTGAAAAATGAAAAATCATACGGAAGAAAGGAAAGATATAGAAAACTACCCTATTATCACATTGTATTGCATTGTCATTCTAGTGTATTCCATATTCCATACCGCGGCATTATCTGTTCTATAGACCTAAGATAGAAAGTAAAATCATCCTAAATATAAAGAGTACATTCATCTGAAATGTAAAATAACTAAATAATAAAAAAATGAATGAAAAGAAATAATGGGAGGTCAGTCATCCATGGCGCCATTGGAGTCATCATTCTCCTTGCCATCATTTGGTTCTACATGAATCAGCTGCTGTCTCTTTGCTATTGGGGTGCTAGCCTAGGAGGCACATACGCTTGAGTTCTGTAATAATCTAGCATGGACTATTGAAGCCGTACTTTGTTCTGCACCTTGAACTTAAGTGTTGCCTGTTGGTGCTGCAACATGCTAATGATTTGATGCTGGTTGGTGAGGAGTTTATTTTGCTGAACCTATAGACTTGTCATAGTCCTCTCTAATCTGCATATCTGGAGCTCAAAGTCTATAGGCTTCCTATCCTCCCCCTCATTAGCTCCTATATAGGATAGCCAATCTCTAAATGGAGTCGCACTATAGAAAGGAGGGACGGCTGATGAGGAAGATGGCCCGGCAGCAGTGGAAGTACCGGTAAAAGAAAAAAGCTAAGCAGTGGAATCAGTGGCTGGTGCTAGAGCTGGCTCAGGGGCTAGGGGCTTTGATAGAGGGGCAACAGCTGGCATGAAGTTCTTCCTTTTATCCATCCTAAGTAATATGGCATAACTGATCAACTTAAGCATGCCGTCTAATGTCATCGGGGCCAAGTTATCAAAAACACCCAAGCTCTTAGCTAGCTTGGCGATATACATACCCCTAAACAGAGCTTCAATCTTGCCTTTCCTGGATTGGTCATCAAAGAATCTCATTAGAGCATGAGCCACATTGCACCTTTTGTCTTCATCCATACACATCAAGAAAAATAGCTCTTGTCTAGTGATAGCCCCTCCACTGTCTCGTCTGCCTAAAATAGTCTTTGTCAGAAGAAAGTGTTGTACTTGTAGACTAAATGAAGTGAAATATGATGCCTTAGAGACTGAGGCATAGAATCTCCTACCCTTTGGTGCAAACCTATCCCACACCTGATTTGGGACATCATCATTGGGAAATCTGATAGGTGTCTCATGATAAACATCTATCTGTAGCTCCTCCTCTGTATATAAACCCATGGTCACGGCCAAATCATTTACACTCATATTAAACTGCTTTGTTCCCAATCTAAATCTCATCATCTTCTTCCTGACTGACACTATCTTCAGATGAACTTGAAGTGAATAGTAGAACTTGAGTGTCAGCTCTCTATATGCAGGCTCTAAGATTTCAAACAATCCCCTCTAGCCCTGCTATGAAGTCCACTACTAAAGATCCTCATCTAAACCAATGGTTTGCATAAAATTCCAGTCAATCCTCCTTATCGCCTCAAAATCTTTGTTAGCCAAGTGCTCAAAGTGAGCATGAGACTCATTATCTGTAAACTGGATACAAACATGGTTGGGATCAAAGGAAATGGTAAGAGCTGCTATTGGCGGGGGGTTGTAAGAACCACTTTCCCTTCTAGCCCTCTTGGCTGGTAATTTGGTTGCTATCTTCAATGATTTCTTAGGACCCATTCCTATAAAAACATAAATTCCAAAACAAACCAACAAAAACAATAGCAAAAGTTATTGTTAGTCGAGTTAGAATTTTGGCATTATAATGCCAAAGAAATTTGAGTCCCAAAATTTCAATCACAAATTTATGCTCAACAAAGAAAATCAACACAAATCAAATTCAAAAATTTAAGCAATAGACACTCTACTCTACTAAAACTCACAATTTCATTATTAACAGTCAAAAACAAACCCAAACAATCATAACCCCCTAGTTTATACTCTTTCTCTCACTAGAACATAGATTTCATGTATTTTGCACAACCCAAACTCACAAAATCAAAATATTCTATCCTAAATCATGTATATCCATAAAGAGCATAAGATTAAATGGATTTAAAATAAGAAATAGGGAAAAATTTAAGGAAGAAGTAGAAACCCAAACCTGTGAAAAAGAAGAATTCAAATAGAGAGAGAGCATGTGTGAGTGTGAGAAATCACTTGAAAATTTCTTCCTTGAGTGCAAAAATTGCTTGGGAGTGAATGTGTGTGTGATTTCGAGCATGGGAGAGATAAGGGAAGAAGAAGGAGAAGAGAGAAAATTGAAAATTTGGAGAATGTGTGAATTATTGTGTTTTTTTTTTTCTGTTTATTACCATTCACACAAGTGATCCCACAACTGGGATTTCACCCGTGGCCACAATTTTTCATGCCCAAGTCCCTCACACAGCTAAGGTTTCAACCATGGGTTCACCGTATGATGCTACTATCTCAAATTTTTTATTTTCCCTTATCACATGGGTGGCGGCATGGTTGAGATTCCAGCCATGGCACCCTAAAAAATTTTGCTTCCTTCTCCTTTCTTTCACCTGCATACCAATCAAATACAACCAAAGTGCATTATCCTCTTAAATAGAAAGAAAATAAAAATAAATCAAAAATAATAAAAATAAAAATATGAACAATCAATGGATTTCCTCCCATTAAGCACTTCTTTAACGTCGTATTAGCTGGACGTTATCATTATTCATCTTCCACCAAGGGAGTGGAAGATTCCTTATGCTATCTACCTCTATAAACTAACATAAAGAAGAGTATGCAAAGGTTTTGGCCTTTGTATAGTCTTCTTTCAGCAATAAATATTTTTGGCTCCCCATTTTGTGCAAACCTAAGCTTGCCAGTTTCAGAACCATTGTTGAACAATTTCACCCATGGACTAGATGTAGGAATTTTAGCTTTGGCACCAAAGATCGCATGTACGTTACCAATGTCAGCCACCTCTTGCAATTCCAAGATGCTCCACCCAAACTCACTAACCTTTAGCTTCAACACCTCTACAAGACAAATTTCCCTTCCTAAAGAAAATTTAGAGACTACAATTACTGGCCACATACTTGATTTTCTAACAAATACACACTTAGAGAAAGGTGGCAAGGGCATAAGATCATTGTGGCTGGTTGTTCATTTGATGGAATTTAGGGTATAGGAAGGGTGGATATTAGGGTTATGAGTGGGTTATTTCTATTCTCTCTATAAGGTGGGAGAGATGGAATGATAGGGAAGATGTGGTTTTCATTACTCTATATATCCATAATTTCCCTTTCCATGTTCTCACATAACTCGCTGTCATCAGAAGAGAATTCTTCAACCCTTGAATGCACTCCAACCATGTCATACATGGATCAATTTGGGGTTGCTTACTTAACCAATCATCCTAGTCAACTTCTTTGTGCAGCATTCCTAAATTTGCTTCACCATTCTTTTCTTCTTCATTTTGCTGCTCTTCCAAAATGGTTTTGGTATCATTGGGTAAATTGCCTTTAGATCTGTCACTTAGCAATTCCAAAATCTGCCTAACAAAATTTTCTAAACTATGAAGAGAGGTTTATTAGTATTCTAGAGTTGTCTTGATGCTCTGAAATCTTTTCTCTGTAGCTTCCACTAATATGACAAGCTCCTTTTTAATTTATGCTCCTCTTGTGCATGCTCATCATCCTCTAATATAGTGTCCACTTCAAATTGAGTTAGGAAGCCAGCTTCTGATGCATTATTTCTTTTGTCCACTTCCTAGATCCAATTCTTCATAGATTCAGTGAATCTTTGTAATGCAAACTCAAGGGATGACTTCTCTTTTAGTGCTTCCCATGCATATTCCTTCAGGAAATAAGTGTGATATAAGTATCCATGATCATGATATTAATTTCCCTAGTATCCCCATTCTGAATTTGGGTAAGAATTCTAGTCTAGATAGTTTCGATCAGCCATGGAGAAAAATTTTTTCTTCTTTTTTTTTTTTTTTTTTGGAAACACATACTTAAAACAAAACAAAAGCATAAAATAAATAAAACAAATAAAATAAGTATAGCAAAAACAAAAACAAATATGAAAATAAAAACTAGATCAATAATCTCTATTAATATTGTTAATATTACAAAAATATCCTCAGCAACGGCGCCAAAAACTGATGTGTCGAAATGCACACTAACAAACTGCAAGTGCACAGGTCGTTATCAATTAATAAAGTAGTGAGTATGAGTATCATCTCTACAAGGACAATTTATCAGTACTAGCTCAAACTTCAACTGTTGTCTAGTGAATAATCAATCAAGGGTAATTAAAATTAAAACTAAAGCTAAACTAAAACATGAGAAGATTGATAGATATAAATAAGGATAAAGCTACCTAGATATGAATCCCCTTAGCCTCTAATATATGTCATGAATAAAATAATCAATTAATCCAACAATGCATCAAATTGGCATTCCACTAACTTAGATTAAAACCTCTCTCAAGCGATTTAATACCTAATTCCTAGGTAAAGTGCAAGGAATCTCTTCTTAAACACAATCAAATAGTTTATGCATTAAAAACAAGGAACAAAATAACAAAGGGCTTTGTAGGCCTATCACTAGTGCCCCAATCAACCCTCAATTTCTATGAGTGATCAATCCATATTAAGGTATCTCTACTCATTAACTATGGAAGCAATATCTAATCAACAAGCTATTGATTTCCAAATAGAATAACTTGATTAATCATATAAACAACACAATCAATGATGAATTAATTAATATCGAAATTATTCAATCCATACAATCAAGAACTAGGGTTCATCAATATCTAGATAGAAAGCAATTAGTTCATAATAGAATTGAAAGATAATAAATAAACAAAAGGAGGAATAAGAAATCTCAAATCATCCATGGATGATTTGAAGAAATCCCCTTTTTAATTCTTCATTTCCATGCCAAATCTATACAAAGATGGATCTCTATCTTGATTTATACCCTTAATCTCTTGAAAATGAATTTCCTAAACTATCTACAAACTAAGGGAAACCTAAGATTTCCCACCCTTACAGCTGAGATTTTCCCTAAGTATCCCCTTTCAAAAAGCTCTCCCCCACAATGCTGACTAGTCTGATTTATATTATCAGAATTTAACCTCACACGGCTGGACCCAAGATAATGTAACTTCCCACAGGTGAGACCTCAGCCATGCCTCCACCCGTGGGAGGCTACTGGATGTATTTCCAATTTGCTCTTATCATATGGCTAGAATCCTAGCCGTATGATCACCTGTGGCTGCCCATCTTCTTCCAAAAGTCAGCATTTTGGCTTGGATCTTTTACCATTCTGGGTCACATTTGGTTTATGGCATCATTTGGCACTGGGTTAACTAAAAAAATTGTAGAAAAGCACCAAACAAACAAATCAAACTCAATTTAAAGATAAAATACATTAAAAACAAGGGGTAAAATGTAGTCAGTTTAGCACCTATCAAAAAGCTTGCCATCTTCTAGTGAAATTAGAGCATAAAGCTCATTGGATTATAAAAGAATTGAACATGGATTTGAAAGCCATATGGTCTAAGAGGTTACTTCAATTGAGTGAGCTTAAAGAGATAAGATTGGGAGCCTATGATAATGCAAAATTTACAAGGAAAGGAATAAGTTTAGGCATGATAAGCACATTCACAAAAGGCAATTTGAGGAGGGGCAACAAGTTTTGCTTGATAACTTCCGCCTCAAACTTTTTCCTTGGAAGCTTAAATCAAGGTGGTTAGGCCTATTTCAAGTTGTTAAAGTCATCCCTATAGAGTTGTTGAGATTCAAAATCATGCTTTAGAGACTTTAAAGTTAATGTGCAAAACCTTAAGAATTATTTCAATGGAAATACAATGGAAAAAGGAGTAATTTTCTCCTTAAAAGAGGAAATATGACTGAAGCTCTAAAGAGTCTAGTGCAAAGACATTAAAGAAGCATTATTAGTAGGCAACCTAATTTCCTAACTCCTTAAATTTTTAATCTTCAATTCTAATGTTGTTTTCCTTAATTTTAAATGTTTTGTTTTAGTGTTTGTCAGTTTTGTAGGTGAATTGAAGAGAAGAAAAGGAGCCTTCCCAAACATGCATGCAATAATTCAATAGAGAATCTTTGACTCCTTAATAAAGTTCATTATGTTGGTTGATTTATTTGATAGTTATTTAAATTCTTTTTATATTTTACATAGCTTTGAAGTCACTAAAATGTAATTTTTGTAAAAAACATAATAGAGCTAGTCCCATGTAACACTTATGTTACACGTGCGTGCGACTCTAGGATTTTTAAAAAAATAGAAAAAAAATTAGTTTTGGCAGAACCATTTTGTATTACACGGCCATGTAGTACCCTAGTTACACAACTATATGACGTAAGTAAAAAAATTCATTTTAAAATCATTGTTCTCTTTAGCTAACCCTATTCACCTTCCCCAATTTCCCCTTTTAAAACCCCTAATCCTCCATAGCCACCACCTCTAAACTTTGAATCAACCATTACCCAACCAAATTTTTTCCAAAATCCTTCAAATTTCATCAAATCTTTTCTCAAAAGTCATATAGAACAAATATGATAGTCTATAAGAGAGTAGTTCCAAGGAAAAGAGGAGCAAGTTCAAGCATGGAGAATCGACCTTCTCCACCCCCTCCTCAACCATTAGTGCCTAACATCTAGAGATGGAGTTTAGAGATGCCTCTCATGAAGGAAGGTATGCTTTAATTTTTAAGAAATCCATTGGCTCTACAAAATTTATAAAGGAGTATACTTTGCTCTACAAAATTTATAAATGAGTATACTTTGATTAAGTTAGGTTTGTACGAAAGGTAGATACTTGGTTTAAAGGAGTTCAATTATGGGATTTTAAGAAAATTACTTTGCCAAGTTTTAGGGAAATTATATATGAATTTTTTAGTTCCTTTCATCTTCAAGCTAAGGATAGGCTTTTAAAGCACTATAGAATGGTGAATTTTAGACTTGCTAATAAGAATATCAATTGTTTGTATATGCATTTATCAATCTCTTAACTAGAGTTTCTATTGCAGCTTGGCATATTGGGGATTATAATGAATAAGAATTTTGGACAGAAATAATGGATAAGAAGGGCTATCATTCTTGCATGTCTAAGGATCTCAATTCAAAGATCCTGCATTACGATATATTCATAAGGAGCTAACTAGTTCTTTATTTGGTATAAAAGAAAGTCATGGTGTGGTTAGCTCTAATTAATTATATTTTCTTTATTGTCTTGTTCATAAATAACCTTTTCTTATCTGTGAATGGTTTGCCTATAAACTCTAGTTTATTACAAATAGTAATGATAGAGAAATTCTAGTAGGTAGACATATAACAAAAATTGCTTTGGAATTAGAATTTTTTATTTGGAAAATAATAATTTGTCCTAAATTGAGTCTGAAAGGGTTAATTTTGATACTTTGGTGAGAATAAAAATGGTTGAGAAAAAGGGCTCTCATTATGCGCTAAAAGGAGTGGCTAATTGTGCTGGTACTTCAAGGGAAAAGGAAACAGAGTTGTGCAAGAAGATTATTCAGATGAAGAAAGGGAATCTCATAGGCATACTGAGATGCATTTGAAAGACTCTAGGTATGTACCAATGGAAGATACTTTAAATGCACATAATACTTTGGAACTTGGATTGGGGCATTGAAAATTCAGTTGCAAGGAATGGATACTCATTTACATGACATGGAGAGGCAAATGAATGCATGGTTTGATGTTTTGTAATGAGATTTTTATGCTATCTTTGCCCATATGGGTATTCCATACCAACCACCCCCACTACCACCACATCCATATTTTTAACCCTTGTTTTGACTAAGGCCATTAAGGATAATGTCCATTCTAAGTTTAGGGAAGAAGAAATGGTTTTTTTAGTTATTATATTTTTATGTGTTGTGTTTTAAATTTAGGACTACATTGTGTTTCCTTCAAAATTTGACTTTGAATTTACGTTAAGGATGAATTATCTCTTAGTTGCTTTAATTGATAGATTGCCTTTATGATATTTATATTGATTAATTTGTGGGCTAATGATAAATCAAAATTGATATTTGTAAATGATTTGTTAATTTATTTTAGGTTGAGTTTCTTAAATTGAGATAAGGAATTAAATTCATTGAAATTTAATTTTAATGACCTTGTAGTGTTTTTGCTTTATTGAAATTGTGTATGCTTAGTTAGGGATGAGTTCTACACACTATTTATTCTTCATATGCCTTAACTTTTTGAAGAACATACTTTTGTGAAATTTTGAGCAAAATTTTATAAATTTGCAATAAGACAGAGATATGATTTAGACATTTTTATTTAGCCAAATCGTTATACCCACCACTGTTTAACTTTTATCCCTAGTAATACCAATTTGAGGTTTGTTTTAATTTTAGTTTTCTTTTCTTCAAAAACAAAAACCTTAATTTTTACCTACCTTGTCACATGATGATTATGTTATACCTCTTGAAAGCCTTAATTTCATGAAAAAGGGAATTGCTGAAATTTGTACCTTGAAAAGTATTTCTTATGAAAATAAATCACCATTATATTCAAAAATAAAGTTTGGGCAGAGTAAGAATATTAAAAAAAAAAAAGAAAAAAGGAAAATAAAAGCATGAAAAATAAAAGGTATACTAATTCATGCTTTAGCTTAGGAATTGAAGTACTGATGGTGATATGAAAGAGTTAAGAAGTTAGAAATTCTTCTATAAAAATTCTTTCTTTGAAGTGCTTACAAGAAGAAGAATGGTACTCTATGGATGAAGAAATTCCTCATCATTCCCTTACTCTAATTGCTTTATAGGCTTTTAAGTATTCTTAGTGGCTTAACATAATTATCTTATTTTGATTATTTAACCTTTTCTTTGCCTAGTCAATATCCTTGTGAACCCTATTATAAACTTATAAAAACTATTGATCTCTCTTAAATTGTGAATTTCATTAGTGAAGATTGTTTGCTTAAGTATAATTATGAGAAAGGAAGTATTATTTATCATCTTAAGGATAGGCATTTAAATATAGTAATTGTGTATATGCCTATCTACAGTGCAAATATTTCTTGAGGGTGGAATAATGCAAGGTTTTTAGAATGACAATAAAGATAAATTTAATTTTGAACATGAAACGGGAAATTGGATTTGTTATTATTTAACAAGTTACTTATGAATATTAATTGATTGAGTCCTTTGTAATTGATTAATATAAGTTTCTAATGGTAATATTTCCTCATAAGCATCTAATGAATATTTTGCTTGAGGTCAAGTAAAGAATTAAATTTGGGAGAATATGTTAGTATACAACTTTTTTGAGATAATCTATCTAAATTTGTTAAATCAACTTTGTTTCTCTTTTAATTGAGTTAAATATTATTTTTGTTATTTTAGATTTAATCTTAGGTGAATGTTGGAGCTTTATCATGTAAAACTAAGAAAATAGAAGTCCATAATTAAAAGGAAAGAAATTAGGAACTCAAGATGCCTCAAGAAGGCACATGACTGTATAGAAGGTAGATTATATGGCCTCATAATCAAGAATGGATTTGTTTTCACAATTAAATTTTAAATTTCAATAGGACTTTTTAGAAAGCTGTGTGGTGTCTGACAAGGCCCAACTGTGATTTTTAATGTGATTTTCCTTCCTATTGAAGTATACTTCAAAGGGATTCCAAATTCCTAAGATCTTCTAGGGTCTCTAGCTCCTTTAAACTTAAGACTTGTACTTTATAAATAGATTAGATCCTTTAAAATCCTCAGGAGGGGGGGGGGGGGGGGGGGGGGGGGGGAGAGAGAATTTTCATCAACCTTTCCTTAAGAGATTATTCAAGATTTTGTATTCAAGTTCTTAGTTTTAGAGAGAGACTTCCAAGATTGGAGACTAGAAGCTTCCTTTAATCCAAACAAGAGTTCTTCTTAACTCGATATGATTTCAAATTCTTAATTCAATAATATTTGCCATGATGTTATCTTTCAATTTTGTTATTACATTTTTTATTTCTTTCCACACCATGAATGCCTAAAATTTTCTCTCTAGGATTTAAATGTAATCTTTGATTATTCTATGATTTCTTATGTTTGATTGATTACTATTGGAATTAATCAATCATCTTAGAGCTTAGAACTTATAATAACTAGTTATTAATTGCATGAATCAAGGAATTGAGTGAAGTAGCGAGAGTGGAAGTTTAATTTTAGTTCATTAGAATAATTGACCTAAGGTATGTGTATCTTAGAGATAAGAGTACTCCTTTGTGATTGATAGAAGGATTTCCTTAAAGTTTAATGGGTTTGTCTTAATTGGTTAAGGTCATGGGAGTAAACTTAAGGTTAACAGAAATACTTGTGATTTATCATAAGAGAGAACATTCACATAATTTAGAGAAATCTAATTATTAATTCTAAGAAGATAAAACCAATCAAGAAAATATAGATATACAATAGGTAATTAATCGATAAAGTCTAAATCCTAGATTTTACATACATTGAATTAGTTTTTTATTTTTTTCAATTAATTTTAGTTTACTATAAATCTCAAAACTCTTTATTCGATTGTCTAAATAATAGAAGGCTCAATAATTTGGTACTTGACAAACACTTTTTTATGGAATCGACACTTTTTATTCCTTCTAGTACTTGTATACAATTTTTTACACTTACAGGAATCGTTGAATAATAACTCCTTCACTTAATGCATCCTCTATAATGTCTTCTTCTTCAATTAGTTCTCCTTTAACAAAAGAAATAATTCTTTGACTCGAGCAATTAGATGCATTGTGGACTAAACCTTGGCACTTAAAGCACTATCTTGGGTTGTTGTTAACATTAGAGCCACTTGACTTCTTGCTTTTAGAAATATTAATATCACTCTTTTTTTTTTAGCATTGTAAGTCTGTAGATGAGAATTTTGTTGATGTTTTCCCTTAATAAGACATAATCTCTTTTGATGCTCTTGGATTCGGCTTCTTTCAAAGGTCATTGTTGGCATGCTATCTTCAAAGAGAACTTGATAACATCATTCAAGGTCCAATAAGGTTAGAGTTGAACAACATTTGCAATCTCTAACTTCAATCCCTAAGAAATCTTACAATTGTTTGCTCTTCAGGTTTATAGATGTCACACTTCATTAACAAGATATCAAATTCAACAGCATACTCTTCTTCAATCATATGTTATTGTCAGAGATTATGAAACTTAGGGAAGGTATTTGAGGAATAATGATCAGGTAGATACTTGCACTTGAAATATTTTCGCATCTTTTTATAGGTTGTGATCTTACTTTTTCCTTCATGTTCGTGTCTTCTCTTCAAATTCTCCCACCAAGTTGATGCATGCTTCTTGAGTTTAATTGCCATCAATGTCACCTTGTGATTTTCAGGAACATCTTTGTAATTGAACACTCGATCTATTGTGTGCATCCATTCAATGAACTCATCATGTTGCATGCGACTTTCAAAATTTGGGATGTCAGCAATCACTCTTAGATCTCTACTTTGGTTGCCTTGATGACGTCTATGATGAGATGGATTTGCTTCTTCATCAAATGAATCATTTTCAATTTAATAAAAAGGGTTTTCATCTTCAATTTCATCATCAGATTGATCTTCATTAGGTGCATGATTAACTTTATTATGTAGTTCATATTTCTTAAGTCATTGTTGAAGTAGTTGAATTTCAGATTGTAGATCTTTGACCTTATTGAAGAAGGCATTGTTTATTATGTCTTCCATTATTTTGACATGGAGGTATCTTCAAATCATGAATTTGTAGTGCCAAAGTTGCTTAAACCAAGAGATCTGATACCAAATCTTACACTGGTATGAGTAATACACACTTGATGTCTTGATATTGATAGCTTAGTACCATATGATTGTAGAAAGATCAGAGTTATAGAACAGGTAGATTTGTACAATTCAACAAAATTATAGAACAAATGATTGTGGACTGAAGAAATATATAGGCAAGTAGTTATAGGAATGGTAGAATCAAGAACAAGTAGGAATGGTAGAGTCACGAATAAGTTGAAATGGTATAATGGAAGGTAGATGAGATAGACTCTAATATAGGCGAGTTAAAACTTCATTACAAATAATCCACATTACGATAAATTGTAGATGACTAAATCACCACCTTGGTAGCCATTCCAAAAATTCATTAGAAATCCACCTAAAGAAATAGAGAACACAATATGGAGAGAAAATACTCAACCTTTATTGATACTTAAAAACTAAATTACATATGATGCTAAGGGCCTATTCATAGGTTATGCCAAGGGCAAAATATGAATTAAAAAAAAATCCTATAGAATAGGGCCATCCAGTTATTCAATCTACCTTATTAATTAAAAGGATTCCTAAACAATTATATATTCTCTAAATGAAAAAAAACTATAATAAGAAATATAAACAAAATTCCTAATAAGAAAATACTTCGCTAAAAAGGAAATTAAAGATTCCGATATTCTTATTGAGTGTCAATATATTAATAAGGTTTGAACTCTAACACCAACATAAAAGACGTGTGAATGAGATATATATTTTTCAAATGAGATAAATTTACTAACAAATACTATTTCCACTTCCAAGCCATTCATATTTCAGATGATGTTGTATAAACTTCTTAGTGCATATATTTATTGTGGTCCTACAATTCTTATTGTTTATAAAATTAAAATACCAACTGCAACAAATTGGTAAAATTGAAAGTACTAAATATAATTATATAAAAAACATTTTTCTTCTCATTATTATTAGGCTTAATCTATGATGTTTTTTATGCTAAATATTAGTTCAGTCTCGAATTGGAGCTTTAGGCGAAATTGCAACGGAATATTTTTTTACTTAAACATTTTCATTTCAACGATAAAATCACATAATAAAGTTTTAGATAATAATATATGCAATCCCATAAAAAAAATCATATTTTTTCATTCATTTTTTTAAAATATGGATAGTAGAAATATGAATGGTAAAAAAACAAATATGAATGGTAAAAAATTTAGAGGAAGGCAATAAAAAAAAATGAAGCTTTAAAATCATCATTAAAGACAAAAGTAGAAAGTTTGAAAATGGCTATAATATTTTATTTCCATCCAATTTGATCATTCTATGAATATGAAGGTTGAGAAATTAAAATGAGAATAGATAAATTTTTAATCGATATTTTGTTTCTTGGTTACATGCGTTATTGGAGGAGTTTTTTTTTTTTTTTTTTTTTTTTTTTTTTTTTTTGGGCACACCCTCTCTCTTCAATGTCCAATCTAATAATTTCTTTTAATATTGAAAGAGATGTGATTTTTTTTTAAATTAACCTTTTTGCAAATTGATTTTAATTTAAATTTTATTAAAATATTAAAAATAATAATGTAATAATATTTTTGAATTACCAATAACTTATAGATTATTTTATTATTAGAAAGGGGTTTATTTCAAAAATAAAAAAAAAATTATACCCAAATGAATAAAATAAAACATGAAAAGTCTAATTGAATATATAAAATAAAACATGAAGGCCTATCTCAATGTGCATTTTGCCCATATATAGTCTAACTAATACCTATTGCTATTACATATGGAGCCTTTTCAAATTTGGGCATAGACGCATGCCAATAGTCTACCCCTCTAGGGTGGGACTTGGCTAAATATTTCGCATTCTCCAATATATATTGTTGTGCCTAAAGCAGTCCTAATTAATCTAGGCTTGGGCAACTATTCGCAAGTATACGAGGCTATTACAGTAATAGATAAGACACCTCAAGGTTGTCTTTCAAGGAAGACTGTGCAAAGGTTGTGTGATTACGAACAAACAAAATAAAATAACAAAAACAAACCTAAACACTCTAATCCAATTTGTAATGGTGAACATTGAAAATTAAATAGCAAACAATCTAATTAAGCTAAGCAAATAACTTCAAATTCAACAATCAATTTAAGGGTCCAAGGTTTAGATTCATCTAATCAAACTCCTATGTTGGGCTAATTGTTAGAGTGAATTATTTTGCCAAATTAAATAATTAATTAAACAAAACTAATATAGGTTACTAGTTAATAACTCTCGTATTCACATATTATAACCTAATAAGAATAAATTAATCAATTATTCAATACTTAATTAGGTAATACATTTCTTATTCATATTTAATCCTTAATTGAATTTAATTTTATTATTGAATTTGTTTCTCAATTTTTTTCTCCACCTAAGATTAATCAAAGGTTGGCTAGACACTTGATTTCTATTAAAACAATTCAATTAAGATGTCCAAATTAATATAATCTATAATTAGCCCACTCATAGTCATTCAAAAGGAATCTTCCTAACCCTATACTAGGGAAATTTAGTTCATAATTAATTTAGCATTCATCAATTCAATTAAATAAATAATTCTAATCATAAACATTATCATGATTTATAATTAAAACAATAAAATAATTGAATTGAAATTAGGATTAAAATGGAATTGAAAATATTGTATTTGATAGGTTGCAATTCCTCCAAATTTTGATCTTAATCCTCAAAGCAAACCAATAAAACTAAAATAATCTCCAATCCACAGTTGGTTGATTGATCCAAAATAGAAGATTTTTGCTAAACTAATTGCTTTTATGTTTTTCAAAGAAAAGGAATAGGAAGTCTAAACAAATGTCTAGTGTCTACCTTTTTCTTTTAGTGGCGGCAAAAAGATTCCCTAAATAGCAATGATGAAAACAACCTTGTTTATAATGAAAACTCCCTTTTTCATTGACAACACCCTTTTTCATCTTGAAAACACCCTTTTTCAAGTTCCACCTCATGCTACGCACCGTTTTAAGAACATTCTCATTCAAATATCCTCATAGCCTGCACATAATAAACACTACAGCAACTAACAAAATAACATTAAAATAAAAACTAACAAAATAACATTAAAATAAAAACTAACAAAATAACATTAAAATAAATATAAAAATGGCTAAATTAAGCTAAATAATAAATAAATTAACCTAATCAAACTATGACAAAATACAATAGAACAAATTCCCCCACACTTAATTAATTATTTGCTTGTCCTCAAGCAAAAAGAATGTAAAACAATTTAACACCAAAATTAAGATTCAATTACAGAATTGCAACTCTTCTTCTATCTGAAATGATTCTTAGTACAAACTTGTTCTCAATTAACAAGTCAGATCTCAATTAGTAAATAGAAAACATCAACTTAAGTATGTGGTTATCCATGTGAAATCCTAAATCCATATTGTGAATTGATAACTATATTAATTAAATAACTATTACACATTCATTCATTTTGCTAGCTAGAACAAGTTCAATTGCTCCTTTTTTTTTTATTTTCCCCCTTTTTTTTGAATGCATACAACTCATCACTAGGTTTCACTTTTAATAGAAACTCCTAGGGTGGTCTTGCATAATATAATTGGACCACCGTTTGATGTAAAAGACAACTATGGAGTTCATGGATGTTCTTAGTTACTAAGTAGTCCAACTAGAGGGGTAGAGAGTTGTTATGCTTTTATTTGGAATTACCTCCTATTTTTTATTATAGTTTTTTTTTCCTTAAAATTTTTTAAAGCAACCAAACCTATTGTAACTAACAAAAAGAACAGAACACGTCAATATTCACAATTTAGAATGCAAAAAAAAGTTATAAATTCATAACACTTTAATAGACAAATACACTTTAGACCTCACAATTGCAACTCATATCCATATTTATCTCCTAAAATCTTTCAAGCTAATTAAGTCAAAATTCACATCGAAAATCATACTTCAAGAAAATTAGCACTATTCCATAATATTATCCCAAAATTGATGTTAAAGTAACAAGTTATAGTTCAATAAGTTCAAAAATTTCAAAATGCCCTCCCCCACACTTAAAACACACACTGTCCTCAATGTGTGAAAATAAAGGGATAAGGAAAAAAAAACTCCCTGGGACTAAAAGACATTATACAACAAATTGGGAGATCCTCTGAAAAGATTAATGAACCATAACCTACATATAAATTAAGTGTGGAAAGCAACACAAACTAGCAGAAAATTGAACAAAATAAGAAAAATAAAAGAAAAATTAAACATAAAAGAAAGAAATAAAAAATAAAATAAAATAATTATACAGAAGTAAAGAGAAAATACTTTAATACTGTGGTGGTGATGGTGGTGGTAGTGGAATAATGTCCAAAAGGATGTTGCAGAGATTTGTTGGGGCTAATATGAAATAATGGTGGTGATGGAGCATGTAGTGGCTACCTACAAGAGAGGGCTATAAAAAGGATAGGACATAAACTGATGAAGATGTTAGGGATCACATAAAATAAAATGCAGCATTTTTACTAGGCAAAACACATGTTTTATGCAACAAATTTTTTTAATTGAAAATAATTGTTTTCAAATGGAACACACTTGTTTTCAAATTGAACACGCTTGTTTTCAAATTGAAAACACCCATTTTAGGCCTTTTATAAAATGGTGGTGATGGAGCACGTAGTGGCTACATGCAAGAGAGGGCTGTAAAAAGGATAGGACATGAACTGATGAAGATGTTAGGGATCACATAAAATAAAATGCAGCTTTTTTACTAAGCAAAACACGTGTTTCATGCAACAAAATTTTTTTAATTGAAAACATTTGTTTTCAAATTGAACACACTTGTTTTCAAATTGAAAACACCCATTTTAGGCCTTTTGTACAATCTAAAATTCCCCTTTTTAAAATGAAAAGCAATTTTTCTTTTTAAGGGAAAATACCTCTTTTGAATTTCAAAATAGTGTTTTCATCCATAAACCAATAACAAAATGCCTCTTTTCTAAACCAAAACACTTGTTTTCAATTTTTTTTTTATTTTTCTTTTTTTTCTTTTCTTTTATAAAAAATAAATTAAATAAAAATAAAGTGAAAATGCCCATATTAAAAATCAAAAGAGGCGTTTTTGTCTTAAAAGTAAAAAAAAAAAAAAAAAAAAAAAAAACCCTTTTTGAAACTAAAAACACGTGTTTCCTTTTTATTTGCTAAATCAATTCCAAAGTTCCAGTAGCTTTAATGCCTTAAGAAATGGGCATTGTCCAAAGTGTGCTAAATTACAAAATTTTCAACTTGAACAACGAACTCCACACCTAAATACAAACGCATTCTTTAAAGTGTGGCCCTCAATTACTGCTAAACTTGGAATTCACTAAAAATTATTAGGAAAACGTCAAAATTAACAAATCTAACAAAAATCTTAATACTAAAACCTCTAATTAAAATTTATTAAAGAAATATGCAATCAAAATTATTAAAAGAAAAATAAAAATTAGGAAGAATAAATAAAAATTAAAAGAAATAAATTGGGTTGCCTCCCAAAAGCACTTCTTTAACATCATTTAGCTGGATGTTGGTGCTTTTCCTTCAATTAAGTATCATCAAGCAAGGCGCTCTCCACCATTTTTGCCTTTGATTTTCCTTTCTCAACTTTAGAACATTGTCCTCTTCTACTAGGCTAATGAACTAGGACACTCATTGAATCTTTCCAAATTAAGTCCTGCAGAAACTTAGGCTTGACAATTACATCAACACTAATAATAAATTGACAATCTATCACAGGTGATATTAATGCATTATCAATCATAAAAAATTCTATGGTTTTACCTAAAACTGACATTGTTAATTTTCCCTTATTTACATCACTTTGGGTATTAGTGGTAGCCATGTAAGGCCTAAAAGGAGCACAATTTGCTTATTCTTACTTTCTTGTTTGACATCCATTACAAGAAAATCAATCAAAACTTTTAGGCCCTCTACCTCAATTAACACATCCTCTATTATCCCATAAGGATACCTAATAGATTAATCAGCTAACTGAATGCATATATTAGTGGGTTTCAATTCATTAAGTCCTAATTGCTTATACAAATAAAAAGACATAAGATTCACACTAGACCTAAGATCTAACATGCCATAAAGTTTCTTACCATTTACCACATAGAGGTTTAGAATGAAACTACTTGAATCCTTTGCCTTTGGTGGTGTCTGCTACTAAAAATCAACATCGGATATCACCAATTCCATATTGCTCTCCTTTGGTGCCTTCTTCTCAATAGTTTTTGATTTGGCATTTTTGGCACTATCATTACTTTCACTTGGAAATGGGTGTGGAATAGAATGGGTGGTCTATAGGGGTTAACTACCTTGTGAAAATTCTTGGAAGAAAAAGCCTCCCTTCTTTCTATACAAAAAGGTTTAGCAACTTTACCCCTTACAATTTGGTCTTCCTTAGGTTAAGTCACTTTCTTTTTCTTCTCTTCACCTTCATCTCTAAGACATGTAGTGATAGCCATTGCTTGCTTAGATTGGCTATTTGGCTTTCCTTTAGTTTGGACTTTCACTAGTTTTGCCAACTGCCTAACTTGAATTTCCACCCTTTTCATTGATGCTTCCAAAGAACCAAGCCTTTGATTAGTAGCTCCTAATTCTGGCACTAATTTGAACAGAGGAAGCCAAACTATCCTCTAATGATGATTTATTAGGCTAACTCTACACTTAGTTGGAGGATTGCCCTTGGAATTGGTTTGGCCTCTGAGATAGTTGAACTTGTTGCTGAGGCTGTTGCTGAGTATTACCCTTCCAGGAAAAGTTAGGATATATCCTCCACTTAGGGTTGTAAGTGTTGAAGAATGGTTCATTTCTTCCTCCAGATTGAAATCCTTGCAAAGCATTAACTTCCTCACTTGCAAAAGAATCAACTACAACATTGCAAATGTTAGCTCTATGACCATAAGCTCCACAGATACCACAAACACCTGAGTTGGTATAGTTTGATTTTCTTTTATTGCCAAGAACTTCACTTGCTTCATTAACTCTACAATCTACATGGTCAATTATTGATTGAAATTCACCTTATATACTCCTGCTTTCTTTCCTCTTGCACTCTTCTATTGGGAATTTGCTCCCAACATCTCAAATAGCTCTTAAGTTTCTACTGTTGTTTTCTCTCCCACAGCCTCACCAGCTGCATTATTAAATGTATTTTGACATTGTTGTGTTAGCCCATTATAGAAAAACTAGTTTAGAAGCTAGATAGGATAATGGTGATAGGGCAATATATCAAAAGCAACTTGAACCGCTCCTAGGCCTCATAAAAAGGCTCTTCTTCTATCTGACTAAAAGTGACAATTTTCATTCGAACTGTAGTCTTCTGATGGGAATAGAACTTTCTCATAAACTTATTGTAAACCTCCTTCTAGGTGCTTAAAGGATTAGAAGGTAGAGTGATCAACCATGCCTTTGCTTGATCCTTTAGAGTGTATGGGAAACTATGCATCCTTAGTTGATCTTCAATCAAACCTTGTAGTGGGAATGTATGAACAATAGAGTAGAACTCCCTTATAAAGTTGAGAGGATCTTCATTTGACATTCCGTAGAAGGATGGTAGCTAATTGAAATGGATGGTCTTCTGCTCATAGTTCTATGCTACCTCCCCTAGTCTAATGCAAGAAGTTATTGTGCCAATGATAGGCCTAGCAAACTTCTTCATTGCAAGTTGTTTATTTGCCATGTCTTCTTTTTCCTCTTCTTCCTTTTCTAACCAAAATTCCCTCTATTCTTCTTCTTTTTCTTCTTTTTCTTCTTTTTTTTCTTCTTCTCCTCCTCCTAGTAAAATTTCTCACTTATCTTCTAAACAATACTTAAATTCTTCCCTGGTCTTACCTAGTCCTTTTGTTCACTCAATGGATATTGTTTATATAAGGTACTAGCTCTCCTTCTTGAGATCTTTTACCTTGTATAAATCAAGAAAAACACTAGAGAAATACAATTAAAAGCACATGTTCACTATAACAAAAGAAAAAGGCTAAAACAAAATTTTAAATTAACTATATTTTCTTAATTTTCTTAAATTCTGAACACACCAACAAAAACAAAATAAATAAACAAAAAATAAATAACAAAACAAATAACAAAAATAATTACACTATGCCTTTAGTCTTCCCTGGCAATGGTGCCAAAAACTAGTTATACCTAAATCAGTCCTAATTAATCTAGGCTCGGGCAACTACTTGCAAGTATACAAGGCTATGGGTAAGACACCTAAAGGTCATCTCTCAAGAAAGACTATGCAAAGGTTGTGTGATTATGAACAAATAAAATAAAATAAAAAGCCTAAACACTCTAGTCCAATTTTTTATAGTGAATATTGAAAATTAAATAGCAAACAATTTAATTAAACTAAGCAAATAACTTCAAATTTAACAATCAATTTAAGGGTCTAGGGTTCAGATTCATTCAATCAACCTCCTATGTTGGGCTAATTATTGGAATGAATTATTTTGCTAAATTAATAATTAATTATAGGTTTCGAGTTTGTTAACTCTCCTATTAACTTATTATAACCTAATAAGAATAAATTTATTAATTACTCAACATTTAAATAGGTAATACATTTTTTATTCATACCTAATCCTTAATTGAATTTAATTATGGTCTTTGTGAGGTCTCACCCGAGCACCGACTCAGTCCGTTAGAGGAAATCGGGATGCTCATTCGAGTTTAGACTCACGTTGGAACCCTCGAGTTTGGATTTAGTTGATTTTGAAAATAGTTTTGGGAGTCGCCACTTTAATTTTATTTAGTCAAGAAAACATTAAGGAAAAAAACACAAATTGACGCCAATTTATCAATTTTGTAATTAATTTACCCAAGAATAAAAAAATCACTATTCTTCGAACCAAGTTTGAGCTCAGGGACTAGGTTGTTGGTTAAAAATAATCTAAATTTGGCTCTTAAGTTTAATTTGACTTTTAAAAATTAATTTCATAGATAACAAATATTATATGACAATATCATTATTAATGTATGATTATGGTATGAATGCAATGAGAAGATTAAAATAAAACATTCACAAATTACATTAAAAAGGGGAAAGGATATTGATCGAGATTTGGATTTGAGGTTTGGATTTAGATTCCAAACATGCCTACGAATGGGGATCAAAATCTGCATAGTTCATTCCATGATTAAGTGGAGGGGTTCAGGGGTTTATCAGATTGATTGATTTGGCTTGGGTTTGTCACTAAGAAGAAAAGGCTGATACCTTGCTTTTGTCGGATGGAGGTTTTTACCAGATCGAAGTTCCATTTTGTCTAGACCAAGTGATTGGATTGATTGGGAGATTAATTATTTAATTAATTAAAATGATTAATTAACTAATTAATATAATGAAAATGGTGGATGGATTAATTAATTAATTTGGATGAAAGGTAAGTTAAGAAAATGATTAATTTTGGAGGATTAATTAATTAATTAAAAGGATTAATTAACTAATTAATATGATAAAAAGGGTGGATGGATTAATTAATCAAAAAGATTAATTAATTAATTTGGATAAAGGGGAATTTAAGAAAATGATTAATTTTATTTTAAAAAAAGTGATTAATTAATTGAGTGATTAAACAACAAGAATTTTAGTTAATTAAAAAGATTAATTAACTTGGTTAGGGTGAGGTAATTAATTAATTAAAAAGATTAACTAATTAATTAGAGAGTGATTGGAGGGAGAAGAAGAGAGGAAATAGAGGATAGCTATCAACTCTAACTCAAGGTGTGTTTGAAATGAGGAAATGAAGGGCTATTTATAGGAAAAATGAGGTGAGGGTGATATGAGAAGTAAAAATGTGAAAAGACGAAAAGGATAGGGCTAAAAAATATTAAAAAATGAAAAACAAAGGGCATTTTTGGAAATTGGACTCAAACGCAACTACTGCGTGTTGGAAGCGCAGTGGGCCGCATGCTGGAAGTGCGGTGGGCCGCGTAAGACAAATGTGGCTATTGCACTATGCACCTCCATAGACGCAAAGCAGTGCTAGGTTTTGATGTAGCTGGCTTTTTTTTCTTTTTTCTTTTTTCTTTTTTAGGAATTGTTTGGTTTGGGTTTTAGAAAATTTAGATGTCTGGATAGCAATGTAACTAAGGCTAAAAAAAAAAATTTCTTTCGAGGGCACTACCCTTGAACCCCCATATGCTAACTGGCTAACAAGACCACCATAACGACTCTGCATAGTACATTAAATTTAGCAGGTGCTAAGGTACGGTTAGATGATAAGAGTGCAAAATTAAGGGTTCACAACTGCCCCTCATCAGAATTGGCTTTGAATTAAAGGTAATTCTAATGATGGTGAATGTTGAGAAGAGGTGCCATGTTAGCTTCTAGACTTAGGTGTTCTTGTCAAGTCCTTTAGGTGGAGGCTCTCTAGGATAAATGAGGTTTTATCAATGGCTATCAGTCAGGCCTTGACGTTGGATGCAAGTATGGTCTTAGTGAATTTCATTTAAGGCTATCTGTTTAGCCCTAATGTTAGAGATAAAGAATGACCTAGGGTAAATCTCAATCAAGGCTATCTATTCGGCCTCAATGTTTGAGGTAAAGATGATTTGAGTAAATCTCAATCAAAACTATCTATCCAGCCTTAATGTTGGAGGTAAAGATGATTTGGAGAAATCTCAATCAAGGCTATTTATCCAACCTTAATATTAAAGGTAAAGATGATTTGGGTAAATCTCAATCAAGGTTATCTGTCCAGCCTTAATGTTAGTAGTAAAGATGATCTGGGGTAAATCTCAATCAAGGCTCTCTGTCCGGCCTTAATGTTGAAGGTAAAGATGATATGGGGTAAATCTCAATCAAGGGTATTTGTCCAGCCTTAATGTTAGAAGTAAAGATGATCTAGGATAAATCTCAATCAAGGCTATTTGTTTGGCCTTATTATTAGAGATAAAGATGATCTGGGGTAAATCTCAATCAAGGCTATTTGTCTAGCCTTAATATTGGAGGTGAAGATGATCTAGGGTAAATCTCAATCAAGGCTATCCATTTGGCCTTAATATTGGAGGTAAAGAAGATTTGGGATAAATCTCAATCAAGGCTATCCTTCCAGCCTTAGTGTTCAAGGTAAAGATGATTTGGGTAAAAAAGGTGGAAAGTGGAACCATATGGGTGTCTAGGTGATTGTTTCTAGATATTTATGAGTGGAAAAGAATTTTAGACAAGATAATTTAGTGAAAAAAGAGCCTCGACCTATAGCGAGTTGGCTCATGAGATTCTAACAAGATTTTGGTAAATGGAGAGCCTCGACTTATGGCTAGTCGGGTAAAGATATTATGAAAAGATTTCGATAAGAGAGTCTTGGCCTATGCCGAGTCGGCTTGACAAATTCTAAAAATGTCTTGATAAAAGGGAGAGTCTAGGCCTATGGCGAGTCAGCTCAAGAGATTCTGAAAAGATTTTGATAGAAGGAGAGCCTCAACCTATGGCAAGTCAACTCTATAGATTTTGAAAAAATTTTGATTTTACTAAAAAAACTTAGGCTTCTAAATGTGAGGGGTCAGGCTTTTTGGAAGGCTCAAAGGAACTTTGTTGGGAGTAAAGAGACTCTAAAAGTCACACTTTGTTGATTAGATCTGGAAAGGTATCATTTAGCTTTAAGGAGACACTGGTTAGCTTTAGGAGGTATCGATGAGGCTATTGGCGTAGCTTATGCATGATTGCAGATGATCGCATAGATGTTGGTACACAAATGATGCGTGTATGTTTTAAAATTCACAGACCTCTTATTTGACTTCTATGCCATGCATGATTTGTGATGATGTCTATAATGGATGATTGCATGGATGCATAACGGTGGATTCACGAGTTTACTTTGTGAATGCGATTCGCATGCAATGTTGACTCTTAAAGTAGCATGCAGTTGCAAGATGATTATTTTGATTTTTTTTTTATGGATTCCTAGGATTGCTCTAGGAAGGTCTAACAATTCTACGATGTTTTTGAGTGATGACAATGATGGGCAATCTGGACCCTAAGTAGAAAGGCGTTCATACAAGCAACATGCCTTAAACCAATGGCTAGTTATCTAAAAAGGTGATTTTTAGGAAGGTACCCTATTAGAAGGCAATAATTCAGCTATTTTGACATAGGCTGGGGCTTGGCACGACAATGGGATAGTAGGGTTAATCTGTGATGGATTTAGCAAACGAGTGGCTTATTTTAGGTCTAGAAGGAAAATTATCTATTTTAAGCTTCCCAAGGCTTTGGAGGAAGAATTAGTTCTAGTCGATGCTTTACCCATGGTTTGACTTTGGAAGCTTATGGCAATGAGGGGGCTTATAAGTTAACATATATGACAGAGACTTATAGTTCACTCCATGTGGCCCAATGTTTCTTTTTGTGCTCCTGACCTAGCTGGGTCGCTTGGGCAGTTAATTAAGGAGTCTAGGGTTTGGACTTCTTTTAGGGTTTAATTTTGGTTTTGTCAAGAGGTTTGAACAAATGGGTTGGTAGGTATTAGGATTCAATTAATCTTGGCTCTAGTTTTGGTCTCAATATGATAGGGTTTTAGTTACAATGATAAATGGCTTGGTTAAGTTTGGAAAGTTCACTTGGATTTTAGAGATCAGGTTTCCTTTAAGTAGATGAGAGGGGCATGCTTTAACTTTGGTTCATAGTGAGACCCTTCGAGTGGCTTGCTTTCATCAAAGAGCTAGAGCTTTGGAAATGGGAGGTAGGCTTCCTCTATTGGCATGGGATTTGAAGTTGGGGCTTTTAGAAAGTGTACATGGCTTTCAAGAAAGTGGGTTATGGGCTTCCAGCACATGGCTTGGGCAATGCAAATTTTGATTTCTACCAAGGGCTTTAGCTTTATGGTTGTTCCTTTTTTTTTTTTTTCAATGCTTCATAGAAAGGAAAGAATGCATTATCTAAGCCAAAAAGGCTTTTAGGGATAATGCTTTTTGGGTTCAATTGGAATGCAAAGAGGTCAAGATGAACTTTTAGGAAATGAAGGAGAACCATCTGATTTGGGTCTTTTGGTGACTCAAGCACTTTGATGGGAAAACATGACTTAGAGATCTTACCCTTAACAAAAGGTGATGGACCAATCAAAGCTTGCTCAAACAAATATGAATGTCTTTAAATGACATGCTCCTAATGACGGGTAAGGGCAACTTTATTTATGACGACTGATATTTAACTTGAAAACTTTCTTTACCCTTTGAATGATTAAAGGAAGAAGAAAGGGGTGACATAAAGAAGAATGACTTTGAGGAGGATAAAATTATTTGACTACTCATGAGGATAAATTATTTAGACTGACTCGATAGATTCAAATGGATTTTGACAAGACTCAAAATAGAATCTAATTTGAATGACACACCATTCCTCTCTCTCTCTCTCTCTCTCTCTCTCTCTCTCTCTCTATGGAGAATAGGTCTATGTAGTTCTTGCTACAATTTGGGAAAGAGTTAGGCATGACAATCTTGCTAGCCTTTTGTTCTATTTTGCAGCTTCTCATTGGGCCTTTTCCCATCTTGGCAAATTGACTATTTCAAAACTTGACATTGCTCTTCTTCAATCTTCTTTGTGAAGTGATCTTCAGTCATTAAGATGTTCTCATACTCGGTCAAGGATTTAAGATTTGATTGCTCCAAATAAACAGCTAGTCATGCTCATCCCTTGATGCGCACAATAACTTTAAAGTTGAGTTCTAAGAGCTATTCCATCTTCAATCTTTACTTTGGGATGATGTTATCATGTAATGTAAGAAAAAATTTATTATTATTATTTTTTTTTTCTTCTTCTCTTCTCTTTCTCTCTCTCTCTCTCTCTCTCTCTTTTATGGTGTACCATTCAAGCCAGATTCAAAAAAAGAACACGAGATATAATATCAAAAATCTAAACTTTTATTAAAACAAATTGAAAAAGTCATTACAAACTTAAAGGATAGAAATACATGGTAAGCTTTGACTTTGACCTTGGACAATTGAGGATGAAAAGAAAAGAAACAAGCATAAGACTTAATAAACTCAAATTAAGAGAAATATTCAATAGACTTAAAAGACTCAAACTTGGACCTAAGATGACTCAAACTCAAGATTGACTGGACTCAAATTGATTGTAAGACTCAAAAAAGGGCACGTCAGCTAGGCCAATGCTCTCCTCAAAGTGCTAGTCACTAGGTAGGTTAGATGAATCTGACAATGTGTGTTCTCGCTTGAGATTGATGATGTCCCTAAGGTTGATAGGTATATTGGGTACCAATTCTGGAGGGAGGATATCTCCATTGTCAATAAGGTCTTGTATTCGATGCCTTAGATTTTTTCACATCTCGATTTTGTGCCCAGCTCCTTGGTGGTACTTACAATATTAATTAGGTCTATAGTTTTTAGATGTATGGATAGAGGGTGCTTTCAGCTTTAGAGGCTTAACCAAGTCAGCTTCAAAGGCCATCTTATAAACCACGCTTAAGGAAATTCCCAAATCAATGAACTTTCTTCTCTCTAATTTATAGGATTGGTGGTTGGTGATGGTAGCTACCTCTTTTCCTTTTTGCATGGATGAGATAATTAGAGTGATAGCAAAGGATTACTATTCTAGCATCTTTTCTCAAATGTGTGAGCTTACTGCACAGTGAAAAAGATTCAAGGAAGGAGGAAAGTTGACTTTGGTGTTTGGTGGCATGAGATTTTTTATCAGATCAATAACAGGAATTAGGTTAGCAAGAGTGTCTAAGGTTAGCTATGTGGTATTTTTACACACTTGTTTATCATGGGCAAGGCCAACGATAGGAGTTTGTACAGTTGCAGCAACAAGACCAAAAGCGGTGTTGATTGAAAAAAAGAGAGGTGTCAAGCTGATTGACCATAGAAAGAGCTATAATTTGGCTAGATCAAGATGGATGCACTGGAAATTGAGTCAATTGGATTTGACTTAGATTGGTTTGCAAAATGAGAATCATGAGATATGATTGAAGGATTTGAATGCATAGACTACCTTTGGGAGCATAGGGCTTTAGTGAGCTGAGCCAATGCTTTGTTGAAGCTAACTTGTTGAGCAGTCAGGGCTTTGTTAAATTTGGTTTGTTGGGCGGCTAAAGCATTATTGAAATTAGCTTGTTGAGCATCAAGGGCAGAGGTGAGTATGGCTTGGAAATTTTCCTCTTGCCTTTTGAGGATGCTAGTGAAAAATGCATTCATGATGTCTCGGTTAAAAGAGTAGGCCATTGGTACCTTTAAAGCAAAAAAAAAGGGTAAGTGTATGAAAAAGGCATGAAAAAATGATGAAAGGATGCAAATTTTAAGGAGAAAAAAAGACTTCCTAAGGTGTTTTGGGCCAAACATTTTAGGCTTAAGGTGTTTGGGGTAATAATTATTCATTAGGTCAAAAGTATTGGGCTTTAAAGATCAGGTCTTAGATTGGGAGCAAAAAGGTTTTAAGCTTAAGGATTAGGACTTATGTCGGGCCAAAAGTTTTTGGGCTTAAGGATTTGGGGCTCAAGTTAGGGGCCAAAAGGTTTTAGGCTTAAGGATTAATTTGGGCTTGAGGATTAGGACTTAGGTTGAGACCAGAAGGTTTCAGGCTTAATAAGGGTTTGATATCTTAGAGTGTTTAAGCATGGGTATTGGTGTTTTGATTTAAAGGTTTTGGGCTTAAGGTGATGGTGTTGCCAATAGTTTTAGTTTTGAGGGAGGTAATGAGCCAAAAGTCTTGGGCCAAAAGTGTTTAAAGATTGAAGGCTGATGCTCGACTTAGTTCAAGGCATAACATAGACTCGAGGTTCTTGGTCTTATAACATGTACATATGGTCATGTTATAATGCATGCCAAAAAAGGTTCTATGGGCATATGAACAAATGTCTTTATTATGGTACATGGATCTTAGGGTTAACACTAGGGTGACTATATGCACAAAGGTGAAAGGTGGTTTGATTAAGGATCCCTATCCCACTAAAGTATCGATATACCTAATCACATATGAGGCAAGAAGCCTCGAGTGGGTTCAACGGTAATGATTGCTCATTACACCACCAAAATGATTGAGAATTCATCATGGAGTGGAATATTTTCGCTATCTCCCAACACACTTAAAGAGAATTGTCGAGCCAATGCTACTCAACATCGAAAAGTTTTCATAAAGCAAAGGCTAGGCAAGGAGCCTTTATTATCCAAAGTGATGCATAAAAGTCAAATTATACTTAATGAGCCAAATGGAGATTATTTTGGAAAAATTTATAACCAAATAGTAATCCTTTTTTTTTAAAAAAAAAAGGTGGCAAGGTCCCTAGTGGAGTCACCAACTATGAGGCCTCACCCGAGCACCAACCTGGTCCGCTAGAGGGAATGGAGATGCTCATTTGGGTTTAAACTCATGATGGAACCCTCAGATTTGGTTAATTCTGAAAATGGTTTTGGGAGTCACCACCTTATTTTTATTTAGTCGAGAAAACATTAAGGAAAAAAATCCAAATTGGCTCCAATTTATTAATTTTGCAATTAATTTACCCAAGGATAAAAAATTACTAATCCTCAAACCAGGTTTGAACTCGAGCACTAGGTTTTTGGTTAAAAATAATCTAAATTTGGCTCTTAAGTTTAATTTGACGTTGAAAAATTAATTTCATAAATGACAAATATTATATGACAATATCATGATTAATTCATGATTATGGTATGAATGCAATGAGAAAATTAAAATAAAACATTCACAAATTACATTAAAAGGGGAAAGGATATTAATTAAGATTTGGATTTGAGATTTGGATTTAGATTCCAAACGTGCCTAAGTACCCCATTGAATGAGAATCAAAACCTACGTAGTTCATTCCACAATTAAGTAGAGGGGTTTAGGGGTTGATCAGATTGATTGATTTGGTTTGGGTTTGTTGGTGAGAAGAAAATGCTAATACCTTTGCTTTTGCAGGACAGAGGATTTTACCCGATTAAAGTTCCATTTTATCGGGACTAAGTGATTGGATTGTTTGGAAGATTAATTAATTAATTAATTAAAATGATTAATTAACTAATTAATATGATGAAAATGGTAGATGGATTAATTAATTAAAAAGATTAATTAATTAATTTGGATGAAAGGTGGGTTAAGAAAATGATTAATTTTGGAGGATTAATTAATTAATTAAAATGATTAATTAACTAATTAATATGATGAAAAGGGTGGATGGATTAATCAATTAAAAAGATTAATTAATTAATTTGGATAATAGGTAAATTTAAGAAAATGATTAATTTTATTTTAAAAAAAGTGATTAATTAATTAATTAAAAAGATTAATTAATTGAGTGATTAAAAAAAAGAAAATTTTAGTTAATTAAAAAGATTAATTAAATTGGTTAGGGTGAGGTAATTAATTAATTGTAAAGATTAACAAATTAATTAGAGAGTGGCTGAAGGGAGAAGAAAAGAGAAATTAAAGAATAACTATCAACTCTAACTCAAAGTGTGTTTTAAATGAGGAAATGGAAGGGTTATTTATAGGAAAAATGAGGTGAGGGTGACATGGGAAGTGAAAATGTGAAAAGACGAAAAGGATAGGGCTAAAAAATATTAAAAAATGAAAAAGAGAGGGCATTTTTGGAAATTGGATCCAACGGGTGGCGCAGATCTGTGCCACTCAAACATGGCTGCTGTGTGTGGGAAGCATGGCCTGACAAATGCGACCATCGTGCTTTGGCAGTGCGGATCGGAGCCACATCAGATTCTAACATAGTTGGCTTTTTTTTTTTTTTTTCTAGGGATTGATTGGTTTAGGGTTTAGGAAATTTAGATGTCCAAATAGCAATGTAATTAAGGCTAAAAAAAAATTTCTTTCTGGGACACTGCCCCTGAACCCACTCCCGCTAACCAGCTAGCGGGACTACTGTAATGGCTCTGCATAGCACATTAAGCTTAGTAGGTGCTAAGGTGCGGCTGGATGATGAGAGTGCAAAATTAAAGGTTCACAGTATTGAATTTGTTTCTTAACCTTTTTCTCTACCTAAGATTAATCAAAGCTTGGCCAGACAATTAATTTTTATTAAAGCAATTCAATTAAGATGTACAAATTAATATAACCTATAATTAGCCCATTTACAGTCATTCAAAAGGAATTACCCTAACCCTATACTAGAGAAATTTAGTTCATAATTAATTTAGCAATCATCAATTCAATTAAATAAATAATTCTAATCATAAACATCATCATGATTTATAATTAAAACAATAAAATAATTGAACTAATATTAAGATTAAAATAGAATTGAAAATATTGTACTTGATAGGTCATAATTCCTCAAAATTCTGATCTTAATCCTCAAAGCAAGCAAACCAATAAAAATTGAAGAAATATCCAATCTATAGTTGGTTGATTGATCCAAAACAAAATATGTTGTGCTAAACTAATTATTTTTACGTTTTTCAAAGAAAATGAATCGAAAGCCTAAACAAATGTCTTGTGTCTACCTTTTTCTTCTGATGGTAGCCAAAAGATTGCTTAAATAGCAATGATGAAAACACCCTTGTTTATAATGAAAATACTCTTTTTCATTGAAAACACCCTTTTTTCGTCTTGAAAATACCCTTTTTCAAGTTTAATCTTATGCTATATACCCTTTTAAGAACATTCTCATTCAAATATCCTCATAACCTACACATAATAAACACCATAGCAACTAACAAAATAACATAAAAATGGCTAAATTAAGCTAAATAATAAACAAATTAACCTAATAAAACTATGACAAAATACAACATAACATATATTACTATTTATCATTATAATTTGTCAAAATGATATATATATATATATATATATATATATATATATATATATATATATATATATATATAGAATTTTTTAGAGCTTACCATATGGCATGTATTTAAAAATTTGACATGCTTATATAGTACGCAAATGGCACAAAGAACCTATTATAATATGACACTTGTAATTAACTATAAGAGAACTTCTTAGAACTTGCCACATGACATGTATTTAAGAGCTTGACTTGCTTATATAATACACAAATAGCACAAAGAACATATCATAATAAGATATGGGTAATTAACTATAAGATAATTATTTTACATATATTTCTAAATGAATTTTATCAACATATTATTTAATGCTAATGGATAATAAAAAATAAATGATTGATATTAATTCAATTAACATATCTTATTGCAATTCAATTAATACATCTTAATATAATAAAATTATAGTTACAATTGTTGGAATCATAAAATGCTTACACTATTCGTTCTTTCCCCTCTTGCTTTTATATGTGCATTTAAGTCATTAACTATAGGACTATTTAACTTCTTTTATTAATTTGGAAAAAACTCATTAATTACTATCATCATTTGTTTGCAATCGAAATAAGTCTTACAATAATTGAAATTCATGGAGCTATTAAAGTTTAGAAAATTATTAATATGTAACTAAAATTTCTTAATTTCTACTAGCACTTGAATATGTGTTCTTTCCCTTTCTTCTTTTATATATAAATGTTGATTTGTTATTGTAAAATTATTGTTACTAAGTGCTACTACATTAACTATTTATAAGTTACAATATTTATGAATAATTAATTCTTATAAAATAATAAATGATTTATGAATGATTTTAGCAAAATAAAAAAATAATTCTCATATTGCCACAATAATTATTTATAAAAGTTACAATTTAATTATGAATAATTACACTTTAATGTATAATTATTATATATACATAATTACTTAATGATAAATATAATTGTGATAATTGTACATAATTTAGTTTTGCTACGTGGCATATATTCACCACATGTTATTTTTTTTGTTGATCCATATGATAAGCAAACAATTATTATTACTTAATGAAATTCATAACCTAAATTTTAGGACACTAAATATATTATAAATATGTGAAAATTAATATAAGCCATTCAAAAAAATAATTCTATAATCAATAATGTATATAATCAATAATGTAAATAAGCCTAGAAACAACTATTATTACTTAATGAAATTTGTAATTTAAATCATTATGACAATTAAATATATTATAAATATAATTGTGATATGTAACCTAAATCATAATGTAATTTTCAATTGTTAGCCATTACAAGTTATTTCTTCCTTTGAATTTTGCTAATTTCATTTCTTTTCTTTGCCTATGTAATTATCTACATATATTTTTTCCCCTTTTACACATCCACCTTTAATTTTATTGTCCTCAAAGTAACACTACAAGATATTACTGAGTCATTGACTCAAAATTCAATTGGTAAAAATAAATAATCAATCAGTAAATCAAGATACTGACTTATTACCAACTAAATATAAACATTGGTATAACACTGGTTGGTAAAACAATACTGACTGAATATAGTGTTGGTCGGTAAATTTACTAACCAAAAATCCATCAGTAAACATTATAATATAATCAGTAAATGTGTTGTAGAAATGGATATTATAATATGAATCTAGTCAGAAAATAGCCAGTAAATTAAGTAAGATAATAATAAATAATTATACTTGATCGAAAAATTGGTCTCAACTATAATTAAATAATAAAAAATAATTAAGTTCTATCAGTAATCCATCGATAAATTAGTTAAAAATAATTAATAAATAGTTTCAATAAGCAAAATGGTCGGTAAGATTTTAAAAATAATAAAAAAATAATTATTTTGGTCTACAAAGCAGTCAGTATGGTATTAAACATTAATAAAAAAAAATTATTATCTCAGTCGGCAAAATGGTTGGTAATTGTTGATATTTATTTTTTTAATTTTACAAATATAAATATATTAAGTGTATTAAATTATAAATAAAAAGAAAATGTTATATAATAAATTATATTAAAAAATATAATTCAATATGAATTAAAATCATATATATATAATAAAAAATATTAAAATAATATTCACATATATGCAATTTAAATACAAAAATTATATACAAAATTTACATACAAAATTTACATTTCATTATATACAGAATTTACAACAAAATTTCCAAAATTTCAAATAAAAATTCCAAAATTTCAAACAAAAATTAAAAAAATAAAAAACTCAAAAATTTCATATATACATTCTGAATTTTTAATTTTTCAAACAGACACAACTAAATAATTAAAAAATTAAAATAACAAAAGAGTACGCAAATAAAATCAAAATAAATTAAAAAGTGCAAAAACTAAGTTAAAAACACAGAAAAAATATAATTAAACTACACACACACAAAAGTGCAAAAACTATGTTAAAAACACTTCCCTGATGGACGGACAACAATAAAACCGATAGATGAATAGACGAACTAGCCACAGCGAGGATAGTAGAGCAGTAGAAATGAGAGGAACTAAAAAAGACAGAGAAGAGAGGAAAAAGAAGGAACAAATGGCTTATATATAGAGCACTTTATCGACCGAATCCCTGACTATTTATCGACTAAATTTAAATTGTATTGAATATTTTACCAACCAAATTAGCTATCGAAAGCCACGTTTTAAAAACAAATGGTCAATAATCAATTGGCAAATCTTTAAACTTTTAGTATATTTTTTAATTATAGTTACCAACTGTTTGTTTTTGACACATGGCAGTTGGTAACTAAATCGGTCAGTGACTTTTAATGCCGTCTAAAGTTTCATTCCTGACTTTTGGTTTATAGATGATCGGTAATTGGTTGAAAAAGTGTTTAATTTACAGACTGATTTACTTTTAACACTTGACATTCGGTCACTAATTCATCAGTAAATATCAATGCTCACTAAAGTTTTGCGTTGTACTTTTGGTTTATGTTTGGTTGGTAATTAGTGATAAAACGGTAGGTAAATTAACATGCTAACTATTCCTGCCAAACTCAATGACCAATTTTGTCAGTCGGTAATTTCAATTTGTATTCGATCGATAATATTTTAGTATTTTTGTTATATTTTTTAATTTCAACTATAGTCAAATATTTGGTCGATAATTACCAACTGATTCTTGCGGTCAGTGAATCGGTTATTCTTTGCAGTCTAAGAAAATAATAAAATTGGATTCTTCACCCACAAAAAAAATGCAATCTACTCTAAAAAGCTTGAAAAGTATTTGCCAATATTACTCTTCAATGTGGTAAATTCTTAAATTACTACATTTTATTTCATTATTTTTATATATTTTTACACTTTTTTCTTGCTAGACATCAAATTGCTGAGAGTGATGAGAATTATAGTCTCATTGAAAACTTAAAAGAAGATAAAGAATTCAAAATTAAAAGTTAGAATATCCAGATTGTAATCGTGACTTCATGAGCACCCAAATGATATTGTTGGATGAGAAAATAAAAAGTTCATATTTAATTAATAACATAAAGAACATATTGCTACATATTAGATTTATATTCATGATTGTGCATGTTGCCTCTATTAAGATAGTTTATCTCCACTTTTATTTCATATATTATTAATTTGTCTTTTTTGTTATCAAGCTCATTCTATGTTATATTTGTGAGATTTTAAAATATAAAAATTTAGATATAATATACAAAGTAAAATTTTATATGTATAGTTTCATGCCAATATCATATGAAGATATTTTTCATTTGTAAATTTAAAATAATAATTTAAATATAAAATTATTTTAAGTTATGCATAGCACAGACTTTTAACTACTATATATAAATAACTGGAAAAAGTTCCAACTCACCCCCTATTTTAACCAATAAGTTTCAAATCGACCCTTGCAATACTTTTTGACAAAAATTCAACTCTGAACTTTTACTTAAAATCACTTTTACCCTTTTTTTGGCCAAATTCTAGAGCGTGATAATCACCTTTCTACAAAGTCAAGTGAAGATAACAAAAATTTATCTTTTTAATGAATAAAATAATTAAATATTGATAATACGAGAAACCCACCATTGCCCTACTGCTTCTTTCTACTCCTTAATTTAATTTCAAATTCTCCCTCGAATAATCTTTGGTCTTCATTGGATTTATTGCACACATATAAAGTAGATTCTTATAATCTACATTGCTTACACCGATTGCTCAAGATCTTAAAATGGGTTTCTTAAAACTTAGTTGAATCTTTTATATTCTGTGCTCTAACCCATATGGGTTTTCTTTATGTTACCCATCTCCGCAATACTGGGTTTTCAGCGTGGAATTACCAAGTTAAAATGCCATATACCCTTCACATTATAAAGGAGTTTTTGGTGTCTCTGTAATTGATTTATTTAGAGAGAGAGAGGAAAAGAGGATCTACAAAAAATAAAAAAATAAAGAGAGAGACATCTGCAGAAAAAATATAGAGAGAGACATTTTGTATTATGAAATTGAAGCATTTGTGTTAGATTTGGTTGGTTAAGATTAGATGTGAAATTATATGAAATTTTAGTTTTTTTTTTTTTTTAGAATTTTCTTGCAAAATTGTCTTGAAATTTATTTATTTATTTATTTATTTGTTAAAAGAATTTAATTTTATTTGGGTGGGATTTTTTAGATAGCAGTGAGAGTGAAGTGAAATTAGACATTGAAAGATATGAAAGTTTCTAGTAAAGGAGAAGAGTAGCAACAAATATTATATTTGGTTCACGTGAAGATGACATATAATAATGCATAGGCTTCTTATCCACATCAGCATTTAAAGGGATAAATCTCCATTGAATAACTTTCACAAAAAGTTCACTTTATTTATTATTGAAATTGAGAAAGATGATAATTTTGATGATTGTATCAGGCTTTCTAAAGCCTTCTTGCAAGAAGTTTTTTACTTTTGAAATTTCATTGCCAAGGAAGAAAGCTGTTACTAATGCTAATTTGAGAGAGAGAATTTTATGAGTTGATGGATGAGATTTTTTTTAATTGATTTTGAATTTTAAATTTATTATTATTTTAATCTTTTTATTTGTCTGTATTACACAACATGCAAATTAGGAAAAAAAAATTGAAGTGTTTAAATGAGTCAAAAAGTATCAAGTCAAAAAGTATCGCACAGTCAATTTGAGATTTATCAACAAATACTAGAGCGAATAGGGCCTTTTCCCATAGATAAATATAATCAATTTTTATATAAATAAATATAATCAACTTTAATGTAGTGATAAAAATTATTTTTAGAGCAGAAAGTCGTCGAATTCGAAATCAAACTATAATAAATTTCCACCGTAGCCTTAAAAGGGCAAAAAGCATAGCAGCATCAAAATAAGTATATTACCAATTAGATAAAAGGCAGACAATATGACAATGATAGTGATCGAAAGTGAAAATGGCTTAAGAAGGAAGCAAAAGAATCACATTTCAGAGAACAACATGATTGGGCAGCCAAAACCCATTATCAGACAGACAACCCTAGCCAAAAGAATCCACCCATTCTCATTTATACAAAGAAATAAATTAACTTTTTTAAAAAAATAAAAATAAAAAAGAAAGAACATGATTGGACAGTCAAAACCCATTATCACTATCACACAAACAACTCCAGCTGAAAGAATCCACCCATTATCATTTATACAAGGAAAGAAATTAGCTTCTCAAAAAAAAGAAAGAACTTAAACGTATTAGTAAATTATTTTTTTTTAAATTAATCACGCAAGTAAAATTTACTAATTAATATCATGTAAATTCATATCCATTACAAAGAATATTGTTTTCTTAACAACCATATAGTGGAGCCATTTCACCATACATATCAAATTTTGAATTCATATATATACATATGGAGTAGTGGCTACTATAGTACCTTCCCATAATTTAAGAAATTAATTAATTTATTCATCTTATAGGATTGTGTATTATAACTAATACGTTGATATATTATATCACTATTAGTTAATCTATAATTTGACGTAGTAAACTAAGTTCACCTATTGTTGTATGGAAATTCATAATCATATTAAAGGACAGATAATATTAATTAAATATTCAATTTTATTTTTAAAATGAATTTTACATATTCTAATGATAAAAATTACCAATTCTAATGATAAAAATTACAAAATAGCTAAATAATATTTAAAAACTACTTTTTTATCGCATCTAAAATTGTGTTTTCTGAAAAATCTATTCAACCTCAATATTGCTCAAATACTCTAAGAAAAATTATAGTATTTCTCACTAAAATTATAAACTTTGTACCCACTAATAATGTTATATTTATGGCCAAATGAAAAAAAAAATTATAAATTTTTAATTGCACTCAAACTATTAAAAGTTGAAAAAGTAACATTTAAATATTACTATTCAAACTATTTATTATTATTATTTAAAATGGGTACGAGTGAGTTATTAAATAGCAAATAATAATAGTTTATGAAAAAAAAAACATATATAAATATAAGATTCTTGAAAAAAAAAAAAAACAAATATATTAAGAATTTAATAAGGCGTCATGTATAAATTTGGAGGGCCTTTATTAGGGATGGGTTGTCTTATCCTATAAATTCCCCTTTCTTCAAAAAGTGATGATGTTGACGACCATATAAAAATATAGTGTGACTTATGTGTCCGCAATATGTGGGAATTTTTATTAGAGATAAGGTTCAATTATGTTCCTAACATTTAGCTACTGGAGCATATTAACTCTTGTTTTTTTTCAAAATTTCAATTAGACACTTTAACTATTAAAATCTTGCAAAGTAGACACATTTTTAACGCCTAACTTGACCCCTCTCATTTTATACATTACTGGGACTCAATTTTTTATTTCTCTCTCCGACGTGGACATAAACTCTTCTCCTTCTTTCCTAAAACTCTTCTCTCTCTTTCCTAAAACTTATTCTGATATTACCGTTGGAAACACTTATTTCTATCTCTCTTTCCTTTAAAACTATTTTCCTCAAATTAAAAACCTAGAATTGGTAATTAAATTAAAATCAAAAGGCTTCTTCTTCTTCTTCTTCTTCTCCTTCTTCTTCTTCTTCTTCTTATTATTATTATTATTATTATTATTATTCGTTGTGAATGGCTTCTTCTTTGTCCGCAAGTGTAAACATGGATTTTGAGCAACTTATTATTGAATATGATTATGAAGGGCCATTGAGATATTGTAAATTTAGAAGATATGGAAGAAAACTTAAAGCTCATAGGAAGACATCATCGAGTGAAGATAACCCAGGAAGGAGATACTTTAAATGCAGATTTTGGAATGTAAGTTTTAATTTGAAATCTGCTGTGTACTTTTTTGCTTATTAGGGAGTATAATTTTTTTTATTTGTGTGTTGAATGATAGCCTAATCCGTTGAAGAACCGTTCATGTGGTTTTTTTGAATGATACGATGAACCAATGACTATGAGGGCAAAGGAGTTGTTAAATAATTTAAAGATGGAGAATGAGATGCTAAGGCATGAAATGACAGAAATGGAGAATAAAGGAAAGGGTATCATTGATGATGAAATGAGTGATTTGTGGGCAGAACTAAAGAAATTGAAGAAAGCTCATAAAAAAAGAGATGAAGAAATTATGAAGGCCAAAAGGAAAAGAATAGAAGCTTTTATTGTAGCCATTGGGTCTTGGATAATATTGTTTTATTTTGTATTGAAACATAACTAAATGGGAATATATTTTGCATGTTAGGTTTTGATGATTTTTTGGAGAATTGCTTCAAGAAATTATCCGGTGTAATGACTGCAAATTGTTAAGACTTAATTATGTAATATATTATGATTTAATGGTTTAGTATATTATTGATTAAATTTGTTTGTTACCATTATTGTTGATTCAATATTACAGGTTAGAAAATTTAAAAAAATAAGGTTTAGCTTATTTTTGTGTTACAATTGTGATGCTTTGGCGAGAAAAGGAAAAATAAAAACAAAGCTTATTTAAGGCACTTGAAAAGATCATGAAACCTGTAATAAATGGCATATCTGTGCCTATAAAATTAACGTCACTACACAATGTTGAATTCACAGTTTTTTACAAAAAAAGAACGTAATAATAATCACCCAAAAAATATCTTGAAAAGTTCCTATGGAACTTGAGCCACAATATATTAAGGTTCAGTTCCTATTGGAACTTCTACAAATTAGAATAATCAGTGCATCAATTTGCCCCAAGTTCAACTTCATAACATCCATCAACAAAATAATTAACATGTCCAAAAAACAAAATTGAAATAAATTCATTAATTAGGATGCATTCTTCTTTTTGTAATGATTTTTTTTTTCCAATTAGGCCGTCTCTCTCAACCTCCAATTGTCTTCTAGTAATGCTTGGGCCTCCTTGCCATTGTAGTCCTAATGGCCTAAATGACAGGTCAGTTGCATAAGTGACCTGTGATCCACCACCAATGAAGTTGATATTCCTTGAGTTGTCGCTTATCGATTTCCTATTCCTTGTCTTGCTAATCTCTCTCTCATTAGGTATAGGAAATCTTGTGATAGGATCTGTGTCCTTAATTGAAGGTTGAATTCTAGCAACAATCACCTTTTGAGTAGACATACCAGGCTACATACACAAAATGAAAAAAAAAAAGAATCAACCAACCAACAGCCTTCATTCACTATCCAAAAATGTCAATTTAAGTTGAAATCCAAGCATACTTACATTGAATATTGTTTGGCCAGTCAATTTATCAACCATAACACCAAAACCCCTAGGAATGGGCCTAGTACCTTGTGAAGATCCATCAAGGGCAGACATGATAGGAGTTTGTCTTCTTCTTTGTTGTTATTTGACCCTTGGTGGCTAACTACTTGATGTCTAACTATTTAAAGCTTCTTGGTGGCTTGTTCTTGGTAGCTCACTTCTTTGTGATTGAGCATGTTTGTTTGTTGCTGTGTTCTGACTGAGTGGTGAAGTAGGCCCATGAGAATCATTTGTTCCCTCTCTTGGTGCCTGTTAAAAAATTAAAACAACTATAAGTATAAATAACCTTATCATTGACTACAAAAAAATCTAAGGAAAAACAACTAAAATTATGGATACTGACTTTGTTTTGCTGAGACATATCCTTCTATTGTGCCCCTCTTGTTGACATATGCCACATTTTTGTTGCTGACCTTTTCTGCTAAGTTTGGTTGGGATAGTATTACTATTGGGCCCATTACTTCCCTTCATCCTCTTTTTCCTTGGTCTACCAGGCATCTTCTTAATTGGTGGAGGTTTTATGCCTTCATATCCACTATATCATCCATTGCACCTTAATTCAAAAAACAAAAGGATAATTCAGAATGCTAATTGGAAACAAACAATCACAATTATTAATTTAACTAAAATTAATTACAAACAATTACATATTAAAACAAATTAAATACATAATGACTAGATTTTTTAAGCAACCTCAATTTATCATTGCACAGTAAACTTATAATTTTCATTTCATAAATCCCTAATCTCTCATTAGCTAGTAAACCCTCAATTCCAATTACAAAAGCCCTAAATTCTTATTACCCAGTTAAATCCAATTTCAATTTCAAAAATCACTAATTTTTCAATTACACACATAACCCCTAATTTTATTTTTAAAAGGTTCTAATATGTCATTACCCATAAAACTCCCAGTTTCAACAATTAAATCCCTAATAATTTCAATACCCAATAAAACCTACATGAAATTCAAAATCCTTAATTGTTTAATTAATAATTATACACTCGATAACAAATTTTTAATTGTTTAATATAGTCAATATAAACTCAATATCTATCTGTCGTCAATATACCCTACATTTGGACCATAAACTTGGAATAATCAAACAAAGGAGAAGAAAATAGAATATAAAAATTTAAACTTTATACCCCTCATGCATCCATAAAAATGAACCCCACATGTACTAACACTAATAGAACCAACTAAGCTTGTATAATGACGTACCTTTAACAAGTGTATTTCAGTTGATGTTGGCCTTTTCAATTTTCAATTATGCAAGGTTAGCTTTTGCTAATCATTTGAGAAAAAAATGGATAGATAGAGAGAAGCAACGAAGCAGAGAGTACTCAGAGCTAGAATTCTCACACCACAGAGATAGAAAGCGTACAGATAGAAGTAATTAGGGTCTATTGAGAGCGTGGTTAATTTTGACGGTCTACTCTTCTATCTGCTTAATTAATTAATCTGTTTATGTCTATGTAGGAGAGAGAAATAAAAAAAAAATGAGCCCCATTAAATTCTAGAAAGCTTTAGTTACTCAAGCATTAAAAATGGGCCTACCACTACAAGAAAATCACAGTTTACTGACAAAATTTACCGACAGAAATAATTTCGTTAGTAAATTTATTAAATTACCGACAGAATATCGACGATACATAAAAATTTTCTTTTTTTTTTAATTACCAACAAACTACTGACGGTTTACTAACAAAAAATTACTGACTATAAAATTTTGTCGCTAAATAAGGTGCAAAAAAATGGTGCAAAAAATTAGCAATAATTTACCGACTAAAATTTTGGTCGGTAAATTTACCGACCAAAATTTTAGTCGGTAAATTAAAAGGCAAAATTTTCTTTAATTCAATTATAAAAGTTTTCTAATTTACCGACAATATTATTCCGTCGGTAAATTTACTGATCAATTTTTCAGTCGGTAAATTAGAAAACAAAATATTTGTCGAATTTTTTTTTGAAATTGCCGACTAAAATTTTGGTCAGTAAATCTACCGACCAAAATTTTAGTCGATAAATTAAAATACAAAACTTTCTTTAATTCAATTACAAAAGCTTTCTAATTTACCAATCATATTATTCCGTCAGTAAATTTACCGACCAATGTTTTAGTCGATAAATTATAAAACAAAATATTTGTCGAAAAAATTTTTGAAATTACCGACTCAAAATTTTAGTCGGTAAATTAAAACGCAAAATTTTCTTTAATTCAATTACAAAAGCTTTCTAATTTACCGACCATATTATTCCATCGGTAAATTTACCGACCAATTTTTCAGTCGGTAAATTAGAAAACAAAATATTTGTCGAAAAAATTTTTGAAATTACCGACTAAAATTTTGGTTGGTAAATTTACTGACCAAAATTTTAGTCGGAAAATTAAAACGCAAAATTTTTTTTAATTCAATTACAAAAGCTTTCTAATTTATCGACTAAAATTTTAGTTGGTAAATTTACCGACCAATTTTTCAGTCGGTAAATTAGAAAACAAAATATTTGTTGAAAATTTTTTTGAAATTATCGACTAAAATTTTGTTTAGTCGGTAAATTAAAACGCAAAATTTTCTTTAATTCAATTACAAAAGCTTTCTAATTCACCGACCATATTATTCCGTCGGTAAATTTACCGACCAATTTTTCAGTCGGTAAATTAGAAAACAAAATATTTGTCAAAATTTTTTTTGAAATTACCGGCTAAAATTTTGGTCAGTAAATTTACCAACCAAAATTTTAGTCGGAAAATTAAAACACAAAATTTTCTTTAATTCAATTACAAAAGCTTTCTAATTTACCGACAATATTATTCAGTCGGTAAATTGAAAATAAAATATTTGTTAATTTACTAACAAAAAATTTTAGTCGGTAAATTAAAAAGCAAAATTTTCTTTGATTTTATTAAAAACTTTCCTATTTACCGACAAAAATTTTTATCACTAAATTTACCGACTAAAATTTTAGTCGGTAAATTATAAAGAATTTTTTTTTAATTTACCGACAAAATAATCTGTCGGTAAATAAAAATTTTGGAGGGAAATTTCCCTCCAAATTTTCATTTGATGTTCAAAAAAAATTACCGACAAAAATTTAGTCGGTAATTGAAAATTTTGGAGGGAATCTCCAAAATTTTCATTTGATTTTTAGAAAATAAAAAAAAATTACCAACAGAAATTTAATCAGTAATCTGTCGGCAAATGAAAATTTTGGAGGGAAATTTCCCTCCAAATTTTCATTTGAAAAATTTACCGACAAAAATTTAGTCGGTAAATAGCGTAAAAAAAAGTATAAAAAGGCTCTTCCTCATTATTTTTCCCACACTTCTTCTCTTTTCCTTTTCTTATCTTTCTTTTTTCTTATCTTTCTCTCAATTTCTTCTCTCCATTTCTCACAAATAAAATTTCTTTTTTTTTTTTTTTCTCTTTTAACTATTTCTTCATTTTTTTTTCATCACTTAATATTTTCATTCTCTTTAATACTTATATACTCTTTGTTTCATATTCTATTTTTTTTCTATTTTATTTCTTAAATTTCAAACCCTTCAATATAAAAAATCTAATAAATTTATTTCAATTTTTTTTTAGTTTTTATAATTTATTATTTATATTTCTTAAAATGTTTATAGCATAAAAAAGTGTTAATGTGATTTTTTAAAAAATAATTATTTGCTATCTTAAATTTATTTTTTTATTAAATTTTTTATATAAATTTAGTAAACAAAAAAATAAATTTAATAAATTATTTATCTTACCTTTTCGTTTTTACTCTTATTATTTTTTCTCTTAATTTTATCTTCATTTCATTCTTTTTATAGTTTTGAAATATAATTTTAATTTAGTTTTTTTAATTTAGTCATTTTTTATATTCTTTAAACTTCCTAATTTATTTTATAACTTTTTATTACTTAATTTTCATGTTCACTCTAAAAATTTTAATTTTTTAAATTATTATTCTTATTTTTTGAAGAATATGTATTTAAAAAAGAAAATAGAATTTTACCGACAGATTACCTACAAAATATTTTATTTTTTAAAAATTAATTTACAAAATTACCGACGTATTACCGATAAAATATTTACTTTTGAAAAATATTTATTTAAACTTTACCGATGAATTACCGACTAAATATTAGTTGGTAAAAATGTTTTTCTGCCAATATTTTATATATTTACCGACCCAAACTTATCAATTACCAACGGAAAATATAGTCGGAAAAACATAGCGACAAAATAATTTACTAATTTACCGACCAAAATTATATTTTACCGACTATATTTTTAGTCGGTAATTTGTTGAGCCGACTATTCTTTACAAATTTGCCGACAAAAATAAGACAGTATACTGACAAAAATATCCGTTGGTATTTACCAACTATATTGTATTCAGTCGGTATTTTTTTTACCGACAATGAAAATACCGACTAAATATTATTGTCGGTATATGGTCGGTATTTATAAATACCGACTAATTTTCTATGTTTACCGACAAAAAATTTAATCGGTATTTAGCGCTTTTTTTGTAGTGTACTGCGCAGGATTTTAATAGTTAATATGCTCCAGTAGCTAAATGTTGAGGATATAATTGAATCTTAACTCATTTTTATTGTGGATTTTTAATTTTTTAAATATTTTTAATATAATAATATTATTTATTATTATTATTAAATTTAAATATTATATTTTAGTAATTTTGGAATTTAATGTAAACAAAATATGCAGGCTACATTTATTATATGGCTTTTTCTATAATACACCTATTGTATTAATAAACCACCTATTTTTACCTGCTATAAGAGGTTAAAAGGTGATTAGCTAATCAAGGTTAAATAGGCCTCTTGAACTTATTGCAGATTCTACTTAAAGAAATAGGATTGTCATGTTAAATAAATAAATTTAAAAAAAAAAAAAGAAGAAGAAGAAGAAGAAGATGATGAAAAGAGCTAAAGGTCTTCTATTCTTAAAGAAAAGATGACTTTAGCTCAATAATTATTAAATTAACCATATGTCTACCATTATCAGCTATTAAACAAATGTTTGAGTTAGTATCATGCCAAATAAATTTAATTAATTTAGTTTTGGGGTGTTAAATTGAGATTAAAAGTATTAGTTTAATATAAAAAATGTTTTTGAGATTTGTCCAAATTAAATATTTAGATAACTTTTACAAATAATTATTAGCATATATAAATAAGTTTTTTTAATTTGAAATTGGCTCGACATATTGAAATTGAGTTTATTGATGTAAAATTATCAATTTTTAAAATAATATTAAACATTTTTATTATATTATTATTTTTTAAATTAAAAAATTTAGTATAAGCTGCACATAATAAAAGGAAAAAATAAAATAAAAGTAAAAAAAATCTGGTCGTCCGTTCTTAAAATGAATTTTAATTATTTATTATTTTTATTTAAATGGATATGAATGACTTATTAAATTAATTATAAAAAACATATTTTAAGTAAAATCATATTGGTAAATTAAAAAAAAAATCCCAAAATTTGTATTTGATACAGCATGTTATCTCTTTTAATACAAAGAGATTAAAACTTTGACTCAAATATTATCTATTTCAATACAAACATAAACTCGGCGTTTCAATTGTTAATTTTTTTAGTATATTATTATTTACATTGTATGAGAAAATTAAATATGGTATAATCTAAACACAATTAAAATACAAAAATAGAAAAAAAAATTGTAAATTGGTCTTCCATTCATTAAAAATTGGATGACCAATATAAGCATATTAAATTTTTTATTTTTTCTTTTAATTATATTTAGATTGTAACTATTTTTTATTATTATTTAAAATGGATATAAGTGGCTTACTAAATTAATAATAAAACACATATTTTACGTAAAATCATTTTGGTAAATTAAAAAAAATATATATTCCAACCTTTATATTTGACTCAAAGTGTCATCTCTTTTTAATAGAAAGAGATGACACTTTATGTTATCTATTTTAATATAAATATAAACTATTTATTTCAATTGTTAAATTTTTTAGTATATTATTATTTTTCTTGTATGAGAAAATTAAATATGGTATAATCTAAATATAATTAAAAATAAAAAATAGAAAGTATTATAAATTGGTCGTCCATTCATAAAGAATTGGACGACCAATATAAACATATAACAATTTTTTATTTTTTACTTATATTTAGATTTTAATTATTTATTATTATTATTTAAAATGGATATGGATGGTTTATTAAATTAATTGTAAAACACATATTTTACATAAAATCATTTTGTATTTGACTCAAAATGTCATCTCTTTTAATACAAAGAAATGATATTTTAATTCAAATGTCATATATTTTAATACAAATATAAAATTTTAATTTCAATTGTTAAATTATTTACTATATTATTATTTTTCTTATATAAGAAAATTAAATCTAAACTCAATTAAAAATAAAAATAAATAGAAAAAAATTGTAATTAAATTGGTCGTCCATTTATAAAGAATTGGACGACCAACATAAGCTTATTACAATTTTTTATTTTTTTATTTTAATTATATTTAGATTTTAATTATTTATTATTAATATTTAAAATAGATGTCAGTGACTTATTAAATTAATTATAAAATGCATATTTTACATAAAATCTTTGTGTTTGAGACAAAGTGTCATGTCTTTTAATATAAAGAGATGAAACTTTGACTAGGGGTGTACACGAGACGTGGGAATCCCAAACCGAATTGATTATTCAAACCAAAAATAACCATATATTAAAAATATCTAAATACCCGAAAAAGATCCGAACTGTACCAAACCGAAATTAGTATTATGGTACGGGACCGGATATGGAAGCTACCCCGTACCAGATAACCAAACCGAACCAAATCGATTTCGAACCGATATTAAATACCCGATCACCGAACCGATAATAATAATAATAATAATAATAATAATAATAATATAAGTGGGTGACTGGGTCTGGGTGTGGCCGTGTGGCCCTGTGGGGCATGTGGCAGGCAACCAGCCAAGAGCCAACCATGCATACTGCATAGAGAGAGAGCTATAGACACTAGACAAACGGACATAGCAAAGAAAAAAAAATGTTAACCTAACCTAATCTTACTGACCCGCCACCAGAGAGAGAAAATCTCTTATTCCCTAGAGTTTGGATTCTGCTGTCTTCCTCTTCCATTGCAGCCTCGCAAGCCAGGAGAAAACTCTATTCTCTTCTCTCTTCTCTCTTCTGATCTTCTCTTTTCTTTCTGAGTTTCTAGTAATCCAGTAATCCTAACCCTAAATTCCATCCTCAATCCGCAGTCAGAGAGAGAAATCCTCAGTCATTTGTCACCCTCAGGTCTATCCCTTTCATTCTTCCTCTTTTATTCTCTCTTCACTCAACAGTCAGCATTATAATCCTAATTTCCATTCCAAATACTGTCATTAGAGATTTGAAGGACGAGAAGAAATCGAAGGAAGTTAAGAAAAATTAAGATCTACAAATAGATTTGAAGGCTAATTAAAGGTTAGTGTATTTACTTTGTGAACTTGTGTGATATAGTGACATATGTATGATATGTGTGGTTTCTGTGTGTGCTTCTATGAATATGTGAAAGGGTTTTGATTTTAAAATCAGGGCTTTTAATTTTGGGGTTTTCAATTTCTCAAATTAATTAGGGTTTCAAATTTTATAATTACGTTTTTAATTTTTCAATTGGGGGTTCTGTCAATTGATCAAAAAACTAGGGTTTTCATGTCTTCAATTAGGGATTTACCATTTTGATTATAAATTAGGGTTTTCAATTATTTAATTGAGGGTTTCTGTAATTGATGACAAATTTAGAGTTTTCTATTCATAAATTTAGGATTTTTGCAATTGATCTATTCGTAAATTTAAGGTTTTTGCAATTGATTAAAAAATTAGGGTTTTCTATACTTGAATTAGGAGTTTCTATAATTGATTAAAGAATTAGGAATTTCTATTCTTAAATTGGGGGCTTCTGTAATTGATTAAAAAATTAGGATTGTCTATTCTATAAATTAGGGGTTTCTGTAATTGATTACAAAATTAGGATTTGTGTTTTTTAAAATTAGGTATTATGGTTGTAAATTTAATTTTTTAATATAAGTCAAATTTGACCGTTATAAATTAATAACAACTTTTCACTTTTCAACGGTAATATTTTCTATCAAAAATATAATGATAGTGTCAAGCTTACTGTTTGTGTACAACTAATAAATATCTCTATCTCTATAAATACTAAAGGAAGCATATTATATTTGCAAACCAAAATATTACATAGCTTCTAAAATCCATATTTGAAATGGAAGCGAGTTCATCAAGGTCTAGGAGGTCAAGTTCTAATAGGGTAGCCAGTTCAATTAATGGGAATACAATTAAGTTTAGAAATTAGTTCTGCCATTGTAAAAGGAAGGCTTTAGTTAAGATTTCTGAGTTTGCATCCAATCCCAGTAAACTATATTTCCATTGTGATAATTGTGGTTTTTTTAAATTTTGGGAGCCAACAATAGATGATTTTGAAATTGTTAACATATATAATAGTATGGGCAACAACAACACCGATATTCTGATTGGTATGATGATGAAGTTACTCCAAGCACAAGACAGAAACTATCAAGGTCATAGGATTCCTTCATTTTGTTGTTTGTATATTATACTATTTCTCATTGTAATTGTGCTATTGTTGTTGAGTATTAAAGTATTTATGACTATGTAAGTGTGTAGTATTTTTTGTAATTACTTAACTATTTTATTTAGTTAATTGGCTTCTTGTATATCTATTATATTATTAGTTATGTACTTGAACTTTCTATAATGAAATGTACTTGAACTAATGATATGAGTTATTTACTTTCAAATTTATGTCTATAATTTGTAATGTTTGTGATTAATTTAATACTGATGTGATGTATAATATTAATATGTATGGCTGTAATTAATAACTTAATATGTGTTGATAGGAAATGGTGAAGCAACAAAGAGGTAGGGGAGGTAATGGTACTGGCATAGGCAGCAAGGGTAGAGGGACTGCAGGAAAGCAAGTACAAGTTGCAGTGCCAACTACAACAGCTGATTCAATTTCTTCTCCAGCTAACATTCCTACATCTGCATGTGAGGTAATTGGGTCTGTTAATGAAAATGAAATGCAAACAGAAGGTAATCTTCTTGAGTCTATAACTCATACACATAGTAATAAGAGGGCTAGATCAGGTGTGTGGTTATACTTTGAGAAACTATATGATAGTGAGGGTAATGAAACTGGTAGGGCAGAATGTGTGTGGTGTGGGAGGGACTACTAAGGTAAAAGTGAGCAAGGAACCTCTGGTCTTTGGAAACACCTTAGGGAAACATGTAAAAAGTTTCCAGATAAGAAAGGGTTAGTTGAGGCACATAGAAGTGGCAAGGATAAAAGTCAAAGTACACTGACTTTTAACAAGGGGAATTCTACGGAAAATAAACTGGCTTGTTGGAAATTTGACCAACAAGCTAGTAGGGATACATTAGTTAGAATGATTATAAAAGATGAGTTGGCTTTTAAGTTTGTTGAGAGGGAAGGGTTTAGGGAATTTCTAGATACAGTCTGTCCAGAATTTGTCATTCCATCTAGATATACCATTGCTAGGGACTGTTTTAAACTTTTTGTGAATGAAAAGAAAAAATTGAAATCATTCATTACTAATAACTATCAAAGGGTGTCTTTGACAACAGATACTTGGACAAGTATTCAAAACTTGTCTTATCTGTGTTTGATAGCCCATTTCATTAACAATGAATGGAATTTACAAAAAACAATTTTAAATTTTTGTGTAATTAAAAGTCATAAGGGTGTAAACATAGGGAATGCAATAGATTTTTGCATGGAGGAGTGGGGTTTAAGTAAGGTGATGTGCATTACAGTTGATAATATATCATCAAATGACACTGTTGTCCAGCAATTAAAAAAGAAATTAGTCAAAAAGGATGCATTTATTTTGGGTGGGGAGGCATTCCATATGAGATGTTGTGCCCACATCCTTCAATTAATTATGAAGGATGGCCTGGAGTATATGGGAAAGGCAATTGGGAGGATTAGAGCTATAGTTAAATACATTAGGAGTAGTCCAGCTAGAGCAAATTTGTTTAAAATGTGTTGTGAGAGAGCTGCAATTACAAGTAAAGCATCTTTAGCTTTAGATTGTCCAACTAGGTGGAATTCCACATATCATATGTTAGAATATGCAATAGTATATAAAACTGCATTTGAGAAGATGGAGGATTTAGATCCAAAATTTATAATAGAGTTTGGGGAAGAGGTACCAAATGATGTGGATTGGGATAGTGCTAAAAGAATTACTAGATTTTTTAAAAAATTTTATGATGTTACAGTTAAGATTTCTGGCTCTTTGTATTCTACATCCAGTTTGTATTTTCCTGAAATAATAAAGATTCTTAGAGAGCTGCAATTATGCGAGGGGTCTACAGATTCTTCCCTTTCCATTATGGGTAGGCACATGAAAGTTAAGTTTGATAAATATTGGGGTAGTCTTGATAAGATGAATGTATTATTATTTGTGGCAGTTGTAATAGATCCTAGGTATAAGATTAATTACCTTAGGGTTAAGTACAATGGGTATTATGGTGAGGTTGAGGCTACAAATTTGTGTATAAGAGTGAAAAAGGCTCTCAATGATATAATGGAAGAGTACAAAGTAGTCAATGCTGAAATTGGATGTAGCCAGGTACCAAATGCACCATCCTGTCATACTGAGAATCAGCTTGGTGATGTGAAAGATGAGATAGATGAGTATTTCATTGAGAAAGAGAAAGAGAGTAATCTCAGTGTGCAATCTGAGTTAGATATCTATTTAGAGGAGAGAGAGGAGAAATTTGTGCTGGATTTCAATTTGTTGGGATGGTGGAAGATAAATTCAGTGAGATTTCCCATATTAAGCAAAGTTGCAAGAGATGTTTTGGCCATTTAATGTTCAATAGTGGCAAGCGAATCTGCCTTCAACATTGGTGGAAGAACACTAGATCAATTCAGGAGTTCTTTAACTCCTGCAACTGCTGAAGTCTTGATTTACTGCCAAGACTGGTTAAGGACCACTTCTCATCCCATTCAACTTGAAGAGACACTGGCAGAACTTGAGAACTTTGAGAATGGTATCTTTTCAATTTCAATTTACATTTTCTTTTTCATTTCAGTTTCAGTTTATATTTTCAATTTTAATTTAGCTCTGTTAGTTTCACTTGCAAGTGTATTAAAAGAGCCTGAAATTGTTGAGAATGTGGTTCCTAGGACTTTGGTGGATTGTTGAACAATTAAGGTAATATGTCAATGATTTAGAATTTAATTCTATATTTTTGGATTTTGTTCTTTACAGTTGCTGCTTGTGTGTTATATTTATACTGTTAGTTTCTTTCTTCTTGTAGGCTTCTCTAAGATATACTTGAATTTTTAGGGAGTTTTCTTATGAATTCATTTCTCTTTTTATTTTAAACTTGGGAATCTATTAATTTTACTACTTGGTGATAGTTGTGGTTGCTTATTGTACATTGATTTTTTTTTATCTGAATATGCAGAATTGAAGTGCATATGGCATCCTATTTTTTCTCCTTTCTTATTGCTGCATACTCTGCAATCTCCACATGTTTTCCTTCCTTGTTGGTTGTTGCTGCTCCAAAATGCCTCTACTACTGCTATTCTGCTGCTACTGCTGTCCTGTTGCTACTGTTAGCCTGCTACTAATATCCTGCTATTATTGCTACATTGCTTCTCTATTGCTGCTGTCCTGCAGTGCTGTTATTGATAAATTGCTTCTTAGCTACTGCTAATATGCTCTATTCATGAACAATTTCAAATTTGAAAGTTATTTGTTGATGTTATATTTGCTACAATATGTTATGTTTGCTTGAATTCTATAATATTTGGTACAATTTGTTATGATTTGCTTGAGAAGTATTACAACTTACAAGTATTGGAATATTTTTCAAATTAATATTACTTGAAATATTTCATGAAATGTAATTGAGTTTGTCTGTGTAATTTGCTACAATGAAAAAAAAACTGATAAGCATAAACATTTACACAAAATACCCAAAATTCCCGTTTTCCCCGGCTTGTTTTCCCCTAACCATTAGAACCGAATATCCGAACTGTCCCGAACTGAGAAATTAGTTCAATTTGGTTCGGGACTTTCTTTGTAATAATTTGATACCAGTTCTTTAATATCACAATAACCGAAGTTTCGGTTCGGTTCGGGTATTTTCAAATCTCCGTCTTTACCCGAACCGTACACACCCCTAACTTTGACTCAAACATTATCTATTTTAATACAAAGAAATGAAACTTTGATTTAAACGTCATTTATTTTAATATAAATATAAATTATTTATTTCAATTGTTAAATTTTTTATTATATTATTATTTTTCTTGTATGATAAAATTAAATATTGTATAATTTAAACACAATTAAAAAATAAAAAAATTGTAAATTGTTCGTCATTCATAAAGAATTGGATGACCAATTTAAGCATATAACAATTTTTTTATTTTTTCTTTTGAATATATTTTAGATTATTATTTATTATTTTATTTAATTATTTATTATTATTATTTAAAATGAATATGAACGGCTTGTTAAATTAATTATAAAACACATTTTTTTTAAGTAAAATCTTTTTGGTAAATTAAAAAAAAAAAATCCTAACATTAGTGTTTGAGTCAATGTGTCATCTCTTTTAATACAAAGAGATGACACTTTCACTCAAAGGTCATCTATTTTAATACAAATATAAAATTTTTATTTCAATTGTTAAATGTTTTTAATATATTATTATTTTTGTTAAATGAGAAAATTAAATCTAGCATAATCTAAACATAAATAAAAAGAAAGTGTATTGATCGTCCGATTCACATGAATTATATTTATAACTATTTATCATTATTATTTGAAATGAACATGAGTGACATTTAAATGTACTTTCTACTTATTTAACATATATTGTTAAGTTCAAATATTATTAAAAATTATATAATAGGAATATACACGTTAAATATTATAAGATAAAATATAATAAATAGCTAGATAAAAATATTTCAAATAATATTGGCTTTAAAATTATTGAGAGTGTGCCATGTGTTTATAGCACTACAATAAATTGTCGATTAACCAATTGAAAAATAGGAAAACATGGTCTGTGAAGCAAAATACCTACCAATTGCCAACCAAAAACAAAGCTTGGCAAAAACCTAGTCAGTAAAACATTACCAACCAAATATTGTATCAATCGGTAACTTCAGCAACCACTGGATGGTCGGTACTATGAATCCCTTTAGTTGGTAATTTTTTTTTAAAAAGATTGGTAAAAGGAGGATCCCGTCGGTAAAAATAATATTAAACAAATAATAATGGTCAATAAATCGGTCGGTAAATTTTAAAAATATTAAATAAATATTTTATATCGATTGGTAAATGATAATATTAATTTTTTAATTTAAAAATATAAATATTAAATATACTAAATTATAAATAAAATGCAAATGTTATATAACAAATTATAATAAAAAATATAATTTAATATAAATTAAAATCATATATTTGTATAACAAAAAAAATAATAAAATAGCATTCACATGTATAAAGAAAAAAAAAAAGAAAATCATAAATCCTAATCTAAATATGCAGTGTCCTTCGCATCTGGATCCACAAAATAGTCATCATCACCATTGCCGGATGTATGAGTAGGATGAGGGAGAGGAGCAATATCTGCCTGCAAATGGTGAAGGAGGATGAGCAATAGTAGTCTGCAGATCAAGTGGTGGAGGATGATCAACAGCAGTCTACAGATGAGGTGGAAGAGAAAACCCAGACTACTGTGCTAAGCTAGTACGAGATCCCCTATAGTTGCATCTACTGTTGCAACTAATGCTCCATCTATTGCTGCTCTGCATCTACATGTCTCTGACCGCCTCCTAAACTCTTTTGTCTATCTCCTACTACATTTGCTTAGTTGTAGGATGTATTGAAGCAGAAGATGGACAGGCACTAGGATCTCTGTAATATCTGCACGCTCGTGAACTGATCTTGTACAACTTCTCCTTTTTGAATCCCCTAATAGCCCTGAGATTCAAGTCTTTCTCATCTACCGGTATAGGCTCAATGGATCTGGGAGAAGGCTAGGACATACGCTCGCGGAGGTTCATGATATCCTCTTGCATTTCATATAATAAAAATTATTAATATAATAGCAAAAAATTTATATATAAATTTTAAGTAAAATTTATTACTTATATGAACCCGCTGTGATAGCAAGTCAACAAAAGTCTTCCAATCGTGCTTCTTTATGTGTGTGTACATGAAGAGCTTGATGGGATCAACCTCACGAGCCAACTGGTGAGTCTGTTAAGAGTTGCACTATATGTATATAAATATTAACAACTAAAAGTAAGCTCACTTTAAAAAAAAATTAAATATGAAGGAAAATACTTACTAATCGCTTGGTATACTCCTTATAAGGTATAGACCCTCCAGTGTGCTTAGACACACTGAAAGCTGGACCTGCCTTCTCTAACTTCCTATTTTTGGTAGCCGATTAGGATATCTTCTTATGATCAATAGATGCCCAATGCTTTTGCAATTGCTTCTATGTGTCGTCGGGCATCCGGATCTCCTTCTTGTTCTTTGCCTCCTAGAAGAGATCCTTGTATCTTTTTGCTGTCTTCTTCATAAAGGCTGAACAAACTAAGGTATTGATCGCCTGATCCCACATATAATACTTCTGTAACAATTTAAAAAATAAAATAAAATTTAGTATATTCCATAAGTAAAAACAAATAATTAATTAAGTATTCATTATACAATAAGGTTGCATACTTGTTATTAAATGTTATTTAAATACCTTGAATTCTTGCCAATAGTATTCTTGGATCTCTTTTGGCACTCTCTTCCATGTGACATCATCTGGATGAAGCTTGGTCTTGAATATCTTTGTTATTTTCCTCGCCATACCAATTAATCACAAACTGCAAAAACATTAAATGTTAGTTACAAATATTACAAGTAATAAAATGATATAAGAAATACAAATAGATAAGATTTGATATGCATACTTACTGTCCTCCAAATGAACAAGATATCTATGATCGGTATAATGGAATACCCTATGAACAACATCGTCAAAATCAGATGTAGTGGGATGAGAAGAAGAAGGTAGGGTAGTGGAAGGTGGTGGGACAGTGGAAGAAGGTGGGGTCATATAAGGTGGGACAATGGAAAAAGTAGGTAGGGCAATGGAGGAAGGGAAGGTCATAAGGAAGATAGAATTGGTGGCAGACTGTATGGATGGTATGGTGTCAATAAGAAGTATAGGTGTATCATCGGTAGAAATATAGATGGAGGTGCAAAAGAAGTGGATGGAGGTGGAGTTAGATATATAGAAAGTCGACCTGCTGTAGGTATACCCCGACCATAAATAGTACCACGTTCGCGACCGCGACCTCCTCTAGTAGCGTCATCTTCAGTACCCGACACACGTCTCAACATCTATTATGTATGGTAGTAAATATTTTGGATTGGATATATTATATGTAATCACATATAAAAATATAAGAGTAACAATAAAAATATTAAAAAGAAAAAAAGAAATAACATCATTATTTAGTTTTAAGTATTAAAATACACACTTTAAGTAGAAAAATTATAATTATTCAAAATCAATTTCTTCTACATTATTTTCATCAATAATATCTTCCGTTGATTCAGATTCTGATTCAAAATCAGATTCATCATCTAAAACATTATCTTCTTTAATGAGATCAATAAATAACTCATTCGGATCATTTAAAGATTTAGATGGCTCATCCTTATTAATTTCGATGTGATGCAAATTAACATCATTTTTATTTTAAGGCATATTTCCCATTTTTTTATTAATTATTTTTTATTTTTATTTAATCATAGTTAAAAATAAAGTTGACTATTTTGGTAAATTATGAAATTCTTGCATTTAAAATTTTATATTTTAAGGCATATTTATTTTTATTTATCTTCGTATATTTTTATTTAATCATTATTAAAAATAAAGAAGAATATTTTAGGTAAATAATGAAATGTTTGCATTTAAAATTTCATAATTTAAGGCAAAATTATGTTCTTATTTAACTTTGTATATTTTTATTTAATCATAATATTTGACAAAAAATATATTTTTTGGTAAATTATGAAACAATTGGATTTAAAATTTCTTATTTTTAAGGCATATTTATCTTTTTTTCTTCTTTCAATATTTCATTTTTAATCATAATGTCATTTCCTAATTATATATAAACTCTAATTATTCAGTGTCAATATTTATTGAATATATTGCATTTTCAATATATTATTTAACAACATCTTTATTTTTCACTTTTGTTTAATATTTATAAATATTTAGTAAATATTTTTTATCATCTTTAGTAAATATTCATGTATTTAGTTGAAATATTTTATAACACCCCAGAAAAGCCATTAGAGTTGATAAGTTTAGAATAGAGGCAAGTGAAAGGAGAAATTAAGAAAGTGAATAGGAATATAGGAATCGAGACTCCAAAAAGGAAGATGAAAGTCTGTTAGAAAACCAAGCCCCTGAATGTATAATATAAGGTTGAGAATATAGAAAAATCATTGGAGGAACTAGATTTAGCCTAAAAATAAGTAAAATGAAAAATCTAAGAATGAAAATAAGAAGTTAGGAACCAAAATCCTAAAAAGAAGTACAAGTTTGAAAATTGAGGCGTTGAGTACAGGTCGGTGAATTCCAACCTCATAAATAATTCCAAAATTTTATTGGGAGAATTTAGACAATTATGAAGATATTAGAAATAATAGAAGTCAAAATTTAAGTTATAATTGAGCATAGAAACCACTTAAGCAAAATCAGTACGCTAAAAGCAAAACCAATAAATTTCGATTCTACTATTTTTCCAGGTTTTACCTTAGGAGAATTAGATGAGAGAATAATTAATTATAGTCTTAGAATCTTAAAAATTAAGTTAAAATATTAATATACAATAATTAGATCATTTAGGGTAATAAGCTTAAGAAAGTGGCAATTTTGAGATTTAGAGGTAATATACAATCATTACACTTTTAATTTAAAAAAATAAATTAAAATTGATTAATTTTGAATTTGGCTACTGAGATTTTACAAGGGGAAATAATGAATTAAAATTTCTAATTTTTGTCATAGATAAAAAATAAAAAATAAAAAAAAGAAAGTATACATATAGGATAAGTTCAAGCCACCTATTCACAAGTTGGCCATTTAGCTTAGGCGCATAAAAAAGAAAAATTCAGAAGAGCTAGAGGGGACGACAACAATGGGAGATGAAGGAGAGGAAGAAAGAAGGCTAAGCTTGAGGTGAGTTCAAAAATTAAACTTATTGGTTTCATGCTTTTACTTAAATATGTTATGTTTTCCTTGGAAAATTCTATTTCTTTCTTGATTTATGGATTTGGTTTGATGAAGTAATGAACGAGAGATGGTTATTTGAGGTAAGGATGGAACAAAGTAGAACTAAAGGTGTTTAGGTAAGGGGGATTAGAGTAGAGGTGATGGGAACAAGGGGTAGTGAAGAAAAACTATGGTATGGTTTATTGAGGAGCTGACCGCCAGAACTTGAGGCTCCAATTCAGGGACCTTGGAGTCTAAATTTGGCCTTGGACAAAACTAGAAAGTTGTAGAGAGGAATGTGAAAAATAATTTGGTAAAAGAGATTGAGGAGATTCCAAGTAATTTGAGAGTTATAGAGTCTGAATTGGAGCTGTCTTTGTATGCAGGATTAATGGGGACACAGAAATTGAGTGGCTATTTGAAAGGCTTTAGAGAAAGAATTTGACCAACTCCAATCTATTGAAATGTTCCTTAACATATTATGTTTTACTTGATCAAAGGATTGAGGCATCAGACTTAAGAATTATGAGTTATGATGACAAAATTACGACCAGTTCAGTCTATCTAGGATAGTAATGCAGAGTAGGATTAGAAATTATACCAAAATTTTTATGGAGCTCAAAATTGGCTGAAATTTCAATATGTTGTGCCTCTAAGTGTTATCTTTCTAATTCTTCAAGAATCAATGCAATTTCAATTCTATAGCTTAAGTTGTGGTAGGAAAAATATGGCTGGGTGAGTAGGTGTACCATAGGCAGAAATTATAAGCTTAATATTTTGTATTACTATTGTTGTGTTGAACTTAATATATAAGTATATTGGCATGTAGAACAACCTAAGGAGTCTAAAAAAAATCAAGAGCAAGAAGGGGAGGAAGAAGAATAGCAAGAACCTTATTATTGCCTTTATTACTTAAGTTGAACGAGTTAAGGTGAGTGTATTCTATATTGCTATGTTGTGCAACTTACTTTCCTTTCCTAATGAGTTTAAGTCTTGTACATTCCTTGAAAACCTTGAAATACTACTTGCATAGAATCTCATTTGAGTGATTTCTTTTATGCATTTGCAATTGAACTTTACTCATTCATATTTCGTTAATAGACTTGTTCAATAATTTTGATTTGAT
>CANTUT010000547.1:180000-190000 GCA_947687605.1 Reutealis trisperma | reverse complement strand
TATTTATTTATATTAATGTATTAATATTAATAAAATTATTATATATTTATATTTGAGATTATATATTTGATTTTTTTATATTGTTATATAGATATTTGAAATGATATTGAGTTAATTATATTTAATATTTAGATAAATTTATTTACATTGCCAAGTTAATTTTTGTTTTAAAGAAAAGTACTTCATTAAATTAAATATGATGTCTAGATTTATTAATTAAGAAATTGTATATTAAAAAGTTTTGAAAATATAGATATTTATTTTATTAATATTTAAAATTATATATTATAATATATACAATAATTATTGAATACTATTATTAGCTATATGAAGTTAATATGTTATTAAAAATAATTATTTGAGTATAATTTCTATATGTGTTGTTGTTGTTGTTATTATTATTATATATTTATAAAAGAAATTAAAAGTATAAAAAATCTGGTTAGCCAAAGTAGCCAACCAGCTAATAGAGAAAGCAAGTTGTTAAAACAAAAATAAAGAGAGAGGGAGAGGTAGATTATTAGGCCGATATGCCATTTTCTATTCATCGTTGACCAACATGCGCTGGCAAGGGAGGAAGGGAAGCTATCGATCATTCATCCAACAGAAGCACGGTGCCAATGGCTGCTAGAGCAAGGTGCACGTATAATTCAAAATAGCTATTGTCGATCAATTTTCAAGCCTTTTTCTGGTCATTTTCTAATTCGATTCCCTATGATTTTGGTATATTTAGAATCTTCTCTATCAATACTTTAATTTGATATCCTGTTTGCTAAATTTTTAATAATTTGAAATTTGACTGGAATCCTGCAATGAACAAAGCTGTCGATGTCATTTCCAACATTCCTAAGTGATTTTTGGTAAGCGAACTGTTCAATTCTAAGATATAAGAGAATTACATTTTATGTGTATTCTTCTCTAAGAAAGAAAACTTTGTATAGGTAGATTTATATGACTAATATACAATATTTACATAAAAGGAAAAGATCAAGACTATCAATTAATTTTACTTATTTCTATACATATCTCCTTAAATCTTGCTAATCTTAACAAATCACTCCAACACTCCCCCTTAAGTTAGTACAAAGATGTCTTCCAAGCTCAACTTGCTTAGTGATTTATGAAAAACCTTAGCTGAAACTGCATGTGTAAGAACATCTGCTAGCTGCTCACTTGATCTTACAAATAGAATATCTATCAAATTAAGATTCAACTTTTCCTTAATAAAGTGTTGGTCCACTTTAATGTGTTTAGTTCTATCATGCTACATCGGATTATTATCTATTTCTCGAGCTGCTTGATTGTCATAATACAGCAACATAGGTTCATTAGGCTTAAAACCTATTTCAGCAAGCAATATCTTGAGCCATAAAAGTTCAAACGTCCCATAAAACATGCCCCTATATTCTGCCTCTGTTAAAGACCTTGCTACTACATTTTGTTTCTTAATTTGCCATGTAACAAGATTTCCAAAAACAAAAGTAAAATACCCAGAGGTAGACCATCGATCAATTATGTTTCTTGCCCAATCTGCATTAGTATATCCCTTCACTTCCATATGCCCATACTTTTTAAAGCTCAATCCTCTTCCTGGAGTACCTTTTAAATAACTCAAAATTCTCATTACAGCAACCATGTGATCTTCACTTGGAGCATGCATAAATTGACTTACCACTCCAACTGCATAGGCAATATCTGGATGAGTATGAGATATATAAATGAGCCTCCCTACCAACTGTTGGTATCTCTCTTTATTCATTGGAACTTGATTCAAATAAATAGTAAGATGATGATTTTGAGCAATAGGAGTCTCTACTAGTTTACATTCAAGCATACTAGTTTCAGATAAAAGATCTAAAATAAATTTCCTTTGTGATAAGAAAATACCATCTTTGGACCTTGCAACTTCAATTCACAAAAAATATTTCAGTCCTTCTAAATCTTTCATTTCAAATTTCAGAAGACAAGTACTCTCGTAGTCTCTTCATCTCATCATTATCATCTCTAGTTATAATCATGTCATTAACATAGATAATAAGCAGTGTGACTTTACCATTATTGCATTTGATAAAAAGAGTATGATATGAATTTCCTTGATGATATCCAATTCTTTTCATAGCATCTGTGAACCTTCCAAACCATGCTCTTGGAGACTGCTTTAGACCATACAAAGCTTTTTGTAATTTGCATACCTTTCCACTAGATTGTATAGTTTCAAACCCAGGTGGAATATGCATGTACACTTCTTTTGCTAAATCTCCATGCAAGAAAGCATTCTTCACATCAAACCATTTTAATGGCCAATGAAAATTTGCAGCCAAGGATAACAAGACTCTAATAGTGTTCATTTTTGCAACTAGAGCAAAAGTTTTCGAGTAATCAACATCATACGACTAAGTATACCTTTTTGCTACTAACCTTGCCTTATATGGATTAATCATTCCATTTGATTTATGTTTGAGAGTGAATATCCACTTGCAACCCACTGGACTTTTTTCTAGTGGAAGAGAAACAACATTTCATGTGCCATTTTTTTTTATAGAGCATCCATTTCAGCTTGCATTGCTTTTATCCACTTTGGTTCACTTAGAGCTTCCTCAACTTTTGTTGGTATTTTTATACTCTCCATTTGATTCACAAAAGTTTGATGTTGTGGTGTTAGATGATGTGTAGAGACATATTGAGTAATTGTATATCTTACTTTCCCATCTGGAGAGTACCTGTCAGGTGGTTTGCCATGATTTTCTCTAGGAGGCAATGAGTAAGATGGAGCAGAAAACAAATAAGGAAAAATGGTGTTTTCAGGAGTAGTACTTACCTTAGGAATATCCAGTGAATCTGGGACATGTACTAAAGGAGAGGAAGGGGTGGCTTCATTATGCTCACATACAAGTTCTCCCTCTTACACATCTATATCATTTGATTCTCCAGACATCTCATGGCTAGGTATAATTGATTCAGTAGAATCATTTAATTGCAAGAGATCAATCTAGTTGTAGGCGTCATATTGTATCTCCCTCTAAGAGCTAGAGATGGATTGATTCATCAAAAAATAATATTCATTTTCTGATAGAGTAACATCCATGTTAACATACATATGACAAGTAGATGGATGGTAACACCTTTAACCTTTTTGGTGAGGATGGAATTGAAGAAACACACTGGATTGCACAAGGATCAAGCTTAATACGTTGGTCTTTTTACAAATGAACATATGCTACACACCCCAAAATTCATGGGTCTAAGTTCAATGTGGATGGGATAGTAACATGGTTAGCCAAGACCTCCATAGGAGTATGAAAATTAATAGCTTGTGACGGCATTCAAATCATGAGATAAATTGCATATGTAACTGCATCAGCCCAATAACTTTGAGGAACATTAGCACCAATAAGAAGAGATCTGGTGGTATCAAGAATATGTCTATTTTTTTGCTTGACGACACTGTTTTATTATGGAGTGTGAGGACAGGTAGTTTCATGGAGAACACCATTATCTTGAAAGAATTTTGAGAGTTTAGAACTAAGATACTCTCCACCATTATTGAAGCGAATAACTTTAATAGGGAGAGAGAATTTGGTCCAAACCATATGATAGAAAATGGGAAATATAGTACAAACATCACTCTTATGTTGCATAGTATATAGCCAAGTCATTCGAGTGCAATCATCAACAAAGGTAATAAACCACCAAACTCAATATTAAGTAGTAACGGGGGCTGGTCCCTATACATCAGAGTGAATCAACTCAAAAGGTATTGTTCTCTTATTAGGACTTAAAGGATATGAAATACGGTGGCTTTTAGCTAAAGTACAAATATTACATTTCAAAGAGGATATTGACACATCACAAAATAAAGATGGAAACAATTTTTTCAAATAACCAAAGGAGGCATGACCTAAACGTCAATGCCATAACCATATATTCTTCAAGGTATTGTTACTGTGACTCTGAACTTAGTGAACATGACTTGTAGCAACATCATCCATATAGTACAGCCCCCTCCTCATAGTACCACGCCCAATGATCGCTTGAGTCTGGATATCCTGAAGCAAGCAAAAAGTGGGAAACATTATTACAACACAATCTAATTGTTCCATAATTTGACTGACTAATACTAAATGATTGGATAATGAAGGTGTAAGTAAGCAATTATGTAGTGAAAGGGTGGGAGTAAGAGCAATGGATCCTTCTCCAGTTACAGGGTTGGATTCCCCATTAGCAGTCATGACTTTATTCTTAGAAGGAGAAGTCATGTATTGGAAGAGAGTTTTGTTGTAACTCATATGTTCAGTGGCTCTAGAATCAATGATCCAATTTGTATCTTGAGTAAAAGATGCAAATAAAATGATATCTGTTTTACCTAGGTCTAAAGTAGAATAATCTAAGGAAATACAGTTGATCAGAGAGAGAACTTCACCAGGTTCAATTTCATCATTTTGACTTGTAGTAATAGTGGTTATACTGAGGACATTATCATTTGTATTGACTACCTTTGATTGGGCTATGCGTTTGTTGTTTCATGCTTTATTTTGCTTCCGAGCATGGTGACTTATCATTGAGCCTCTCGATGAATAGTATTGAAACATTCCTCAATGCTTGGAATAAGTTTTATTCAAAGAATATCACTTCTAAAAGAATTAAAAAACTCATCTAATCTTGCAAAAAAGTCATACGTCCGATCTTTCTTAATTTCTTCTTGTTGAGTTTGAAGATCTGTGGTACACACCATCTGAATTGGACATCTTTTATCAATCTCTTGCCATATACTATTCAACTCAGCATAATAAAGGTGGATCAAACATCCATTCTGCCTTGTCCTTATAGCTTTGTAGCGTAGTTCATAATATTCAGATTCATCAGCCCCATCATAGAAAGTTTGTGTGACACTATCCCAAATTTCCTTAGCTGTAGGCAAACCAATAAACAAGCCAAGAAGATGTGGTTCCATAGTTTTTAACAACCATCCCCGCACGATTGCATCTTTAATACACCACATTGAATAGGCAGAAGTTTCTTCCCCTACCTTCGGGGTTTGTTCATTCAAATAGCTAAGATTATTCAGTCCTGCAGCATGAACTTCGATCATATGGGACCAAATTTTGAAGTTTATATCATTTAGCTTAAAGCTAAATGGTAAGATGTTGAGGTTAGGTGATTTAATTAAAATTGGATTTTGATTTGTAGGGATAATAATAGTTTTTTCTTCAGCTATAGTTAGTCCCTAGTTTCAAGAACGATTGGAAGGAAGAAAAGAGAGAAGTTTTAATCAATTTGTATTGGTAGTTTTATGGAAGAGAATTGAGGTAGGCTCTGATACCATGTTGAATTCTAAGATATAAGAAAATTATGTTTTTTGTGTATTCTTCTCTAAGGAGGAAAACTTTATATAGGCAGATTTACATGACTAGCATAGAATATTTACATAAAAGGAAAAGATTAAGACTATCAGCTAATTTTACTTATTTCTATACATATCTCCTTAAATCTTGCTAATTATAGCAAATCCCTACAATCACTCTAACACAAACAATATTTCTAAAGTTTCAATCTCAAAATAAAATCATTGATACCATTTTTCACCACCAATCATTGCCGTTGAAATTTTTAGGTGATCGAATTTTGGGAACTATTGAAAAGGACTTCTTGGACAGCAACTCCGGCTTGTTAAATTGAGTCAATTGTACCTGTTTCAACCTCTAATCATAGTTAGATAATGATATGTGAATTTATTTGTGGAATTTAGGTTCATTGTTTATTATTATTATTAGTATTATTATTAGAGAAATTTGGTAGTCAAAATATATTATATTATTAATTATATGATGAAAATCATTAGCAAATAAGTAGAGGTTAAAATTAAGAATATTATAAGTTAGATTATTAATTGAATGAGTATTGATAATTATTGGAGTTTAATTGAAAGATTAAATTGCTTAAGTGAAATTATTATTAAAATTTATTGAATAGCATTAAATGCTTGATTAGGTGCATGTGAAGTTTGGAGCTCCGAATTGAATTGAATTGTGTTGAGATCACATATTGGAGTGTTTTGCCAAGAAATCAACCCGGTTTATGAGGGGTAATTATCTGATTTTTAGGAATATTTCGGTCAAATTTTCAATAGAATTATAGAAAATGTATGAGAGAATTTAGGTAGAAATTGTATAATTGTATATGATAATTAATGTTATGTTTTAAGAGAATATTAAAGGAGAATTCAAAGGATAACTACTAAAGTAAATATTTAGCTAGATCGTAATTTAGAGTTTCAATGAGTAAAATGCACCATCATATTTTGAATTTGAAATCTTTAAAGTTAATAAATTACTGTTATTTTCAATTTGATCAAATTTGTATAATGGGATACCAATTTCCCCTTATTGATTTATAAGTAGTTAAATGGAAAATATCAAAATACGTTACATTTTATCCTTTATTGCTTTATTAAGTTTTGTAAGCTTTAATAATACTTGAACATATATAATTCCAAACCTTATTATGAACTATTAAATAATCCTTAATTATATGAATATGTGAATCGTAATGTATTGTAAGAACAAATGAAAAAAAAAATTTGTCAAAATTTTATAGTTTGTGTATATAAGCACCATGCTTATTTATGTGTGTATCTATATCTATATCTACATATCAATGTATAACAGGGGGAGGAAAATGACATTTACTTATATGCCCCTCATTATCTTACTAATTGTATATTTAATTTGAAAGTAATATGGTCTTTCACTAATATTTATTAAAATTATTTTATTTTTAAGATTAAAATAAATCTAATATATAATAGAACTTTATGTAATAAATCATAAATCCAATTTTCTTTCATCTGGGTAAATAAATTATACCATTATAAATCTAATTTTATCTTTTTTGAAGGAATCTAATTTTATTTTTTAAGATTAATTGTTTATTTATAGTATTCAAATATAAAATTTTAATTTTCTTTCATATTTCGTAAAGTCACTAATTATCATATCCCAACTTTAGAAACATGACAGTTCTAGAACATGGGAGACATAAGGTCACCCACGCCTGTAGAACCCACTTATACATATACAATTCATGCCTAGGATCATACCAAATTCAATGCATTAACTTACATATCCAATAATATAAGAAACCTCAATATGCAGAAGAATAGTTTAGTAAAACACTTGGAAAACATCTCACAAGAAAAATAACATTTAAAGTCTTAAGATAAATTATCAATGATCTATATCCCAAAACAAACTCCTAGAGTGTCTATAAATATCTCTTCATAACATAGTATTATTAAAGACTTTGACAAGGAATCCCCAAGCGAAGTAGAATGCTTGAGCCATCACATTGCCTCCTCATATTGCTTGTCTTGAACCATATAAGAAAACGGGGCGAGATAGATGATTTCAATGAGTAAAAAACATAGCATGAACGATATCATATATCCCATTTTAAGGAAAGCCCATTGCATATAACATATAGTTCATGATTTAAAAATCACGATTTCACAATTTTTGATTTAGCAAGATTTTCACTTTAGCATGTTTGCAAAAATCACACTTATGACACTTATTACCCAATAAGAGTAAATGACTATACTAGCTCATTCACTCAAGGGAGAGGTGGCCTCATACCAAATTCTAACTCCCAACCCAATACTTATAAAGTCGTGAAACTGATTAGACTCCACGGCTAGAACTGCCCCTTCTAGCTGAGGAGGATACACAACCCCTATCCATCGAGTTAAGACCATGTACACAGGTTTTGATGATTACCCGCATCGGCACGAGGATTTCTACATAAAGGGTTAGAGGTACCATAGCTAGAGCTAATGATAATCACTTATAATAATAGCACTTAAGAAATAATAACATGTAGCATGATAGCAATAGTAGGTGTACTTATTGATCAAAGGATAAAATAATATGTGGTTCTAGAAAGAAAATAAGGTAAGGCAACAATTACAAAGGATCTTTTATATCATTGAACAAATAATAATGGCTTTGGACCAATTGTCTGTTGGCAACCCAAGCTTAATAAAGAAATCACATAATTATAATTGAAAGTAGAAAAAGACTTGGGTTTCAAGAGTCTCAGAGATTCCCATTACAAAATCACTTGTACTTATAGCATGAATATAATGTTTACTCACCTTGTGGTTCCTTTGCTCCTAATACACATAGCCCTTGGACTTCTAAGACTCCTCAAGCTCTATTATAATATTTAATTCAATACTTGGTATTTATTTAATCATGGTGCTATCCTATCCCATAACTACCCCATGCACATATAACATTCACATACAATTGGACTTGCACATATAAGTGCACTCATCATTTGCACATATCATGTTGACTTTAAAAGTCTTGCACACTTAGCCTTTATAAGCCCATATGAAAACACATCATAATTCATGTCCATATCTTTCTAAGGTCAACAGAATATCATTATCTTAATATCAATTCACTTTAACAATCATCTTAGTACATTTAACACTTCCATATATGTCAACTTAACAAATGACCTTTCAAATGTCATGCTTAACCCTTATGGCCCATTCATTCAATCAATCTGTTCATCAATTCAAGATCATTATTCATTATCAAGTCACCATAAAATCTATTTCCATCTTTCCCAGTCACATTCACATTCTAATCACAACATAAGGTTAAGATGCCTTAGGTATACCTCAAGTATACCAAAGTGCCTCTATGTTTGTCTAGAGTCATTCCTTCAACCAACATGCAATTTAACCCTTTATCTTTCATTCATACATGTCAATAATCATTAAAATACACTACATAAACATTATAAACATTGGGATAAAAATCCCAACAATGGCTGAATACTCCATTAAAGAGAAAATCTGAATTTTCTTACTTTTCACACTTTCTATCTATTATTGTAATATGTAGAAACACAGTTTGAACCAAGATTTTCCATGTAAATACACAAAAATCATTTTAGAACATCAATCTATATGAATAAGCAATAATAGGTGTGACATATATGTGAAAATTCTAAATTTTAGGTTTTAGGATGCAAAACCACGAACCTTTCTTATTTTTGACATTTTCTGCTTATTATAGTAATATATAAACTATTGTTCTAAACCATTATTTTTATTCAATCACAAAAAATATCAATTTAGAACATCTACATGTTTGAATCAATAGCCATAGATCATAATTATGCATGAAAATTCTAAGTTTTAAGGTTTAGGATGAAAATCATGAATTTTTGCGCTTTTTACGCTTTTCGTTCATGACAGTAATATATAAAAACATGATTTAAATCATTATTTTTCATCAAAACCAAACAAATATCAGTTTAGAATATTAATCACCATAATTCAGCAACCATAGAATTATCAAACCATAGAATTTTCTAACTTTCAAGTTCTAGGGCGAAAACCTTGAATTTTCTTATTTTCTGAAACATTTCAGTTATTACAATAATATGTAAGAATATGATTTAATCCAATATTTTTCATCAAAACACATTAAAAATCAGTTTAGAATCTAAATATGCAATTGCCGCCCCTGCTTAGTGAATTTATGTTTGAAAATTTCAATTTTCGAGTTATAGGATTCACCTTTGGCGAAATCACGTATGAAGGTTAAAGTTTTCGGTAGAGAAATTAATTTCTCTTTTAAAAACTCACCCAAACTCTATAGAAATCAGTAAATAACTATTTGAAAATAATTTTCTCATAATTTATTTCATAAAAATCATATGGAAAATTGAAAAGAAAGAAAAACTTACGAATACGGGTGAGAAATTGCAAAGTTGAAAGGTGTTTTCTTAATTTCGGTAGAGAGAATTGTTTTGAGAGAATTTTTCTATCAAAATATAGAAAAATAGAGTGGTGGCTACTAGAAATATGGTGCTATTTGAAAATTGATGTTTAAAAGTAGGGTTTTGGGCAATTTCCACTAATACCCTTAATGAGCTAGGTTAGGAGTGTTTTAGTGTAGTAGGCTTCTAGATGTTTGGGCTTTTT
>CANTUT010000547.1:142500-175000 GCA_947687605.1 Reutealis trisperma | reverse complement strand
CATTTTAAGGAAAGCCCATTGCATATAACACATAGTTCATAATTTACAAATCATGGTTTCACAGTTTTCGATTTAGCAAGATTTTCACTTTAGCAGGTTTGCAAAAATCACAGTATAGCTCATTTACTTAAGGGAGAGGTGGCCTCATATCAAATTCCAACTCCCAACCCAATACTTATAAAGTTGTGAAATTGATCAAGCTCCATGGCTAGAATTGCCCCTTCTAGCTGAGGTGGATGCACAATCCCTATCCATCGGGTTAAGACCATGTGCACAAGTTTTAATGATTATCCACATCGGCATGAGGATTTTTGCATAAAGGATTAGAGGTACCATAGCTAAAGCTAATTGTAATCACTGATAATAATAGCACTTAAGAAATAATAACATGTAACATGATAGCAATTGCAGTTGTACTTATTAATCAAAGGATAAAATAATATGTGGTTGTAGAAAGAAAATAAGGTAAGGCAGTAATTACAAAAGATCTTTCATATCATTGAACAAATAATAATGGCTTTGGACCAATGTTCCATTGGCCCAAGCTTAACAAAGAAATCACATAATTATAATTGAAAGTAGAAAAAGATTTGGGTTTCAAGAGTCTCAGAGATTCCCATTACAAAATCACTTGTACTTATAACATGAATATAATGTTTACTCACCTTATGGTTCCTTTGCTCCTAATTCACGTAGCCTTTGGACTTATAAGACTCCTCAAGCTCTATCATAATATTTAATTCAATACTTAGTATTTATTTAATCACGGTGCTATCCTATCCTATAACTACCTCATGCACATATAATATTCACATACACTTAGAATTACACATAGAAGTGCACTCATCATGTGCACATATCATGTTGACTTTAAAAGTCTTGCACACTTAGCCTTTATAGGTCCATATGAAAACACATCATAATTCATGTCCACACCTTTCTATGGTCAACATAATATCATTATCCTAATATTAATTCACTTTAACAATCATTTTAGTGCATTTAACACTTTCATACATGTCAACTTAACAAATGACCTTTCAAATGTCGTGCTTAACTCTTATGACCCATTCATTCAATCAATCTCTTTATTAATTCAAGATCATTAATTCATTATCAAGTCATTATAAAATCTATTTCCATATTTTCCAATCACATTCACATTCTAATTATAACATAAGGTTAAGATGCCTTAGGTATACCTTAAGTATACAAAAGTGCCTTTAGGCTTCTCTAGAGTCATTCCTTCAACCAAGATGCAATTTAATTATTTATCATTCATTCATACATGTTAATAATCATTAAAATACACTAAATAAAAATAATAGAAATTGGGATAAAAATCCCAACAATGGCTGAATACTCCATTAAAGAGAAAATCTGAATTTTCTTACTTTTCACACTTTCTATCTATTACAGTAATATGTAGAAACATGGTTTGAACTAAGATTTTTCATGTAAACATAACAAAAATCATTTTATAACATCAATTTATATGAATCGGCAATAATAGGTGTGACATATCATGAAAATTCTAATTTTAGGTTTTAGGATGCAAAACTATGAACCTTTCTTGTTTTTGGTATTTTTCGATCATTATAGTAATATATAAATTGGTGTTTTAAACCATTATTTTTCATTCAATCACATAAAATATTAGTTTAGAATATCCACATGTATGAATCGGTAGTCATAGATCATAATTATGTATGAAAATTCCAAGTTTTAAGATTTAGGGTGAAAATAATGAGTTTTTATGCTTTCTGTGCTTTTCATTCAATACAGTAATATGTAAACACATGATTTAAATCATTATTTTTCATCCAAACAAAATAAATATTAGTTTAGAATATTAATGTCACGATCCATCTTTGAGCCATGACTATCCTAGGGCATAGGGAGACATAAGGTCACGTAAACCCACAGAACCTTCTTATAAGTTATTAATTACCGAAGAAAACCATGCTACCCTTATCCTAATATCAGAACCAAAATGACCATTCCTTATCATTGATTAGCATATCAATTATCTATAAGATAAACATTTACCATTTTAAATCCATTTTCATGCTTATTGCTTTTGAACTCTATTTTCCAGTATTTTAATTACAACTTGCTCATATACTACTCAAGTACTTAGACTAAAATGAAATAATACCAAACCACATACATAATATTCTAAATTATATTATTATTATAGACCTTAACAATCCATGGAGCTCTAGAGTGAAACTTCCAAAATACAACATAGTATATACAACATAACATCAAAATAGCAATGCAATTTCCAAGCAGAGATGCAAAACTTGGAATTTACCTTGCTAGTCTATTAGCTGGCCCTGAATATAGAAAACAACTATGGGATGAGACAAAACTCAATGAATACAGAATAATATCATAAAGATTAAATAATGATGTATGCTCAAAGGTGAATCCTTAAAATAATAAAGTAAAGTGGGTCAGAAATTATTCTTATGGAACAATTTTCCCATATATATATATATGTGTGTGTGTGTGTGTGTGTGTGTCAGATATTATATCTTTAGCAAAACAATTCCCTTCTTGGAAACGGTGTGTTTCCCCCATAATCAATTGAGTAATGGCATATGCCTTACTCACTCCCATATACCTCGTCTCGCGTACAACTGATCAGGCCATACCTACTAGGGACCTTAAACCCTTCCCAACTAAAGTTTGGATATTCTTTACCCTATCCGCAAGTCCATTACCATTGTGAACAATGTCTGATGTATTGTCCCACATCAGAGGGGTATTTTGCTTATCATGGTATCATTATAATGTTTTTCCTTTCTATCTACGAAATGATTCAATGGATAATATATCAATAACAATTAGGTTCTCATCATTGATCACATTATAAGATCACAACAATATAGGCTCATTTGGCCAAGTGCCATAAAGAAATGTTTGATTCACTTTGGCTTAATAATCAATAAAGCATATAATGCTTGCTAAAGAATTGCAATGCATTTCAAATTGGAAATGATTTAACATTTTTGCTTATTTTTAAAGCTCAAATTGCAAGATATTATTAAGTACTCACCTCTTACTCCTTAGCTCCTATATCGATAAACTTAATGCAAATTATAGCGAGGCTTTTTGATATTCAGAGTAATGCCCTTGCCTTTCGATTCTACAAATACATCCAAACAATGTACATCAATTTCTATTCCTTTAACTTTCTAACCAAACTCTAACTATTTCATATAAACATATCATTTACCCCTTGCTTACACATGTCATAAGCTAATTCAATATCTTTTAAATATCGCCCATAACATAATAAGGGAACACATGTAACACTAACATCTAATTGCATTATTAATGATCATATTATAGGATCACAAATAAGGAAATTCATAAATATGTTAATGAAATAATCTAGCAATAAGTCACAAACACTAGAACAAACTATTTCAATATGGCAAAAAACATAACTGCCCACGGGTGAAACCTCAGCCATGCCTCCACCTGTGAGAGGCTACTGGATGAATTTCTAAATTTGTCCTTATCACACAGCTGGAATCCCAGCTATGTGGCCACCCATGGCTATCCAACTACCATTGATCTTCTCATGCTTTCTTTGTTATCTCTCACTTATTAAACTCCAATTTTCTCCCATCCTCATATTCCCTTAATTAACATGCAAAACTAGTCCTCCTTTAAATCCCTCCACCAAAATCAAACAACAAAATCATAGGAAAGGCATATAATCATTAGTAATCTATCATTCTTAGGCTAGAATCAAGAAAGAATCATTTAAGTACAAGACCTTACTTTGAAATGCTTAAAATTTGATTCTAGGTTGAAGAACAAGTTGAGAGGTTTTAATCCTTGGTAAGAATATAATTTTGATGCTAGGTTACAAATGAAAAGAATTTACATATTTTCACTTTATATGTAAATGAAATCAATGGTGGTGATTTAATCTCACAAGATCAATGGTCACATTTTTGCCTAAAATGGATAGTTAAGATTGATCAAGATGGATGGTTAAGATTGCCCTTAGGTGTATGGTGACTTAGCACCATAATCACCAAAATGCATATGGACATGGTAATGGGAAAGTGGATTAGCTTAGGTGTCAAAGTTGACAAAAGTTAACAAAGATGGCTATCATTCAAAATGGTGACTAACCTAACTTAACCTCACCCTAACCCTTAGTTAACTTATTCTAACCTTAGTTTAGTTAAGTCCCACCAAATTTGGACCTTGGTGGACTGGCCATTCCATGGGCTTGGGCCTTGAGTCAAGGCCCATTAATAAGCCCATCCGAACACATTTTTCAAACTTAAAAATTTTTCATAGCTTTTTCCCTTCCCTTTCACTTGGCATTTCAAATCCTACCTTCCCATATCATAATAAACTCAAACTAAAACATATTACCTTAAATTAATTCAATAAAATATACATGAACATTCACACTTCATAAGAATACACAATCATGCACCTAGCACCAAAAAGGATTTCTTTCATCCCATCACTATATCATTGGTACTACACTCATAAAAATTTATACTTTATGGTATTATTATAACTCTAATGAACTATGGAAACCTTGGGTATTACAATTAATCACCATAATTTGGTAGAGATAGAATTATCAAACCATAGAATTTTTCAACTTTCAAGTTCTAGGGAGAAAACCTTGAATTTTCTTGTTTTCTAAAACTTTTTAGTTATTACAGTAATATGTAAGAATATAATTTAATCCAATATTTTTCATCAAAACATATCAAAAATCAATTTATAATCTAAATATGTAGTAGCCGACACCCCCCCCCCCCCCCTTTAATGGATTTATGTTTGAAAATTTCAATTTTTGAGTTATAGGATTCACCTTTGGCAAAATCGCATAGGAAGGTTAATGTTTTTGGTAGAGAAATTAATTTCTCTTTCAAAAACTCACCCAAACTGAATTAAATATGTAGAAATTAGTAAATAACCAGTTCAAAATAATTTTCTAATAATTTATTTCATAGAAATCAAATGGGAAATAGAAAAGAAAGAAAAACTTACGAATACGGGTGAGAAATCACAAAGTTGAAAGGTGTTTTCTTAATTTCGGTAGTGAGAATTATTTTGAGAGAATTTTTCTGTTAAAATATAGAAAAATAGAGTGGTGACTGCTAGAAATATGGTGTTGGCAGAAAATTGATGTTTAAATGTAGGGTTTTGGGCATTTCCACTAATACCCTTAAAAGCCCATTACCCAAAAACCCTCCTAACCTAGCTCATTACGGGTATTAGTGGAAATTGCCCAAAACCCTACATTTAAATATCTATTTTTTGGCCAGCCCTAATGTTCCAGCAACCATCACTCTAATTTTTTGTATTTTGAGAGAAAAATTCCCCCAAAACAATTCTCTCTACCAAAATTAAGAAAACACCTTTCAATTTCTCAATTTTTTGATCATAATCGTAAGTTTTTCTTATCTTTCAATTATTTAACTAATTTCTATGAATTAAATTATGAGAAAATTATTTTGGAATGGTTGGTTACTAATTTTTATAGATTTAATTTAGTTTGGGTGAGTTTTTGAAAGAGAAATCTAATTTTCTACTGAACACAAATCTTTCCGCGCGATTTCTCCAAAGGTAAATCTTATAACTTAAAATTTCAATTTTTATGTATAAACATCACTAAAGGGGGGTATTTCTATACCATTTCATTCTAAACTGATTTTTGATGTGTTTTGATGAAAAATATTGAATTAAGTTATATTTTTACATATTTCTGTAAGGACCGAAAAGTCTCAGAAAACAAAGGAATTCAAGATTTTTGTGCTAGAACTTGGAAGTTGGAAAATTCTAGGATTTCTTGTACATATGGCTGCCGATTTGGGTAGGGATGGATTCTAAACTGATATTTGTTTTTCTTGGATGAAAAATAATGATTTAAATCATGTGTTTGTATATCACTGTAATGAATGGAAAGTGCAAAAAGTGTGAAAACTCATGATTTTCACCCTATGCCTTAAACTTTAGAATTTTCATGCATAATTATTATCTATGGCTTCCAAATCATACATATGGATGTTCTAAACTAATATTTTTTGTGATTGAATGAAAAATAATGGTTTAAACCACCTATGTACATAGTATTGTAATGACTAGAAAATACCGAAAATAAGAAAACTCATGGTTTTGCACCCTAAAACCCAAAATTTGAATTTTCATGTAGGAGATATATCTATTGCTGCCAATTCATGTAGATTAACATTCTACAATGATTTTTGTTATGTTTAGATGAAAAATCTTGGTTCAAACCATGTTTTTACATATTACTGTAATAGACGGAAAGTGCGAAAAGTAAGAAAAATTCAGTTTTCCCTTGATAATGTATTTGGCCTACCATAGGATTTTTATTCCAATGTCTATAATTTTTATGCAATGCATTTTCATAATTATTGACATGTATGTATGTATAATAAATGATAAAATTGCATGTTAGTTGAAGGAATGACCCTAGACAATCCTAGAGGCACTTTGGACTTTGGTATGCTTAAGGTATCTTACACTTATATTATGATTAAAATGTGAATGTGATTGGGAAATATGGAAATAGATGTTATGATGACTTGATAATGAATAAATGGTCTTGAATTGATAAAGTGATTGATTGAATGAATGGATCATAAGGGTTAAGCATGACACTTGAGAGACTATTGATAAATTGACATGTATGGAAATATTAAGTGTACTAAGTTGATTGTTAAAGTGAATTGATATTAAGATAATGATATTGTGTTGACCTTAGAAAGGTATTGACATGAATTATGATTTGTTTTCATATGGGCTTACAAAGGCTAAGTGTATAAAACTTTTAAGTCAAAATATTATGTGCAAGTGATGAGTGTACTTATATGTGCAACTCTAAATGTATGTGAATGTTATATGTGCATGGGGTAGTTATGGGATAGGATAGCATCATGATTGAATAAATACTAAGTATTGAATTAAATATTAAGATAGAGCTTGAGGAGTCTTAGAAGTCCAAGGGCTACATGAATTAGGAGCAAAGGAACCATAAGGTGAGTAAACCCTATAATCATGCTACAAGTGTGAGTAAACATTGTAATCTTGCATCAAGTGTCAGTAACATTATATTATGTTACAAATATGTGATATTGTGTTATGTGAACCTTGATATCTTGAAACCTAAGTTCATCTTATCCTCAAATATGATTAAGTGATTTCTTTGTAAAACTGGGGTTGCCAAAGGACAATTGGTCCAAAAATCATTTTTGCTTATCCAATGATGATTCCTTGTGATTATTACCCTAACTTATATTATTTCTAGAACTACACTATTTTTGTATGTTTTGCTCAAAGTTAAATTACCTTGGTTATTATGATACATGTTATTATTGCCTTAAATGTTATTGTTATATGTGAATACCATTAGCTCTAGCTATGGTATATTTAACCCTTTATGCAGAAGTCCTCATGCCAATGTGAGTAATCATTAGAATCTATGCATATGGTCTTAACCCGATGGATAGGGGTAGTGTATCCACCTCAACTATAAAGGGGTGGTTCTAGCCGTGGGGCCTGATCAGCTTCATGCCTTCTATGTGATAGGAGTTGGAATTTGGTTTAAGGCCACTTCTCCTCTATGTGTTTGAGTGGTAGAGCAATAGCCTCCACTCTTTATGTATTATAAGTGTGATTTCTGCAAACTTATTTAATTGAACCCTTGTTAAATTGCAACTTGATTCATGAATTGAGAATTATGAACTATGTGTATAAGCTATGAGTTTCCTTTTCAAAGGAATATGTGTTAATGTATGTGCTTTATCGTTTACTCATTGTGATCATCTATCTCACCCCTTTCACTTCCTTGTGTGGTTCTAGGTGAGCAAATGTGAGGAGGCAAGATGATGGCTCAAGCATTTTACTTCATTTAGGAATTCCCTATCAAAGTTGTTAATAATACCATGCTATGAAATATTGTCATTAGATGCTTTGGGGATATTTATTTTTGATATTTATTTTGAGATGTCATTTATTAAGGTTTTGGAGTGAATTATGAATATTATTTCCTTATGGATTATATATGAAGTGTCTAATTACTGTCTTCCAAAATTAAAGGTTTTCATATAATGTTTTAAATGAGTTATTGTATGAGGTTTGGTACCATCCTAGGCATGATTTGTATATGTGTAAGTGGGTTCTATAAGCATGGATGACCTAATGTCTCCCCATGTTCTAGGACCGACATATCTCTAAAGTTGGGATGTGACAATATTTTTTATGGAACTACTTGCCCTAAGACCCATTTGAAGATATATGTGGGGACAATGAAACTTTTGGGACTTAATGATGAGCTCCTTGCTTAGCTATTTCAATAATCATTAACTGGTGTGCCATGAGATGTTTTCTTTCACTAGATAATAGTTAGAAAGGGACATGCGATCTATCATGCCTTTGTTGAGCAATATCACTACAACACTAAAATGGATGTCATTAGGTGTGATTTGGAGACCACTAAGTAGATTTTAGATAAGTCTTTTTCCATGTTCTTTATTATGTGGAGGACTAAAACTGCTTAAATGGTAAATAGACCAACTAAGCAATAACAGTTGGACATCTTTGTCAAGAACCTAGTTCCAGTTGATACCTGCCCACTTTCAAAGATTTGGTTGCAACTGAATTAAGGGTTGAAGAATGCATTCAAAGCGAATCATTTCAATTAAAATTTCTAGCCACCAATCGAAATAGTGATGAAGAACCAATACCCAACTCAACCCAACCTTACCACAACCCCAAGTGGCATGACATAGAGGAGTTCAAGCCTAAGTAATCTAACCTATTTGAGATCAAATTCCAAGTTTGAGTATGAGTTTGAGTCCAAATCTCAAAGTTTAAGTCTAAATTTGAATATGAGTATATTGTCTTGTTTTCTTTTTCGTGCATTTTTTGTTAACCATGTCAGTCCATTTTCGTTATTTTTTAATAAAGTTTCCTTTTATAATAAAATATCCATATTTTCTTTTCATTATTTGTACATTAATTTTCTTATCTTCCTTATTTAGTCCAATATGGATCAGCCTAAAAAGAGAAAGAAAAAAAGGAAAAAAAAAAGAAAAAAAGAAGAGAAAAAAAAGAGAGAAGAAGAAAAGAGAAAGAAATGAACAATCAAGTAAATTGACCACTACTAGCACATATAAGAATTTGAGGTGCCATCAACAATTGCTTTGCCAACTCCTAACCAAAGAAGAGAAGATCAAGTGATCAAATAGTTAAAGCACAAAAAGCAAATCAAATGGAATTACTCATTGCCTTTTGTTAATCAAATGGTGCAACTCAACAAGGGGCAACAAGTTCAAAGAAGACCAAAGATCAAAGATCAGGGCCCTTCAACATGAAAAAAAGCAATAGCTCAAATCATAGTGGAATGTTTTCTTCCATTTCATACCAAATTTTATTAATTCAAGCTCGTTAAGTTGAAAATCTGATAGGGCAACTTAGGTAAAAGATAGAACTAAGAGAGAGAGAGTAAAGAGAAAGAGCTCATCCTATGAACCCTTATTTTAACACCTCTAAAATTAATTTTGAACCCATCGATACTGATCAAGATATTTTTTGGCGTAATCAGATGCCTTTCTTACCCTGATCGGACCTCCTATACTAGACAATATTTTTTCAAAACTGACTGAATTTTCTCCCTAATTAATTGTTAAAATGTTCTAAATTTAATTTTGAACCTAACAACACTGACCAATAATTTTTCTGAGTTGTATAACTCCCAAAAACTGATTCAGAAGTTTTAAAACCTGGCTGAACAGAAAAGTAAAAATCTAGCCAACAAGCCCACCGAGAAGCCGATGGGCGGCGCCATGGACCATTCCGGCAGTGCGCCGCCTGAGTCACCTCTAGGTTGCCCTGCCAGTGCTTCCGGTGGCACAAGCCCTGCCTCCCTACCTACAGTTCCCAAAATACCCTCAAACCTATTTTTCCAGCCCTTTTTAGCCCTACCCTTTATGGTCTTTTCATATTTTCACTACCTAAACTACCATCACCTCCCTTTGCCTATAAATAGGCCCTTCATCTTTCATTTCAAAACACACCAAAGTTGATATTGATAGCTATTTATCAACTTTCCTTCTTCTTCTCCCTCCATCCATTCTCTAATTAATTAATTAATCATTTTAATTAATTAATTTTCTCACCCAAACCAAGTTAATTAATCATTTTAATTAACTAAAAAATCTTTTTTTAATCACTCACAAGTTAATTAATTAATCTTTTTAATTAATTGATTACTTTTTTTTAAAAAAATAAATCAAAAATCTCTTTTTACTCATATATTATTTTGATTAATTAATTAATTATTTTAATTAATTAATCCACTCATCAATTGTTTTCTTTAATCATTAATCCACTTACCCGGTTTGATAAAATGGAACTTCGGTCTGGCAAAACACTTTTTCCTTCTTGTCCATCAAAACCCAAGGTATCTTCATCAAATTCATTCTCCAAACCAAAAATCACTTTAATCATTTTATAAACCCCTCCATTTAATTGTGGAATAAACTACGTGGGTTTTGATCCCTATTCAAATGGGGTACATAGGCATGTTTTGAATTTAAATCCAAACTTCAAATCCAATTTTTCAAATTAAGTTCATTTTCCATTTTTCTTAAATGCAATCAATTGTTCTTCTTTTTTTTTTTTTTTTATGATATTTGTAAGGGAATATGTGGTCTTCCTAGAATCCCATAAGGGCTGGAGAAGGTATCCCATTTTTTATCAATGTAATTAAGAAGTGATTATGTGGTTCTCCTAAATCTTTAAGGATTAAAGGGAACATTCTCATTGAATTGTAAATGTTTATTATTTCATCAATTTTCATGCTTTCATGTTATGCCATATTCATGCATTTTATTTATCGTATTATAAATATCAGTCATGAAATCCAATTTTCAAGTCAAATTAAACTTAAGAGCCAATTTTAGATTATTTAAAACTAAAAACCTAGTCCCTGAACTCAATATGATTTGAAGACTAGTGATTTTTATCATTGGGCAAATTAATTAAAAATTAATGAATTGGAGTCAATTTGGGTTTTTTCCTTAATATTTTCCCAACCAAATAAAATTAAGGTAATAACTCCTAAAATCATTTTCAAAATCAACCAAATCCAAACCCAAGGGTTCCATCGTGAGTCTAAACCCGAATGAGCATTCCGATTCCCTTAGTAGACTAGGCTGATGCTTAGATGAGGCCTCACAACTGGCGGCTCCACTGGGGACCTTGCCACCTTTTTAAGAATAAAAAGGAAAATAAGAGGATTACTATTTGGTTAAGGAAAATTTATTCCAAAATAATATCTATTTGGCTCATTAAGTATAATTTGACTTTCATGCATCACTTTGCATAATAAAGGCTCCTTGCCTAAACCTTAGCTTTAGGAAAACTTTTGGATGGTGAGTAATATTTGCTCGATAACTATCTTTGAGTATGTTGGGAGGTAGTGAAAGCATTCCACCCCGCAATGAATCCCCAATAATTTTGGTGATGTAACAAGCAATCAATACTGTTGGACTCACGCAAGGCTCCTTGCCTCACATGTGGTTAGGTATATCAATGCTCTATTAGGATAGGGACCCTTAAATCAAACCACCTTTCACCCTTGTATATATAGCTGCCCTAACCTTTGACCTTAGGTTCTATGTACCATAATAATCAATACTCTTGCATGGTCATTGAACCTTTTTCGGCATGCATCACATCATAATTATGCATATATAACATGAGAAGCTCAACAAGGTAAACCCTTAAACACCTTAAAGACCCAAAATGGTGGTCTGTTACTCTAAAACACCTCGCACACTCACCCTGTCAATATATAAACCTGATGACCAACCATGTATAGGGAATCCTTTTTCCAACACACCTTCACATTCATGCCATTTTTTCCTTTACAATTCTGTATTCTTATCCTTTTTTCTGTCTATTTTCTGTTTAAAGGTACTAATGGTCAACACCTTCAATTTTGACCAAGACACCAAAGTGCTTTCTTCACCAATCTCCTTAAGAAAAAAGAGGAAACTTTTTGAACTGCACTCACTACTGCCTTCAAAACCCATGCTGACTCCTTCACCAATGCTCTCAATGCCCAGTCTGCCACTTTCACTAGTGCTCTTAATTCCCAACACCAATCCATCATTAATGGGGTCAAAGAAATGACCAATGCAACCATCACTCCTCCTCTTGCTCAACCTACTTCCACCCAAGCCAGGACCAACCATGCCCCTACTTTCACTACCCCTATTATCAATCCCATTAATAAGGGGAAAGCCCCTGAAACACCCACCTCTCCTCATTTGGATATAAATGCCACTGCTCCTACTCCCACTACGAATCCTTTTCAAAGTGGGGATTTCTCCATCTTTCCTGAAGCTAAAAGACTAATGGAGGTTTCACGATCCATCAATAATATCAAAAGGCATGAGGACATGATAGATGTCAACTCCTTTGCTCTCTTCCCAAACGCTAGGGTTCCACCCAAATTCAAAATGCCTGTGATGGATAAGTTTAATGGCACAACTTGCCCCAGGAGCTACCTTAAGATGTACGTGGGAGCCATAAGACCCTTTAGTGTGGATGATAAGCTCTTTACTCAATTATTCCAACAATCATTGACCGAAGCTGCTATTAAGTGGTTATTAGATCTTGACCAAAATCATAAGAAAACTTGGAATGATATCTGCAATGCTTTTGTCAAGCAATACCATTATAATGTTGAGGTAGATGTCACTTGATGAGATCTAGAAACCACTAAACAAAGCCAAAGAGAATCCTTCACTGCGTTCCTTACAAGGTGGAGGGCAAAAGCAACACAAATGGTGAATCGTCCATCTAAGGAAGAACAAATTGACATCATTGTGAAGAATCTCTCTCCCCCCCCCCCCCTCTCTGTACCAAGTTCACTTGCAAACCTAGTATCTCCTAGACTTTAAGGCTCTCATTGCTACAATCTCTAAAATCGAGGATTTGATTCAGTCTGGTCAAATCAAGGATGAATCCTCAAGTTTGAGATACCACAAGAACACCAATTTCACCTCCAACACTACTCATTCTGCCCCATAAAAGAGAGGAGAAATTAATACTGTTTCTTACCATCAACCCATGAGATTGGAAAGAAGAAGTTTTTCTGAATTGGGAATGCCTTTGAGCATGGTCTATAAGAAGGCCCTGGAAGCCCATCTCGTCAAACCTTTAGAGTGAAGACCACTCCCAAATCTTTTACCCAAGAACTATAATGCCAATGAGCGATGTGATTATCACTAAGGGCTCAGGCATAAAATGGATTCTTTTAAGGCTCTAAGGCATCAAATCTAGGACCTAATAGACAGTGGGGATATCATTACTCCAAGAGCTTGTGAGGCCTCGCCCGAGCACCCAGTTTGATACGCTAAAGGGGAATTGAAAATGCTCATTTAGGAAAGAACTCACAAGGAAGCCCTCGAGCTTATCTTTGATAGATTTGAAAATTATTTTTAAGAGTCGCCACCTTAATTTATTATTATTTGTGAAAATATAAGGAAAAAACCCATTTGACTCCAATTACAACCCAAAAGAAAAAGGATCACTAGCCTCGAAACCAAAGAGGATTCGGGGACTAGGTTTTTGGTTTATTTTAACAAAATAAATTTGGCCAATTGATACAAAAGTGACTTGAAATATATTTCATGAACAAACTAAAATGCATGAACAGTTTATAATATGTATGATCATTCAATCTATAAAGTTTATACACAATTAGAATTCAAAATAAAAGAGAGTTAATATTATAATGAAATCCAAACTTAGGGGATACCTCCTCTAATCCTTATGGGTTCTAGGGAAGTCACACATTCCCCAAACTAATCCTAACAATAAAGCAAAGAAACAAACACAAAAGTAAGTGAAGAAGGTGATAGGGGGGAGAGTTGGTTAGCTTTAAATTGGATTCGATGCTTGAACCAAGCATGCCTACATATCCCTTTGAATGGGAATCAGAATCCACACAGTTCTCCTTTCTTACGAAGAGGTTAGTTTAGCCTAGCCACTTTATCATGTTTTGATTGATCGATTAAAAGATGGTTGAATTAATTAATTAATTTAATTGTTTAGCTAGCAACCTAAATGAATCAATTTAATTAACTAACTAAAAGAGACAATGAAATTAAGGGAAAGAAAGCTTACCTTGGATGGCAGACGGTGGCTGGCTTTAGACGACAGGCGGTGGCTAGCTTCAGATGGCGGGCGACGGCTAGCTTTGGATGGGCGATAGATATCCTTGGATGGTAGGAAGTAGACAACCTCGAACGGTGGGCAGCGGCTAGCCTTGGGTGGCGGACACCAGCCTTGGGCAAGAGACTTGCCTCAAACAGGCGGGCGAAAAGCCTTAAACTAGTCGGGTAGAAATCAAGTAGAAACCTCTTAACTATCTTTGCGAAGCAAAGAGCAAATGCAAAGCATTTTGCTTGAAGTAATGCTTTTCAAGCTCTAGAAGTTGGTGTTTTGAAGTGTAGGGAGGCCCTCTATATATAGGAGGAGGTTTGAAGAATAGAATTTGTTCAAATATGATGTGGCATTGCAAAAATTGAAATTTCACCGAAGTTGCCACAAAGGCCTTTGTGGCACCGCAGAGGTCTTTGCGGCAGTGTCACACAGCCCTTTGCAGTTCCATAAAGGGCTTTGCGGCTCTGCAAAGGGCTTTGTGGCAGTGCTATAGGCCTTTGTGGCAACGGGCCTCGCTTCCGCCCGTTTTGCCAGTTTTTGCCTATTCTTGCTCATTTCTCATCCATTTTACATGATTCCAGTTGCGTTATACTCCTTACTCAGTCCCAGATGATTTAAAAGGGTTTAAATGCTAAAAAGAAATATTTTATTTTTTCCATTTTGAGAGTTTTCAGCTTTTGAAGGTTTGTTTACCAAGCCTAAGTGCTTTTAAGGTTCAAATGCATATTGGAAGGTGCAAAATTAAGGGTTCATAGCTGCCCCCTCATCAGAATTGTCTTTGTCTAAAAGGTGATTTTGATGACAGTGAATTTGAGGATGAAGAGGATGCCCCCGATATATTTAAAAGCGAAGTGCATGCCCTTGGTATATTTAGAAGTGAAGTGGATGCCCCCGGTATATTTGGGAGTGGTTGGAATTGAAGAGAATGCCCCCAGTATATTTGGGAGTGGTTAGAATGAAAAGGATGCCCTCGATATATTTAGGAGTGGTTAGAATAAATAGGATGCCCCCGATATATTTAGTAGTGGTTGAAATGAATAGGTTGCCCCTGATATATTAAGGAGTGGTTGGAATGAAGAGGATGCCCCCAGTATATTTGGAAGTGGTGGGAATTGAAGAGGATGCCCCTGGTATATTTGAGAGTAGTTGGAATGAATAGGATGCCCCATGTATATTTGGGAGTGGTTAAAATGAATAGGTTGCCCCTAGTATATTTGGGAGTAATTGGAATGAATAGGATGCCCCCCATATATTTAGGAGTGGTTGGAATGAATAGGATGCCCCTAGTATATTTAAAAGCAAAGTGGATGCCCCTAGTATATTTGGGAGTGGTTGGAATGAATAGGATGCCCCCGATATATTTGGAAGTGAAGTGGATGCCCCCGGTATATTTGGAAGTGAAGTGAATGCCCCTGGCACATTTGGGAATAGTTAGAATGAATAGGATGCCCCCGGTATATTTGGGAGTAGTTGATGCCCCTGATAAATTTGGAAGTAGCAAGAAGAAAATGGCAGTTCCTATCTGGTAGGAATGAAAAGTGATGATCCTGTCTAGTAGGATCAAAAAGAGATAACCATCCTGTTTAGTAAGAATGGTAAAAATAACTGTCCTGTCTGGTAGGAACAGTAGAAGTCCTATCTGGTAGGAATGAAAGTGATGATGCTGTTTGGTAGGAATGAAAAGTGATCATTATGTAATGACCTAATACCTTGAACTTGTGAAGGGTCAGCCTGACATAAAAGTGCTGATCTTTAGGAGAAAGATGCCCCCATTTCAGAAAGGTAAATATTTGGAAGGGATGAGGAAAGTGGTTTGGTCATTTGGTTTTTTGGTTGATTGCCTAGTTTAGAGGTGAAATGGGCATGCTAGGTATGAGATTGGCTGGTTAATGGCTATTAGTTTGGCCTAGGAAGAAGTATAGTGTGGTCTTGGAAAAGATCAGGCTGTTCAGTTTAGATAGGTCTAACTTTGTTTTGAGGCTGAGTTGGAGAGCTGGGTCAAGAAGGTCAGTTTTTTTAGAGATAATTGGATTGGAAGGTTTGGGGAAGGTTAACTTATGGGGCTTATCCTTAGAGAAGTTAATGTGGAAGGCTTAGTCAGGTCTAGGACTTTGGCTTGGTCAAGTTCATTAGGAAGGCTCGGTCAAGTCTGACTTAGAGGAAAGGTTAGGCTAGGAAATTAGTTGGGGAAGGTTTAGTCAGATTTGGTTTTGGAGGAGATTAAGGCTTTTTGTGAATGGGCTTCATAGTGAAAGTTAGGCTTAGGTTTCATGGTGAAGGCTTCTTGGTTTAGACTTCATGGTAAAGACTTTTTGGTTTGGGCTTCATGGTGAAGGCTTTTGGGCTTGGACTTCATGGTGAAGGTTTTTTGGGCTTAGGCTTAATGGTGAAAGCTTGAAGGCCTGGGCTTCAAGTGAAGGCCATGCTTGAAGGCTTTGGTTAAGGGTGTTTTGGACCTTTTTGGAGGATGGTTAGCTTCATCTTAGGTATAGTGTTAAAGGTTTTGGTTGCAGGCTTCATGGACAAGGGTTTACCCTTTCGTCATGGTTATATCAGATTTTCAATGCCCATCGGATGGTTGGCAAGCTTTGACTTGGTTGTAATTTGCTAAAGAGGCTTAGTTTTTTTAAGGATGATGAGGTTTTACCAATGAGACATGGGATGACTTGAGTGGTTTGAGCCCTTCTTAAGCTTTGCAAGACATGACTTGGTTTTGGTTATGCTAGAGAAAGCTGTCTTTAAGGATGATGAGTCCCAAAAGACTTAGGATCTTTAGATCTGTGCATAAGCCTGGCTCTTAGAAGATGATGAGACTTTGCCCAGAAAAGGATGGTATATGGCTTGAACTTGAAAAGATGGAATGGTATATTTTGAAGTTCGGGAATGGTTTAAAGGTGGGTTGGAAAATTTAAAAAGGATTAGGGAGGTTGTATGATTTTGTTATCTATAGCATGATTCATAGAAAAGAACAAGCCAAGCTAACCTTGTCATTTGAGATTGAAGAGACATTTAGAGTGACAAAATGTAGATGACAGATTGGATGAAAGGAAGTGCCCTAAAGAGTGGCTAAAGAACCGATGAAAAGAGACAATTTTGGGATCATGCTCCCAATGAGAGATAGGAACATGACAGACTAGCAATATGAGAAATTATTAAGCTCTTTGAGCTAAGCGACAAGATGGATTAACAATAGATAATTATGACCTAAAAAGACATGCCCCCACTGTGAGATAAGGGCATAGAAGACAACATTACTTTAGAGAATGAGCAAGCTAATGAGGAAGGATGACTTTAAAAACATGAGACAAGATGGAAAGATTATTTGGTATGAAGGAAATTGACTAGGATGAGCCTTTTTTTTTTTTTTTTAAAAGCTACCCTTTTTGGGTTTTCAAATTAACGAGCTTGGATTAATGAAATTTGGGAGAAAACATTCCACTGTGATTTGCTGATTTTCTTTATTTCAAGGGGCTCTAACGTTTAAATTTTGGATTTGATGAATCTTATTACCCTCTTATTGAGGTATATAGTTTAATTTCAATTATTTGATGAAAGGTCCATTTCTGGACCTTCTTTGATTGGGAGCTAGCAAAGCAATTGTTGATTGCACCTCAATTGTGGTGGATTTATTTGATGTTCATTTCTCTCTTTTCTCTCTCTCTCTCTCTTTTCCCTTTTTTTTTTCAAAGCTCATCCATGTTTAGAACAAGAAAAACAAGTGCACAAATAATTAAAAGAAATATGGATGTTTTATTGTAATGAAAAATTTTATTACAAGATAACAAAAAAAGAATCGACATGATTGACAAAAAATAAAAGAAAATAAGATGACAGACTCAGACTCGAATTTAGACTCAAACTTTGGGATTTGGACTTAGACTCAAACTCAGACTTGGGAATTTAGACTCAGACTTGGAATTCAGTCTCAGATAGGTCAGATTAGCTACACTTGAACTTTTCTTTGTCATGCCACTTGGGGCTGAGGTAAGGTGGGGTTGAATTATGTTCGGGTTCTTCATCATTGTTCAGGTCGGTGGTAAGGAATTCAAGTTGAAATGATGCATTTTGGATGCAATCTTCAACCTTTGATGCAGTTGCAATCAAAGCCTTGAAAGTGGGTAGGTATTGGGTTAACAAGTGGGCTTGGTAGGTGGGAAGTAGATTCTTGACAAGGATGTCCACTTGTTCTTGCTCTGTTGGTCTATTTACCATTTAGGCAGCTTTAGCCTTCCACTTTGTAAGGAACATGGAGAAAGACTCCTTTGGGAGCTGCTTCGTAGTTTCCAAGTCATGTCTAGTGACATCCACTTCACTGTTATAATGATATTGCTTGACAAAGGCACATCATATATCATCCCATGTCCTTTTCTTGCTCTTGTCTAGTGAAAGGAACCATTTCTTGGTAACAACGGTTAGTGATTGTTGGAACAGTTGAGCAAAGAGCTCATCGCTAACTCCTAAGGGTTTCATTATCCCCACATATATCTTTAGATGGGTCTTAGGGCAAGTGGTTCCATCAAATCTCTCCAGTTCGGGCATTTTGAATTTAGGAGGAAACTTGACATTAGGGAATAAGGTTAAACTATCCACATCAATTAGATTATTGTAGTGCTTTAGGGATTTGATGGTTCTTTCCATGGCTTCAAGTTTCCCAATGAGCAATCTAGTGTCTGGATAAGAGAAAACTTCCTCACCTTGGTCTAGATGTGAATTGGTTTGGCTAGGATTGGTCTAGTTTAAGATAAGGCTTGGTTTAGAATGGCTAAGGGTGGCCTGGTTAATCATAGCTTGAACTTCCTCAATGATGAATTGCCTTTATTCCTCAAATTGGGCTTGCTGAGCAGCTAGGATAGCCTAGAAATATTCTTCTTGCTTCTTAAGACCTTTGGTCACAAGTGTGGTCAAGGAAGCCATATCAAGTGGGTGGGTCATTAGTACCTTCAAACCAAAGCAACAAGGTAAGTGACAGGTATGGAACAAAAGAGGTGATGAAGATATTGGCATGCAGATCCTAAGAGAAAAGGTTTCCTTATTATATCATGGGCCAACCATTTTTTGGACTTAAGGCATGATGGAGCAGATATTTTTGGCTTAAGATAGTAGACTGAACCAAGGGCATTGGGTTTGAGGTAGTGTGTTAGGCCCAAGTTATTGGGCCTAAGGCTAACAGACTAGTTTTAAAAGGTGATGGGTCACAGGTGTTGGGCTTAAGGATATTGTGTTGGGTCAAAGGCATTGAGCTTTGGCTAGTGTGTTAGACTACAGGTATTAGGCTTAGGGTAGTGTCTTGATGATTTGGGGTATAGGCTATAAGCATCTGTCAATCTAGGGGTATTGGATTGGTTTTTAAGGTAATCGGCCAAGGATGTTGGGCAATGGTGTCTTGTGGCTAGGTTGGCAAGGTATGGGTAAAAGGAGGGTAGAGATGTTTTTAGGTTACAATTTGGGGCAAAGACATTTTGGGTAAGGTTAAGGTAACAGTGTTTAAGGTTAGAGGTGTTTAAGGTCAAGGCTAGGGAAATGAGGTTTTAAGTTTAAGGTTAGGGTATTGGTATTTAGGTTAAAGGCTAAAGTAAAAGGGTAAGGTTTAGGGTTAGGGTATTGGTATTTATGTTAAAGGCTAAGGTAAAGGGATAAGGTTTAGGGTTAGGGTATTAGTGTTTAGGTTAAAGGCTAAGATAAAGGGGTAAGGTTTAGGGTTAAGGTATTGGTGTTTAGGTTAAAGGCTAAGGTAAAAGGATAAGATTTAGAGTGATGACTTAAGGTTTGTGGGGGCAAAGGAGAATGGGATAAAGGTGAGAGGGAGGTGTTTAATGGGGAGATGTTTGAATGGATATAAGAATGTTTGACCCTTCATCGGTTCAAGGTTTGACCTAGACTTAAGATGAATGCATGTTTTATTATACAATATGGATGCATGATATGCATGAGGAAAACATTTCATGAAAATGCAAAGATACAATGTTTTAATTATGGTACATACAACCTAAGGCTAGGATCTAAGTTCATTACATGAAAAGGTAAGGGTGGCTTGATTTGGGTACCCGTCACACTAGAGCAGCGATATACCTAACCACATGTGAGTCAAAGAGCCTTGCGTGGGTCCAACAGTATGTGTATACTCATTGCACCTTTGAAAGGATCAAAGGATTCATCGCGGGGTGGATGATTTCACTATCGGTGAATAGACCAAAGGAGGATTACCCACTCGATGCTACTCACTATCCATTATTTTCCTAGAACTAGGTTAGATGGCAAAGAGCCTATGCAAGTGATGCATGCAAAGTCACAATCATATAAAAAGGCCAAACTCTTTTTAAACTAATTAGTAGTCCACTTATTTTTTCATTTTATTAAAAGAAAGTTAGTCCCCAGTGGAGTCGCCAACTGTGAGGCCTCGCGTGAGCACCCAGTCTGATTCACTAAAGGGGAATCGAAAATGCTCATTTGGGAAAGAACTCATGAGGAAGCCCTCGAGCTTATCTTTGATAGATTTGAAAATTATTTTTAGGAGTCACCACCTTAATTTATTTTTATTTGGGAAAATATAAGGAAAAAGCCTATTTGACTCCAATTACAATCCAAAAGAAAAAGGATCACTAGCCTCGAAACCAAAGAGAATTCAGGGACTAGGTTTTCGATTTATTTTAACAAAATAAATTTGGCCAATTAATACAAGAGCGACTTAAAATATATTTCATGAACAAACTAAAATGCATGAACAGTTTATAATATGCATGATCATTCAATCTATAAAGTTTATACACAATTAGAATTCAAAATAAAAGAGAGTTAATATTATAATGAAATCCAAACTTAGGGGATACCTCCTCTAACCCTTATGGATTCTAGGAAAGTCACACATTCCCCAAACTAATCCTAACAATAAAGCAAAGAAACAAACACAAAAGTAAGTGAAAAAGGTGATAGGGGGGAGAGTTGGTTAGTTTTAAATTGGATTCGATGCCTGAACCAAGCATGCCTACATATCCTTTTGAATGGGAATCAGAATCCACATAGTTCTCCCTTCTTGCAAAGAGGTTAGTTTAGCCTAGCCACTTTATCATGTTTTGATTGATTGATTAAAAGAGGGTTGAATTAATTAATTAATTTAATTGATTACCTAGTTGATTAGCTAGCAACCTAAATGAATCAATTTAATTAACTAACTAAAAGAGACAATGAAATTAAGGGAAAGAAAGCTTACCTTGGATGGCGGACGGTGGCTGGCTTTAGACAGTAGGCGGCGGCTAGCTTCGGATGGCGAGTGGTAGCTAGCTTCGAATGGGCGATGGATATCCTTGGACAGTAGGTGGCAGACAGCCTCGAACAGCAGGTGACAGCTAGCCTTGGGCGACGGACACCAGCCTTGGGCAAGAGACTTGCCTCGAACAGGCAGGCAGAAAGCCTTAAACTAGTTGAGTAGGAATCAAGGAGAAACCTCCCAACTCACTTTGCAAAGCAAGGAGCAAATGCAAAGCATTTTGCTTGAAGTAATGCTTTTCAAGCTCTAAAAGTTGGTGTTTTGAAGTGTGGGGAGGATTTCTGTATATAGGAGGAGGTTTGGAGCATAGAATTTGTTGAAATATGATGTGGGATTGCAAAAATCATAATTTCATTGGAGTTGTCGCAGAGGCCTTTGCGGCATCCCAGAGCTCTTTGCGGCAGTGCTGCATAGCCCTTTGCAGTTCTACAAAGGGCTTTGTGGCAGTGCCACAGGCCTTTGCGGCAACAGGCCCCACTTCCGTCCATTTCGCCCGTTTTCGCCCATTCTTGCTTATTTCTCATCCATTTTACATGATTCCAGTTGCATTATACTTGTTACTCAGTCTCGAATGATTTAAAAGGGTTTAAATGAAAAAAATAAATATTTTATTTTTTCCATTTTGAGAGTTTTCAGCTTTTGAAGGTTTGTTTACCAAGCCCAAGTGCCTTTAAGGTTCAAATGCATATTGGAAGGTGCAAAATGAAGGGTTCATAGAGCTAAACCCAACATCACCACAAATCCTTTGTCTAACCATAAGGCAAATGTCAACTTTATTTCTTCTAATGAAGTGAGCTTTGATCCTCTCTCCCTCATCTACCCCACTTTAAGTTATTGTTGTGTACTTGATCTAAATGACTTTGTCACTGAAGTCGATGCAATTACTTAGAGTGGAAGAGTCCTCCCACCACCTCCATAACCCATAGTTCAAACCCAGTAAGTCATGTTATCCCTCCTCCTATTGAAAAATTAAAACCCCATAATGAACTGAGGAGGACCCCATTCTTAAGCAATTAAAGAAAACCCAAGCAAACATATTAATATGGAGCCTCATCTTGTCCTCTTAACCTCATTACCAAGCTCTTTGCAAGGCCTTGAACTAATGTTAGGCTCCTATTAACATCTCACTTGAGACCCTCGTGGCATCTTTAACCAACACTGCTAAATCCATGACCATTTCTTTCGGTGATCATGATATCCCTTATAGAGAAGAAAGCCACAACCATACTCTCTACATCGCAGTGATGACCCGAGGCAAAACTGTGCCTATGGTATTAGTAGATAATGGATCCACTCTAAATGTATGTCCACTGAAAGTGGCCAGCTGCCTAGGATTAGAGACTTCAGATTTCATTCCGTCAGACCAAGTGGTGAGAGCATATAACAACATTAAGAGGGAAGTTTTGGAAGTGGCAAATCTTGATGTCACAATTAGACCAGTGACAATGCCAATCCCATTTCAAGTGATTTCAACCTCCTACTTGGTAGTCCATGGATCTACTAAGTGAAAGTAGTCCCTTCCCCCCTCCATCAGAAGTTGAAGTTTCCCCATAGTACAAACATCATAATTGTCTAAGTTGATGTACATGGAAAGAGTGACATTCCAAGATATATGCCAATCCTAGAAATCAAACCCGAACCATCTACCATTCCTCTATCTGGCTTCTCATTTGATACCATTTAGTTCATTCAAGGGGAAGGTAAAGAGTTTGTTCCTTTCAACTTTGATCCATATAGTAATGTGGTAGTAGCTAACCAGCAAGGATCACCCAATTTCCTTAGTATCCCACTGCCACTCCTCCTTTCGGTCTTGGTTATATGCCTAAACTTGAAGATATTGCAAAATTAGAGGAAAGAGCCAAACTAAGAGCTGAGGCCGAACGGCAAGGTGAGACTTATGATTGGCCTATGCTCGGTGCCTCTTTAGGTGTATTTCTAAGGCACCTAGTAAGCCAAAGAGGTATAGAGGTAGATCTAGCTAAGTCTAAGGCAATTATATAAATGCCTCCCCCTAAAATTGAAAAGGAGATTAGAGTTTTCCTGGGTCTCCTACAGTATATCAGCTATTTCATTGCACGACTAGCAGATACCTGCGAGCCAATTTTCAAACTATTAAGAAAAGGAGACTCTAAGTAGTGGAATCAAGAATGCCAAAAAGCCTTTGACAAAATCAAAGACTACCTCCTGAACTCGCTAATATTGCAACCTCTAAGGCCAGGTCAGCCATTATTGCTCTACTTATCAGTAACATCAAAAGCTATAAGTGCAATGCTTACTTAGAATGCCCCAAATTCACACAAAGAGAATGCCATTTACTACTTGAGTAAATGTATGCTGACTCATGAGCTTAAGTATAACCGGACTGAGCAATTATGCTACCTTTAGTCTAGGTATGCCATAAGCTCCAGCACTACCTATGCTCATACACAACTTATATGCTAACTGATAGGAGCCCTTTGAAATTCCTTATGAAAGCCCGTTCTTGACAACAGGATGGCGCGATGAATGACAGTTCTTACAGCATTTGACCTAAAATATGTCCCGAGAAAAGCAATTAAAGGAAGCATTATTGCTGACCAGCTGGCTGCTGCCCCTATGGTAGATGAAATATTTGAGCCTTAATTCCCAGACGAGGATATCTTGATCATAGACCCTAAAGTATGGAAGTTATTCTTCAATGGTGCATCCAATAGTAAAGGCTATGAAGCTAGCATAGTTCTAGTTACCCCTAAAGGACATCATTTGCCTATGGAGATCAAGCTAGCATTCGAGGTAACCAATAATGAAGCAGAATATAAGGAATGCATAGCTCGTCAAAGGTGTCCATTAACATGAGAATAGACTACTTAAAGGTCTACAGTGATTCTAACATCATTGTTTCCCAAGCCCTTAGTAATTGGAAAATTAGAGAAGAACATTTAGTTCCTTACCATCAACGCTTGAATGACCTAAGGGAGAATTTTCATGATCTTTCCTTTCACTACTTGCCAAGGGTGAAGAATCTATTCACCGATGCTCTAGCCACCTTAGCCTTAATGATCGACATGAGCGATAATAAGATACACACGCCTGTTGTCATCGAAGTAAAATGGCAACTTGGATATTATACCATGTGCATGAATCTCCAGTCGGCTGATGCTAAGCCCTAGTTTTGGGACATCCTCAATTACATCTAAAATGGTAAGTATCTAGAAGGGGCCTTGAAAGCATATTGGAGGACCTTAAGGCAACTATCTGCTGGTTTTATACCTAATGGTGATGTGTTATATAAGAGAGCCTGGGATAACATCCACCTACGATGTGTGACTGAAGAAGAAGCCCAGCAAATTATGGAATGGGTCGATGGCAGTGAGGAAGGCCCACACATGAATGGAGTAGCTTTGGCACAAAAGACAGTGAATATGGGCTACTTTTGGCTAACTATGAACGAGGACTATGCAAAGTATGTGCAAAAATGTCACAAATGTCAGATATTTGCCAAACTCCAACATTGACCCCCTATTCCTCTAAATCCGATAATAACACCGTGGCCTTTTGCTACCTGGGGCATAGATGTCATTGGGAGAATTTCCCTAAAGTCCTCCAGTGGACATGACTACATTTTGGTGCCGTAGACTACTTTACAAAATGGATCGAAATAGTGCCATATCAAGTCCTAAATGCAAAGAAGGTGGCACACTTCATCCAAACTAATATCCTTTATCGGTTTGGAACCCTCTTCAAAATAATCATGGATAATGGCTCTCACTTTCAAAAAGAGGTACGCCGCCTACTCCAGACAAAAAAGATTCAACATCACCGCTCTTCTCCCTACCGACCATAGACCATTGGCGCAATCGAGGCTGCTAATAAGACCATTAAGACCATTTTGCAGAAAGTCATAGAGAAGCATAGAGACTAGCATCAATGGCTGCTCACTGCTTTATGGGGATACAAAATTACCTTTCGTACTCCGACAAAGGCAACCCCATATGCCTTGGTGTATCGAATAGAGGCTGTACTTCCCATTGAAATGCAAATTCAATCTGTTAGGGTAATGAGGGAAAGCCAGTTGAGCGAAGCATACTAGATTAAAGGATATCATGAGCAACTAAATGCTATCGATGAGAAAACAATGGATGCTTTGTACAAAATCTAGGGCTACCAATAGAGACTAGCCTGACATTTTAACAAAAAGGTAAAGGACATGGGCCTGGAGGAAAGGAATTTAGTTTTAAAAGAGATTAAGGCCCCGGTCCATAACCTAAGGGGAAAGTTCAAACCAAACTGGGCCGAGCCATATGTACTCAAGAAGATCTTGTCTGGCGGAGGCCCATTCTTGTGGATTTGGAAAAAAATGAGTTCTCCAATCCCTACAATCTGGACGAACTGAAAAGATACTTTGTCTGAAGACTACATTTGCATTCTTTCTATCTATTTTTATGCTTAAAGCAATGTAACTAGAACTGCATGGACCTAATTCTTCCTAAAAATAACAAAAATGATAATGATAATTGTAAGGGATATGTAGGCAGCCCAACTCAGGTGTGATCCAAAGCTTAATGTGAAAACATTTTGTTTGCATCTCCTCTACGCCTAATGCATCATTTGGTTCTTTTGTCTAAACAAAAAATAATAATAAATGATAAACAAATAAAAGAAAATGCTCGCTAAGTTGAAAACCTGCGAGGGTGGCTTAGGCAAAAATTAGAGCAAAAATAAAGGTATCTCATATAATGATGATCATATTTTACAAGAGCATACAATCCATCATCACAAAAAAGATAGCCTTTATCTATACCTACGGCTTGTCCTTTGGTTATATCAGCTTATAAAAGTGTACAAAAAAGAAACCTGCAGCTCGTGTCAGAACAACCACCAAAAAATAGGCAAACAACTACCTCTACCTAGTCAATCCTGCTACTCCTAGGATGGACATCTCTCTCAGAATCAGATCTCGCCACTATCTTTTCAGTTATCACACCTTTGATCCTAGTCTCTGAGTCCCCATCTGTAATGTCAGTAGCCGGAGTGCTCATAATACTAGAACCGCTCTCAGCAATCACTCTGGTCGGTATACCCCATGTCCCAGCAACCCCAGAACTACTCCCTAAAGCCGTGTCTAAAACTCTCATTTAAGGGCTAGTACCTCTCAAGCTACTAGCTATAGCCCTCTCCTGTGTCAAAGTCAGAGTCCTCCTTTGTATTTTGGCAATAACAGTATGCTTTTGTGCATTAACTACTGTGACCCTCCTCCGTGCCACCATAGTAGTGTCTCCCTCATGTCTAACTACAGTGACAGTCCTCCAAGTCACCTCCACCACAGTTTGAGTCACCACTACAGCCTATAAAGTCTATCTTCTTATGGAACCTCTAGTCTCTCTTAGGTCGGGTCACCTCCCCTGTCTTAGCGGCAGTCCCCTGGTCACTAGTGCCTCTGGCAGCTGCCTCTTTCGTCTCATCACTCTCAGTCTCCCTGAGTAATGCATCTTGGTGCTCTCTCTCAATTGGCCAGACGTTCTCAATCAACCAACTATGGTACCTCTCAGTAGTACCAAAGCCAACCTCTGGTCTACATGAAAGCTCCTCATCCATCCTCCTTTGATAGCTCTGGTGATGGGAGCTGTAATTTGCACAGACTCTAAAAAGGGCACAATTGGGGGTATGACCTGAGTTTGACCCATCTACCTCAAGACCCTCGTACCTTGGTAGAATGATGTCCATACCAAACTGAGCAAATAGACCACTCGATACCCATGGCTCATCGTCATGAAAGACCTAATCCTATACCATGGGCAATGCTAGAGTATATCCTCTAGGGCAAGCTCTATGAGCCATCCAATCCACTCATGGATTGATCCTTACCTAATCAAGATAGGCCGCATCTGATACTGGATGACTGTATATGGACTTCTGGCTGGAGCAACAACCACCTTTAAGTGGTCCATCAACCATACCTACAAAATAAACCAAAAATAAAATTTAGATATGCACAAAATATCCATCCCAGAAGGGATAGAAACTGACAAATTTCTTTTTTCACCTGAAGGACTACTGGAGATATAGTCCACCTCTGTAGGCCTTGAATAAAGCAATTGAGACTCAATAATGTCTCCACCAACACGGCCCCAATGATGGAGCGACCTTGCTCCATCTATAGTACCAAACCCATCACTCTAGCATCTCCCCAACCGATAGGCCTGGGAAATAGATATCTGACCGTCAGGCAGAAAACCAAGGCTTGCACCCTAAGCCTCTATATCTCCATATCACTCTAGTCACCGAGATCATGAAACTCCTCAATAATAGCAGTCAGATTCACTTGCCCCTCTACCACCATCTGACTGATTGTGTCTGTCGATAGAGCTAAAAATTCTTGAAAAACTCTATAGTGCCCAACACTGAACTCAGGCACTACTAGGGCTGCCTCCGAATCACTACTAAGTATGGTACATAACTCCTCAAATGTGGGGCACAGCTCCTCCATACCCACACCAAACCGGAACACTCAGGCCACTAGATCCCAAAACCGAAAACATGCTCTTAAGAAATCCAATTAACCCTTAAACCCTTCCACTTAATCATGGAATGAACTACATGGGTTTTGATCCCTATTCAAATAGGGTACATAGGCATGTTTGGAATCTAAATCCAAACTTCAAATCCAAATCCCAATCAATCTCATTTCCCTTTTTAATTAATGTAATTTATTAATGTTTTATTTTAATTTTTGCACTCATACCATACTCATGCATTAATCATAATATTGTCATATAATATTTGTAATTCATGAAATCAATTTTTCTTAAGTCAAATTAAACTTAAGAGCCAAATTTAGATTATTTAATAAAAAATCTAGTCTCCAAGCTCAACCTAGGTCGAAGATTAATGATTTTATCTATGGGCAAATTAATAAAAAATTAATGAATTGGAGTCAAATTGGGTTTTTACTTAATTTTTTCATTTAAAAATAAATTAGGGTGGCGACTCCCAAAATCATTTTCAAAATCAACCCCAATCCGAACTTGAGGGTTCCATTGTGAGTCTAAACCTGAATGAGCATCCCGATTCCCTCTAGTGGACCAGGCTGGTGCTCGAGCAAAGGCTCATAGCTAGTGACTCCACTGGGGACCTTGCCGCCTTTTTTAAAAATAAAAAGGAAAATAATCCCTGGTCTTTCAAGACTCATCATTATCAAAGTTAGTTTCTTTGACAAAACTGAAAAAGCCTAAGGAGGGCCCAAACCTGTTAAAGCCCATCCCATGCCTTTTGGTAACATCTCATTATCCTTGAAAGAATCAAGCTTCCTTGGAAAAAAACACATGATGCCAAGGATCAAGTCTCTTAAGGCTTGCAAACCATTCTTAGCTTAATCCTTTTAAATTAATGCAACTGTGTCAAAGGGCAAACCCTTATCCATTAGCCTGCAATCTTCTTATAACCAAAACCTTTAACACCATACTAGAACTAAAGCCAACCATCTTCAAAAGAGATCTAAAGCACCCTTGTAGAAAAGCCTATGCTGATAAATTATCCTCAAAGCATAAAAGCCTTTTAACCAAAAGCCTTCACCATAAAGCCCAAGCCCAAAAGCCTTCATCATAAAGCCTAAGCCCAAAAGCCTTTACTATGAAGCCCAAGCCCAAAAGCCTTTACCATGTAGCCCAAGCCCAAAAGTCTTCATTATGAAGCCTAAGCCCAAAAGCCTTCACCATGAAACACAAATATAAAAGCCTTCACCATGAAGCTCACTCCCAAAAAGCCTTCATTTATAAAGCCTATGATCTCCTCCAAGACCAAATCTAATTGAGCCATCTAAATTGATTTCCTAGCTAGGACCAACATAGTCTAGCTTCCCAGCTTGATCACTCTGACCTAGCCTTAAGGCAAAAATTGACCAAGCCAACTTCATCTCCCTAAGGGCCAAAGATATGACCAAGCCTTTCAATCTAAACCTGACTGAGTCTCTAATTTGACTTCTTATATAAACAAACTATACTGAGCTTTCAAATTGATTTCCTCTAAGCCTAAACCCAACCTAGGCTTTTAAGATGATCCACTTATATCTTCTCTAATGGTAAACTTGATTTAGCTATCCAATTCAATCACTAACCAAATGTTCTCCTATGCTAGACTAAACTAAGTCTTCTAAACTAACCAACTCGACCTTTTCCAAGGTCATACTCTGGCTTAACCTCCTAAAATGACTTCTTCTTAGGTGAATTTATAGCCATTGACCAACTAGCCTTATACCTAATATGACGATTTCATCTCTAAGCTAGCTAATTAACCAGAGACCAAATAATTAAGACACTTTCCTACATCCTTCCAAATAGGGGACCTTTCTTTCATCACTCTTAAACCAAGTTGATTCTTCACAGGTTCAAGGTATCGAATCATTGCATAATCATACATATTTTATAGGCTCCTGAATCAAGATGGATCATCAAATTCAAATTCTCAAAGCAAGACAAATTATTAATCTGGTAAATCATCAAATAGAGTTCCTAAATCAAGAATGGGGCCATCAACTTCATCTCTTTTCAAGAATCAATCTCAACCTCAAGATCATCAACCTAGCACAGGGTTAGTTTCTCTTCCAATATCAAACCTATCCTAGGATAGCCTTAGGATACATACCTTAAATTTGAATTAGGTACCTATTTAAGATAAATACCTTAAATCAGAATTAGGTATCCCTTCAAGATTTCAAACCATCTTAGGATAGCCTTAGGATACATACCTTAAGTCTGAATTAGGTATCACTTTTTCAATCAGACATATTTGATAGCCTTAGGATACATAACTTAAATATGAATTAAGTATCCCTTTAAGAAATTAGATTATCCTAAGATAGCCTTAGGATCCCTACCTTTAATCTGAATTAGGTATCTCTTTTAATCAAACCCATCCTAGGATAGCCTTAGGATCCATACCTTAAATATGAATTAGGTATCTCCTTTAAAATTAGACTATCCTAAGATAGCCTTAGGATCATCAACCTAGCATATGGATATATTTCTCCTTTAGAATCATACCTATCCTAGGATAGCCATAGGATCTATACCTTAAAACAGAATTAGGTTTCTCCTTTAAAATCAAATCATCCTAGGATAGCCTTAAGATACTCCACCTATAAATGTTTGAAAATAAGCACTCCAACATCCATATGGTTCCTTTTGCCATCTTTCTTAGTTTTAACCACTTGCATAATCCACCCATAAATGTTTAGGTAATGATCACCTAGGCATCACTATGGTTTCCTTTTCCACCTATCCCTTACCTTTAAAATTGAACCATGCCTTTCTCCCAAACATGTCCAAAACTCTAACCTAGACATCTCTTTATTTCTTTTTTTCATCCCTCACCCCTGAGTTCACTATCATTAGAACTGCCTTTCATTCAAGATAATTCTGATGAGGGGGCAATTATGAACCCTTAATTTTGTACTCTAAAGTAAGTGTTTAACCTTAAAAGCATCTAAGCTTGATAAATAGACCTCTGGAAGCCAAAATTGCCAAAATTGCTAAAATAGAAAACTAGGAATCGAAGCTTTGAGAATTGAAACTTATCCCTTTGACCATTGAACCACCCTTAGATCATCTGAGATTGAATAATGAAAACAACATAATTGAAATCATGAAATATGAATAAGAAGCGAGGGAGAACAGGCGAAATAGGCCTGTTATTGCTGATGGCCTGCAGTTATAGTAGGATAACCTATAGTTGCCACAGACCCACCTGTAATTACCATAGGCTATGCTGTAATTGCTGTAGGCTATTACAAGATAAAAGACGTGTTTTTGCCCCTATATTTTAATTTTTCTTCCTTTTTTGCAACAATCCCACATCAAAAGTGTATGAAACTTTCCCCTAGCCTTTCTCCTATATATAAAGGACCTCCTACTTAGTTCTTTGGACCTTTTAGCTTGCTTTATTAGCCTTTGCATCAAGCAAACTATCTCTACAAGCTTGATTCACCAAGAAGCGAGCTTTCTAGTTTAAATTTTTCTTTTATTTTTTTATTTTGCTTTGCTATTTGGTTCTCACTTTGTAAAGCTAATTGGATTACAACTTCCCAAGCTAACCTGTCAAGTCAAAAGCTTAAGCTTCCTACCATCCGAGGCAAGCCTCCACTTGCTAACCGAGGTAAGCTGCCACCTGTCATCAGAGGCAACTATTGCCCATCATCTGAGGTAAGTTTCCTTTTCCTTTTTATTTCTTTTTCTTTATTTATTTCATTTTATTACTTCCCTCCTTGGGATCTCTTCTCCCTCTAAGGCTCCTTGCATTTTCTATTTCTCTTCAGCCCTATACTTTCTAATTACTCAATTTAATTTAATTCATGTTAATTAAAATTTGATCTAATTAACAATTTGGTAATCAATTAAGTTGGTTAAATTAATTAATTCAACCTTCATTTTAATCAATGAGCCGAAATATGATAAAAGGCTAAGCCTAAAACATACCCTATTGCAAGAAAGGTGAATTACGTAGATTATGATTCCCATTTGGAAGTATACAAGGGCATGCTTGTTTCAGGCATCAAGTCCAACTAAAATAAACAACGTTTCCCCCTTTTCACCTTTTTCATATAGATTAAGATTTATTTTCTATCCATTGTTGTATTATAATATTTTAGGAATAGTTTGGAGAATGTGTAACTTCCCTAAAATCCTATAAGAGACTAAAGGGAATATCCCCTTATTTAGTTTGTATTGTAAATTTAACTCTTTTATTACTTTTGCTTTATTATGGATGTTCATGCATTTATAAACTGCTCATAAAATTTATTTTAAGTCATTTTATATTAAACTTGCCAAAATAATTTTTTTTAAATGAACTAAAAACCTAGTCTCTGAATCTTCTTTGGTGATTGAGAACTAGTGCACTTTTTGTTTGGGATAAAATGAATTGAAGTCATTCAATTGGGTTTTTCCTTAACTTTAGTGAAATAAAAATAAAAATTAAGGTGGCAACTCTAAATCAATTTCAAAATCA